>JASAUF010000629.1:3060000-3637500 GCA_030180095.1 Magnolia changhungtana | reverse complement strand
TTGTTTACCTTTCTACCCCTAATAAATCTCATTAAATATGGAAGATACGAAGGAAAAAAACCATACTGATGTTTTTGTAAATGAGTAAATTTCCTTTATCTTCTCAATTAATGTGCAGAGTATAGTTTGGTTTTGGAGTGATTAACAAATTCTTGAAGGAAAAGCTTTCATGTTTGTGAAATCATGGAACATTTCTTGTAAGGGAAACATGAAAGTTGCCTTCCAATTGTAGGAAATGAATGCTTTGCACTCCTTTTCTTACTCAGTTGTTTAAAGTAACTTTTAAGTAATGGAAGCAACCAAACGCAACCAAAAACTTGTAGTTGTTGGGACAATCTCTAATAGTGGAACAACTTAGTTGTAAAAATTACCTCTGATCCAAGTGAAAAGATATCTCTAAAACACAATGCTTGTAATTCCAAATCTTAGGTGAAATAGCCAAAAGTAAAATAAGAAAATGGAGAAATTAATCTTGATAGGTGGGACTCTAGAAAACATGATCACCCTACCAAAAACAGGTTAATCAGAACAACCCTACCAAACAAGATCACTCTTTGGATATGGGTTTAATCAGCATCTTGAGGCCAAACTTCTAAAATTCGAATCCAATCGAGTTCCTCCGCAAGTAAATTAATGACATTGTTAATAATAAAGGATGAAATCACACCCACAATTTCTATCACATAATGAGATGAACCTAACCCACATATTACTAAATAAAGATGCTAGGGTACGGAAACGGTCAATATTTTCGGGTTTACTTTCACTAAGACAGTAACGATTTAACATGCATGAAATCCATGCCGTCCACTACATACACCTCGCCTTGGTCCCAAATTTTAGATAATTCAATACTAAGGTGGTCAAATGAAAAAATAAAATAAAATTATACTTAAAACCTCTAAAGTCCCAACATATGATCACATGAGTTTTAGAATACTGTAATTTTTGGGTAATACCTTCATCAAGAGGCGAGTCAGATGAATGGATTGGATGGAATATAAACACCATGCTGGTCCCACATGAAACTAATGGTGGCATTTCATCACAATTGTTTTCTTTAGTGTGGCCTACTTGAGTTTTAAATGATCATAATTTTTAAATTAAATAGTTAAATTGATGGTAGCATATCTAGTGGACATTATGGATCTAATGAAAATTCCACTCACATGGCTCTAAATTTGTGAAAGAAACCCAAGTACTTAGTCCGACGGACGCTAGCACGCGTGGGTCTTAATTCAATGGTTTAAAGTAAGATTTTGTATTTTAAATTACTTATATTATGTTAGATAGACATTCTCTTTTTATTTTTTTAAACTTATAATTAAGGGCTGGGGGATAAATGGTTCAAAATTCTTTTAGTCAGCCTTACTTTGCGTGGCTTACATTTCAGGTATAGCTTGGGAGGTGATGAATAAAGAATTCCTTGATGCTGTGAGATGCTCCTCTTGGATCATGAGCCTTTATAGGCGAAATGTCCGGAAGGGTGTTGTTGGAAGCCATTGGAGAAATTGAATTTCAACGAGTCTCATAATCCCATGGGAATGTATTATGAGCTGGCCTCATGGGAAGTGCATGTGGTCCAGCTTTGTGGGGCCCTTTGTGATGTGTAATGTAAATCCATTCCATCAATCAGATGCACCTTTCCATGATTATCCATGGGCCTAAAAATCAGGTCAATCCATGACTTATGTGGGAAACACCATATAAAATGATTGAGAATGGATGCCTACCTGTTGAAACCTTCCTGATTTTATATAGGGCTAGTGAAATGTCGTTTAGAAATCCAGACCATCTATTATGTGTGTCTCACTTGGACAAGGGGTCACTCGAAATTTCGTCCATTACAATACTCATGTGGGCCGCAAAAAGTGCTTTTAGATGTTTTAAGCATGAATTTTCATGGTGTCAAATGATGTGGTCCACTTGAGTTCCGGATACAGCTTATTGATGTAGAGCGGGTCGCGGACAGTTTCATGGCCAAGATGGATCAAAAAAGGCCCAGTCAATGACAAAAGTGATCCAGACCGTCGGACCTTAGATCAGGCGTATCTCGTAATTCGGAATGAGTTACCTGACGTAAAATATATGATTTTGGGGTAGAACGAGCTACTTTAGCCAACCAACCCAGCTATGTAGGGTTGCGACGCCTGGAATTAAGAAAAACCCCTGGATCGACGGTCGTTTCCCTGTTTTAATTTCGTTTTTATTATAAATAGTAAGTTTTAGTTTGATTATAACTTTTCATCCGTCAGGCTTTAGGAGTTGCGCCCAACGTAAAAAGAGCTAGAATAATTAGGGGAATGGTTCGGTGAAGCCAAATAGGACACTTACTATTTTTGGCCGAAAACCTTGCACATTAGTAGACATCACGACCGTTTATAAATAGTAAGTTTACTATTTATAGTAAGTCACGGATTCTACGAGTTTTAGTTGTAGTTTGATTCTGATTTCTTTTCCATTGCTTGGTACCCCTATTTAAAGGGCTGTGAACTCGTTTTTAGTCATGAATTAATCAATTTCAAATTTTTTAGAATTTATTTCTATTTTTTAATTTCTTTTCTCGTGGATTCGAGGTCTCTGTAAGGAGTCCAAAGAAGCTCCTTGGCTTCGGAGTAGTTATCCTTATCACGTTCATCCCTGCGTCAATTATGCTTGTCATTTCCCATAACCTAGAGGGAACTTACCAAATTCATGGTGTTGGTGTGGATTAACATTATACATCAAGGTGGGGCTACGGATCTCGATTTCATGGGAAGCTCCCATGAAGTCAACCTCTTAGTACCATTTCTGTGCACGCGCGAATGCATTTATTTGATACGGTCACAAAGTGTGATGATCCATGGTGGTCCACTTTCTTAGGTACGTAACATAAAATGGTTAAAATAGTGGGCCCACCTTAAATGGGTCAGAAATGAACACGCTTTTAGTTGGATGATTCAGACCGTCCATTGATGAATTTGTTTCTTTCGCACTGACCATTGACTTTTTCATTTTTATTTGGTCGGTGGGAAAATTAATAGTATAAATCAGTTTGGCCCAGATGTGGTATGCAACAGATGTTCCGGTCTAAAGCAATAATAGGCTATTAAACTCGTCACGTACGGCAGCAATGCTAAAACTTATGGTGGTATCGCGAAAATGTGGGGTCCAATGATTTAATCACATTATCCAAACCGTCTATCAGATGTATCACCTCAGAAAACCCTCAAAGATCATACCTCAGGTCCGTCCTAAATTAAGGTAGGCCACAGAAAAAGGAAAGATTTATTAGAGAACACCTACTGTTGAATTTCAAAGCGGCTCACCTGAGTCGTAATACAGCCTGAATCATGGGATGCCCTTCATCTGAACTAGATGAAGGATATAAACGGTTTTGATCATATATATAAACAAAATTGTGAACCCACACTAACCAACAGTGACGTTCCCTCTCAATATGTACCCTGATCTGTGGCCCATATAAGTTATTAATCCGGCTGATTTTTATCCTGTGTATATTTTCTGATGTGACCCATCTGATGAACGATTTGGATTTCGTCAAAACATCACTGGGCCCCACATTTTCCCAGTTCCACCATAAGCTTACAGTGGTCCCGGTACCACTGGAACGCCTATTATTGCATATAAGCATTGGCCCATTTGAATATCAGTACTGACCTGATTTTTGGACCTAATACATAAAAACAGTGGATAGGTTGGACCTATCATAAATGTGTCATGCTGGCACATCTAGTGGCGTATACATGAGCTGCCTTGTGCACGCTTGAGGGCTGTCCAAAGCTTAAAAAATGTCACAAGGAATATATAAATATGGGTAGCCGGTTAGGTGTTACGTGGGTAACACTGTAGCGGGTATGTCTTTGACAGTGGGCCTATATTGTTGTATTTTTGTATATCCACTCCGTCCATCAGTTTTTTCATCTCATTTTATGGATGGTTCCAAAAATGAAGCAGATTCAATTCTCAAATGGACCACACCATGGGAAACAGTGTTCATTGAAAGTCCACCAATAAAAACTTCATGGGGCTCAGATTAATGTATACATGGTGTGGTCCACTTGAAATTTTAATCTTCTTAAATTTTGATTAGGATATGATAAAACTTGTGGATGGAGTGGATATCCAAAAAAAATACACTAAGGTGGGGCCCCACGTTCAGGAAAACACCCACTACAGTATTACCCCGGTAACAGCTCGGATGCGGATTGCGTCCTACCCCGCACGTCTCCAGCTGGGAACGGGCAGGTGCTTTGAGTGGCAAACCTGATGTATGGGTATTATCAACACCGTCCATCCATTTTTAAGTATTATTTCAGATGTAAGACAAAAAATGAGGCAGATACAAGACAGATTTGGACTACACAATGGGGATTAATCTCTTACCGTTGAAAACTTGTTGGGGGCCATATAAGTTTTGGATGGAGCTGATATTTGTATTTTATCTTCATCTGTGTATTTTTAATTTTATGAATAGGTTGGATGGAAAATAAATATCAAGGTGGGCCCTATAAAAGTTTCAACGGTGAGAATCATTATCACCTCCACCTTCCTTTGGCGTGGTACAATTAAGACTGGAACTTCATCATTTTTGGCTTCATACCCAAATATGATACGAATAAATGGATGGACGGTGTGGATAAGACCCATACATCACGGTGGCCACTCAAAGCTCCTGCCCGTTCCCAGCTGGAGACGGGCGGGGGTAGGACGCAATCCGCGTACAGACAGCTAATCCGCTCCCATAAAATATGACGTTAGCTACTCCCACGCGTGTGTAACACAGCCCATCTACACGCTGGCACATGTACCAATCCAGCATACATATGATGTATCCAATCTGTCCATTAGATGGACCCCACAAATATAATTCTCTGACCGACATTTCATGCTGGTCCACTCGTAGTGTAGCACATGGATGGCTAAGAGAACCTTTTGTAACCGTCCATTATTTATTCTCACGGTGTACAGCTGACTAGTGGTTTTAGTTGCCCACTCGCAAACTGCAACCCACCTGATGTGTTCACAAGCTTGCTTTTTTGTGTCAGACCATCTAAATGGTGTGGCCCACCAGAACGACGGCTTGGATATACCACATATGCCAGCACGCTGCATGGTGAAAACTACAAAAACAAAAAACCAATATATCATGGGTTGCTAGTGGAATTGCATTGAGACGGTGGATGAGGTAGGCTAAAGAATCCTACCCAACCCATATAGCTTAGGGTCTATCTCTTTTATTTGAATGCAATCTCAACGAACTTTTAAACCTCTCTAAGTGAAAGCAGTGGGTCATCTGCACCACATCCGCAATTAAAAATAATAATAATAAATACTTTGGTTACAGGACCTAGGATATGTTATTATTATTATTACTATTATTTTTTAAAGGTATTTGGCTGCATCGATGAATTTTATGCCATGGATATGCATCGTATCAGATCTTGAGTTTGGATTAGTGCTGCTAAAGTTTGGTGGTATTGGACCTTGAATTTGGAATAGACAAGCTTGGATACTCTGGTAAGGAGTAATGGATGATACACATGCACTAATAAATTGCATACATGGGATATAAGTTTTTTGATATTTTAGAGAAAATTAGGGTTAGGGTTTAAACTCTCTCGTTCTCTTTTAGTTTACAGAGAATGAAATAATATGGTAATTCGAGATATTGCTCAATATACATATGCACGTATTAATACTCTCTTAAGCTGTGGCATAAATATTTATCATGCCAACCTTTGAAACAACATATGATAATCAAGATCTAGAAGCAACTTTAGTGAAGACATTAGCTAACTAATCTTTGGATGAAAGATGCCAGACACAAATAATTCTATAAACAAGCTTGTTTTTTAAACAAAGTGACAATTTGCTTTTAAGTGTTTGTCGATTGATGTCTTAAATCTATAATTCAACGTTCCTAGCGATAACAATTCGATGTTATCGAGGAGACTTTGATGCCATTAAAGTCTTACCTAATGTTAGAGTTGTACATGAGTCAAGCTAGCTCGAAAGCTCGCTCGACTCGGCTCGACTCAGCTCGGATTGACTCGGCTTGAAAGGCCGACTCAAGGCGAGTCGAGCTTGTTTACTAAAGCTCGAGTTAAGTTCAAGCCAAGTTCGACCATGGTGTATTTCAACTCGACTTGACTCAAACTTGACTTGACTCGAAGCTCGAGCTTGAGCTCGACTCGGCTTGAGTAATATATTTTAATAATATATATTATATATATTATATTAATATTAAATATATATATATATATTTAAGTTTAAAAAAAGAAGTTAAAACTTAAAAGTTTTTACTAAAAAACCCTACCCGACCCTACCCGTCTGGTTCCCTCTTTTTCTTTCCCTTTCCCTACCGGGGTAAACTCGACTCGACTCGAACCACTAGCTCGACTCGAAAGCTTTGGCAAACAAGCCAAGCTTCAATGTTGAGCTCGAGGGCGAGCTCAAGCTCGAGCTCAAACTCGAGTATAGCATGGACGAGTCAAGCCAAGCTTGGCCCACCTCGACTCGACTCAGCTCGATGTACAGCCTTGCCCGATGTCATCAGAAAATTTTGAATTTTCTTATGTTGGTCGCTGGACACTTTTGTGTCCTGGTCACTAGACACTTTAGTGAAGACATTAGCTAACTAATCTTTGGATGAAAGATGCCAGACACAAATAATTCTATAAACAAGCTTGTTTTTTAAACAAAGTGATAATTTGCTTTTATGTGTTTATTGTTTGATGTCTTAAATCTGTAATTCAACGTGCCTGGCGATGACAGTTCGATGCTATCGAGGAGACTTTAATGCCGTTAAAGTCTTACTTGATGTCATCGAAAAATTCTGAATTTTCTCATGCTGGTCGCTGGACACTTTTATGTCCTGGTCAATGCCATCGAAGACTGTTTGATGCCATCAAAGCTAGTTTTGATCACATAAAAGGCCAGCTTGATGCTGTCAGAAAAATAATTTATTATCATGTTTTATCGCTGGAGTGTTTTGGTGTTAGTTCGATGCCATCGATGGTTTGTCGATACCATTGGAGTCCCATCGAAGTGCCATCGAATGAATTGTGTAGAGTTATGTAGATTTACTTATAAGCGTGATTTATTTCTGATTTTGATTATGATTCCTCCCAAAGCTATCTATAGGGGAGTAATCGGGATTGCGGTGTATTTCATATATTTTTAATTCATTCCTAGGGTTCTTAAGGGCTTGTAAGGGGAGATTTGATGCTTGTTCGAATCGGATATTCTCGTGTATTTTTTGTTTTCATAGTGCATTACTATCGCTTTGTGTCGTGATTTTTTCCCGCAAGGGGTTTTTCATTTTAAATTCAGAGTCTTTGTGATTGTACTATTGGAATTATCTACTTGATTCATCTCTGTGTACTTCCGCAGTCCCCCAACAACTGATATCAGAGCAAGAGTTAGTGTAGGGGATGAGAGAGGTGTATTAGGACTTTCTAAATCGTTCCTAAGGGTTCAAGGGTATAGATAGGGCTTGTGAAGTAGATTCGAGGCTTGTTCGAATCAATAAGACTATATCACGTGTAATTTCTGCTTTCATAATGCATTAATCATCGCTTTGTGCCATAGTTTTTCCATGCAAGAAATTTTCCATTGTGTGTACTTCGTTTGATTCCTCCGTAAATATCTCTACATTTCTAACATAGAGAGATGGTTAGTAACATGAGTGATAAATGTTAAACAACGAATGGATGAAAAGTTATAGATTGGATGGCCAGGATTATGCAATCCAAAAAAATGTTGGGGAATCGTTCATAGCCAAGTTAATTAATTATGTACGTCAATTCAGTTCCAGTAGAAAACGGTCACAATTAACACATGACACATTCAAGATCGTGGCATGTAAAGGAACGATTCCTATTAACAACTCAGCATACAAGCATATGTGTAAGCCATACAAGATTCCAGTTCTTCCAAATCGCACATTTATTACTTGAAATATTCTCACGAAACCAACAGAGGCAAAGTAAGTATAAATGCTATTTGTATGAAGAGGTTCGTCGAATACGATCCAAACTGTATACGTGGCAAGTGCTACAGAGATCGATACTGTTGGTCTGGTGGGGGGCCACGTCGATGGCCTACAGAATAGATATCGTTGTCTCTGGGCCACGTAACAGATCGAATCGCGTCTGCTTATTTTTACTCGCAGAAGTTTTTGATACTTTGGTAGAGTGTGACGGATGATACGCAGGCACTTAGAAATTGCATACGTGGCATAAAATTACTTCAAATTAAACCATCGAAATTATGGTTCCTAGTTTAATGTACCATGAGTCAAAATATTACTCTTATTTGATTATCTGATTCTCAGATTGGGGGAAAGTTATTGGACGGTTGAAAATGAACATATCATGGTCTTCTTTAAACAAACAAATGTCCACGAATCAGAGGTTACGATTGTCCAATCAGTCATATTTAGAATTGTAACTTAGAGAAAGTGGGTCCCATAATTTATTCGGTTTAATTTGAGTTAATGTGTTACAGTTTTACAATTCCTAACTGCATGCGTATCAAGCGTCATACCAGCCAGAGTATCAAATAACTCCCGGTTCGTAACAACTAACCTTTTTGCGCCACCTATTAGTAGATACAGGTGAAAGTTGAAAGTTAAGTTTGAACCCAAACCGACCCATGACCAGTGACAGGACCAACATTAGGTTGGGTTTAGGCAGGATGTATTGAGTCCGATCTTGGGCTTGGGCTATACAAACATCAACCTGATAAAACTTGGGTTAGGCTCGGGTTAAGGTCTTGGGTTGCACAACCCAACCCAAACCCGATCAATATATAAGTTGCTTATAAATTATAATTGAGTGTGGATCGTATATGTTGAAGAGATAGGAAATTCCGGTGTTGTCGGGTCTGATTGGTCCACATCATTTCTAATGACTCAAGCTAACAAGAAATGCAGGATTTCTCTCTCCCAAATAGATTGTGTGCTACATAACACGACTTTTAAATGAGTAGTACGTTGCCCTATATTTTAGCTTGTTTGTTTAGAATAAATGAAGTTCTTTACGATAAATAACTACATATATAATTAATAAAATTATAGATATAAAAAATAAGACGTGTATTGAAATATAATAAACTAATGCAATCATTAAAATATTAGCATGTATCCACTTGACCAACCCGACCGAACCCGCTTGGGTTGAGAATTCCCAACCCAAGGTTGGGTTGGGTTGGGTTAGGATTGAGGTACAAGAACCTTGGGTTGGGCTAGGGTTGAGCACCAACCCGCTCGACTTTCAGCCCTAGATACAGGACTTTATTTAGGAATATAGCCTATCAAAGTGGTGGCCATCAAATCAACAGTTCTTATCACCTTAGATCATTGCTCCTTGTGTAGATATTGGACTCGAATTCGATAGTGACCCGTCAATGCTATGGACCCCATCATGATTTATGTGTTTTATCAATGCCATCTATCCATTGTAACCGCTCATTTTATGGCATGATCCAAAATACGAGGGTGATCCAAATCTCAGGTGGACCACATCAAGGGTTCGAGTATCCATAAGTGGTGAAATCCCACTACGGCATGAGTGTGTGGGGATGTGTGTGTGTGTGTGTGTGTGTGTGTAAATAAAAAAAAAAAAAGAAAAAGATTATCAATAAAAACTTCTTATAGCCACTGAAATATTTATTTGCCACTCCATATTGTTGATAACGTCACACCAAATTAGATAAAGAAAATGCAAATATCAACTTCATCTAAGGGCTTGTTTGGGAGCATGAATTTGGAATCTCTTTGAATTTGAAACCCCTTGAATTTGAAATCCTCCTCGCACACTGAATTAATCCAAAAGTAGTTATGCATATTATATTTACAAAGGTTTGAATTTAATTACTAAATTAATTTTAATGTTCTTAATTAGTATACATACGTAACGTTTGACATAATGGTTGTAATAAGCGTATTTAAATATATACTTTACTTGAAAATGATAAATTTTCAAGTATCAGATGGGCCTCAAGCAGAAGACCACATATAAGTGACTAATCAATGATTTTTAACCATTGATTTACATGGACAACGTTGGGATGACATAAATTATATATCGGATTAAAGTAATCATAGTAACGCAATTGAAAATCTAATTATTTTAAGAAATCATCAGCAGACCATGTGCCTAATATATTAATAGTCTAATGACACACATGTTACACATACAACTCTAGGAATAATACTTTATTACGTCAAATATATTAGGGGATTTGAGATAACCTCAACCCCTAAATCCATGGTGTCAAATGACCCTTTGATGTAGAGAAGGTCACGGACAATTTCATGGCCAAGATGCATCAGAAAAGGCCCGGTCGACAATAAAAGTGATCCGGACTGTCGGACCTTAAATCAGACGTATCTTACAATCTGGAATGAATTATTGGGCGTAAAATATATAATTTTGAGGTAGAACGAGCTAGTTTAGCCACCCAACCCCGCTATGTTGGGTTGCACAAGCCAGATTTACGAAATACCACCAGATCGATGGTCGTTTCCGTATTTTAATTTTGTTTTTACTATAAATATTAAGTTTTAGTTTGATTATAACTCTCCATCGGTTTGACTTTAGTAGTTACTGAGAAATACTTAGAATAATTAGGAGAGCTTGGTGAAGCAAAATAGAACACTTATTATTTTTGATCAAAAACCTTGTGCGTTAGTTGTAACACCCCATACCTCTGGTGCACGAGTGTTACCTCTTAAAATTACATCTATGAAAAACCAAGGTCGATTAACTAGACGACTTGAACTTGACATGCACAGGATGGGACTTTTAGTCAACGTTGAAGCCGTCCATTAGAGACTTGGGAACCGATTGCTCCCCACGACAGTCAAGAAGGTAACCCTGATTAATCCTCTTGAGTTAAAGCAATTCTTAAGTCAACTAATAGTTAAGAAACGAAGCAACGCCCTAGTAGTCGACATCCAAGGGCTAATGGAGAGCGAACTAAGCGACTAATACGCCCTAAACCCACTTTCGGCCGTTGAAATCAAGTACCAAGTCAATCTAGCCGTTGGATTGACACTATTGACCGTAAAATGGCCTAAGATGTGTAATACGACCCACCTAGGTCCTAGTTCCGCCCCAAACTGGGCCAGGGCCCTTAAGTGGTACCCTTGAGAGGGATGAACGGCATGCATCCATCCCAAGCATCACAAGTGGGCCTGTGCAGGGTGCGAGTACACCTAACGTACTTGTACACGATGTGCACTGGACGCATGGGACCGGTCAAACAACCTTTGACCATGCTCCTTGCGAAAGAATGACGGATTTCTCCCGCCCTTTGCAAATTCAAACTGTGGATCTTTAACCTCCAAAGTGGCCCACCCTAGCCACTTTTTGAGCGATCCAAACCGTTTAATTGACTCATGGGACCCGTCTTAACATAACAGTATAGGCTCTTAAGCCCATACAAAGGAACGAAGAAATTAGGATGCAACCGTCCAAAATCCTACACGTGGCTAGGATCTGAGGTGTGGGCCCAGCCTGTGGATGCATGGGTGGCCCATGATCGTCCTAATCAGGCCATCCCAGCCACTAATCACCTAAATACGCTCTCTCTTTTCCAGAAATGACCAAGCAAAGCCTGCCCAAGTAAAGCAAAAATCGAATTTCCATTTCAGAAAGGAGGTGCTAGTGCATTTCTAGCCATTCCTGGGGCCAAGTGGAGCCGTCCCAACCGCTTGTTCTGGATGAGATAAGAAGGAGATGAGAAACGTATCATCTCACGAGAAATGGAGATTCTCGCGAGATGATTTGAAACTGACATTTGGGGCCCAAAAAGTAGACCCCACGTTGGTCAGAGGTTCGATCTGGAAATATATGGTAAAACAATCTGCCATTAGAGGGCCGATCATCTTCCCCGATAACTCATCCAAACGAGATTACGTGACGGGGCCCACTAGATTAGAAAAGTTACTTTTCTGGTGGGCCAGAGCATCAACAATCCATCCTTAGGATTGCATTGGCCCCATGTGTGGCCATTTGTTGATCAGAACCGTCGAGAGGGAGGCCGTTTTTTTCCAACTGTTAGGGCCTTCTCTCCCACTACTATAAAAAGGGCCATGTAGCATTGGGATCCGTGCCAGCAAGAGAGAAAGGAAAAGAGAGAGAGAGAGAGAGAGAGAGAGAGAGAGAGAGAGAAGGAGAGAGGAACCAGCCGACCGAGTGAACTCAGTTGACACTGCTCTAACCCAGTCCGTGCAAGGGTCGGACTGAGTCGGGTCAATGTGGGGCTTGTAGCTTCACAGTCAGGGGATAAAGAGAGGAGGAAAGGTGAGTGTGTGAGGCATGGGTGCATTGCTAGTCTCTGAGTCAGGTAACTCGTCCTCCCCCATCTTTTAGCTTTCCGCTTAAGCTAAAAATGGCACTTGAGTGAGCCAAAAACAGGCCAACCAAGGGTTGTATCTCAAGGTGAAAACAGAGTGAGTAACGACTGCATAATAAACTGGAACTAAGCCAATCAATGGTTGTGTCCCAGGCTGAATCCAGGCCAACAATGAGAGTATGCCTGGGCCGAAACCATGCCGGATGACGGCTATGTTTCGGGCCGAAATCAGGCCAAACAATGGTGGTGTTTTGGGCTGGAACCAAGCCAAACGATGGCTCTGTTTCGAGCTGGAACGCGGTCAAGATAGGAGCTCTGTTTCAGGCTGAATCCAAGCCTAGCAACGACTGCACTTTGGACCGGAACTAGCCTTCACCATAGCTGCATTCTGGGCCAAAATCGGGCCCTTAGGAGACCGTGGATGGGCGAGGGAGATAAAATCCTAGCAGGGCCTCAACCCAAGCCAAAGCCAACTCCTAGCTACCTATGTTTTGGGTCAAGTTCGGCCTCAATTCTGAACAAGAAAAGTGATAGGGTATGGGCCGTGCTAGGTGCTGAAAACAAGCTCAGCTGGGTCGAAAACTATGGCAGAAACCAGGCCAGCAACTGGTCTCTGCGATGGGCCGAGGATGGTTTCCAGAACCAGTCCCTCATCAGGCCTAGAGTGAGACCGAAAGTGACCTCCGATCAGGGCTAGGGTCGGCTTCTGATCAGGCCACAGACGGCCACTCTGTTGGACCATGAGGCTGGGCTGAGGCCAGCACTTTATCAGAGCTGAGAACCGAGCCTAAAACCTCTTTAAGCTAGGCTCAAAACCACCTTGAGGTGAGCCGTAGGGTGCAGAAAACGGACCCTCGTGTGGGCTACAAAGGGAGCTTCAAACATGGGTGCACGCACCACACATGGAGCAGCGGGCCGCACCCTGTCAGGCGAGCCTCACCACACTACAATAGGTGGGTTGCACCTCGTCTAAAGGTCAGGTGGGCCACATGATGTGAAGTAGGGGCCTATTGTCGAGTCCGAAAACTGGCCAAAACAGGTCCAGTTCAGGTTTTGTTGTGAAAGGGGAGCAGGCCCAGCCGGGCCACCTTGGAACAAGTATATGATGGGCTCGGTTACTTTGAAACAGGCCCAATCTCCTCCATAACGAGCCCTATAAGCCCCATACACTTTCAATGATTTAAGTACCTTGAAACACTTATATAATGTGGGCCATTGAATCGGAAATGACAATCAGGTAGTCACTTGTACGATATTGGGCCGCAAGACGCTCACGGGAGCTTGGATCGACAGACGCACTGCGACTTGTCTGGTGATGATTTTCTTTCCCTTGAGCTTTCCATCTCTAAGCTAGATTAATAATAATATTTTATAACAATTGTAAATGATATCCTAGGAGTGGATGGTCATTCGACTTGCTTGCTTAAATACATGCCTTATAATCTTACTTAGCCATTGGTTAATTATTGAATAGATATCTTGGAAGTGATTAAATCTCTAACCGTCTTGATCATAGATCATGGGTCCGATCCTTTGATTAGTTTACCTTATCGCTTGTTTTTAGAAATTCATTAAATCACATGACTTGTCTTATCTAAAAGTATGTCTCAGATTCATTGAAGTATTTGATTAGTTTTGCTAGAACTATATGGTTAGAACTGAATCATGTTTATATCTTTATGTCTCATATGATTATGTTGGCTGCATGTTACATAATGATTGAAACCTCTCCGTGAAAACTCCTATTTAAAGAGAGTCCAAGCTTAGGGTATAACGGAACGGATGTGATGAGAATAAACTCTCAACATAGAGGTTATGATTAGTGGTGATTGAATTATGGGGCTCACCATCTATGGAGTGATTTCACATACCTGACTGTGGAGTGAACCGCACCATGTTTTTACTCTCCGTTGTTTACTCACATTGATCCATACATGCCGTCTTACTTTAGTCACCGCATTTAATGATTTCTATAATTCATTCCTAGTCAGCATACGATGGTAGTCCCCTTATATTGAGAATTGATAGGCCACGTGTTGGTGGGCTCTATACTCACCCTAAAGTGGTAGTCTCATGAGCTGGGGATGGTAGTATGAGACCTGCGCCCGAGCTGTCGGCCTACGCTGGTGACAAGCCCC
This sequence comes from Magnolia changhungtana, assembly GCA_030180095.1. NCBI lineage: Eukaryota > Viridiplantae > Streptophyta > Magnoliopsida > Magnoliales > Magnoliaceae > Magnolia > Magnolia changhungtana. Next base: position 3,622,996 of record JASAUF010000629.1, on the reverse strand, counting down.
TGAAGTGACCTTGAGCTTATTTAAACTGGATGATTGTAATTGGACTAATAATGGCTTGGCTAATCATACATACATGGCACAGACCAGTGTTTATCGCTATCGAACGTGATGTACGTATTTTATTCCACTGGATGAGTTTTCCCAGGTCGATGATTGCATGGGTAACGAGCCCACCATCTGCACGGATGAGCATCCCCGGGGCGATAATTACATTCACGCATTCATGCACATAATAAGACTGCATTTACTATGTTTTGAGTTACTTTAATGTTTTATGTTATTTCTTATCTAAGGCGGCGGTGTGAAATCTTGAAGAGAGATCACACTAAGCTAGTCACTCATTCATCAATGTTCAACGACCGTACAGAGGATACATGGGTTGATGAACTCACGACAGATCCGGAGGCGGTCACAGTCGAGGAGGAGCGTTACGATAAGGAGCAGTACCAGGAGGCGGTTGCATATTATGGCCTCAACCAATAGATTTCATTTATGATAGTTTGTTTAAAATTATTACATTTGAGGATTTTGTATTTTGCTCCCAGCTGAGTCGGCCAAGATATTATTTCTCATTTTGATTATATATATGCTATGGTTGCTTTCCGCTACTTGCACTTTGATTTCCAATGATTACCATTATTACTCAGTTAACTCCTCAGTTTTTGAGACACGAGTCGTGTACTCGGGTTCTGAAAACCGGAGCGTTACACTAATAAACATCACAACCGTCTATAATTAGTAAGTTTACTATTTATAGTAAATTGCAAATTTGTGAACTCTTTTATTTCATTCCTCAATTAATTTCAAATTTTATAAAATTTATTTTCTATTTTCCTTATTCTTTCCATGTGAATTTAAGAGTCTTTACGAAGAGTTCAGCAAAGTTCCATGAATTTAAAACAGTTATCCTTTCGAGGAAGACGGTGCTCAACCTACGTCCTCCCATGCGTCACCCTTGATGGGCATTCAGTCGGCTCAATTCTTGTCGTGTGTTATCATTTAAGATTTTTGTTTGCTTCATTTCTTCTGTTATATTATCAAATTTTGAAAAATGAATGTCCAGCGTGGATAAAATATATACAGCACGGTGGGATCCACATTAAGAGTCAGTACGGAGTAATCAGGCTCCATAGATATTTTGGGAGGCGGATTGCCTGCGGAGAGGAAGTTTCCCCTGGTGAAGCTATGTGGGTCCTCCGTGATGTGAGTGAAAAATTCACGAAATGGATTTCTCCCAAACATCTGCATCAGATACTTTCACTTAACTTCTAAGCAGTCGAGAGTCAAGTGGAGTGATTTTATACGGTACTTACCTGTGTTTTTACACATCTTACATTCTGACAAGTGGGGCCTATGGGTTGGTAATCTAGACCGTTTATCTGTTGCGATGATCGGGATGAACTGTGTACAATTAATCTATACTTCACAGGAAAATCGTGATATTTCATCTTTGGCCTTCAAACAGACGGTTAAGAAAAATATACAACAACGGTCCAGAACAACTCAAAAGGTCTCAATGCTGACGGCTAGGATTTTCCAATTTATTTTTTTAAAGTGATCAATCCATAACGGAATAAGATCAACGGTTCAGATTACCAACTCATGGGCCCCACTCACGAGAATTGAAAACCACCTAAAGTTTGAAAAGACGCAAGGCGCGTACCGTGCAAGTACTTCATGTAGCCTCCAGCTGACAGAGTCGGTTGGGTAGGACCCACCTGACCAAACCTCGCCCGTGGTTCGGTTACGCGTTACCGGCAGCAACCGGTCAAAAACGAAAGAGGAGCCGTTAAAAGGATAGGGTAGCCGTGTAGGTTTGGTGACCAAGAGAGATCGATCCGATCCATACCTGCCTCAGCCAATAATCAAGCGCCACGTGTCCTACATATTCAATGGTCGTGTTGCGGCGATCGTCCTATATCAAGTTTCTGAAAATGACAAAGCATGCCTTTACTTTTCTAGGACGATTTACACGTGGCACAGAAAATTCCTGTAATCTGTAGCTGTGTGGGGCCCACCAAGATGCCCTTCAAATATCAACTCCGTCCATCCAAACCGTTGAAACTTTCCTGGACCTGACCGTGATGTTTTTAATCCATCCAAACCGTTCAAGGGGCTATTACCGCTTAGATAAAATTTAGTTACAAATATCATCCTGATAAATTCTGCTCTTTTTATACGGTGAGTGTTCAATTCTGCTTTTATATATATATATATATATGGTGTGGCCCACATGAGTCTTGGAAAACTGATGGACGGAGTGGATTTTTAAGGGAATCTGTGGACCCACACAGCTACCGACTACAGGAACTTCCTGTGATCGGGGGAACTGGCACAGGTAATCCGCGTCCTTTCCGGGGTCGCCATCAGTCATTAGTGCTCGCATCCGTACTCGCCCGCCATACACGTACATAAGTCGTAAGATTGCGGCCGTTCATCGGAAGTGGATTGGTTAGTGTACCTCACACCTGCTATATAGCTGGTGTATTGATGTAGTATCATCTTGAGGTATATGTTATATCCAAACGATCCATTCATTTGACGAGATCACCGCGAAAAAATAAGACAGATATAACCATCAAGTGGCCCACGGTGCAAAAAGCCGTGGGGAATTGAATGTCTACCATTGAAACCCTTTTTGGGGTCACAGAAATTATGGATCAATATGAAATTTATTTTTCCTTTTAATTCAAGTCTTTGTGACCTTATGAACAGATTGGATGGAAAATAAGCATTTTGGTGGGCCCTACGAATTGTTTAACGGTGAAAATCATTATCTCCGAGCTATATGTGGTGTGGTCCACATTATCTTTGGATATGATTCATTTTTTGGATAATACTCTAAAATAATCTCTAAAAATATATTAACGGTGTAGATATAATAAATACATTACTGTGGGGCCATGTAACTTTAATCTCCTTTAAACCGTTCGTACAACTCGGAGCTCGATGAGTGTCCGTGCTTATCATACTCACCCCATCTCTTCTGTTATCTGGCCCAAATTTTCTATCTAGTAATCACTTAGGCCACGAGTTCGAGAATAACGGATGCAGATTGCTGCAGTCCCATGTCAGGGAGGGCAGGGGATTCTGCAGCATTAAGGCTCTGTGTGGGGTCCACCGTCATGTATGTGTTATATCCACTCCGTTCACTGCTCTGCCAGTTAATATTTAGGAAAGGATCCCGAATATGAGCCAGATCCAGAGTTCAAGTGGACCACACCACTGGAAACAGTAGGAATAAAAAGGCCCACCATTGAAAACTTCTTGAGGGCCGTTTGAGTTTTGTATGCGGCTGATATTTTTTTGAGTCACCCTGTGAAGGAAACGGATTGGCTACTCCCCTTACCACCAGCCAATGACTGATGGTCAGTGCTTTGTGGGCCCACCATGATGTATGTGTTTCATCCATGCCGTCCATCTATTTTTCTAGATCATTTTATGGTATGAGCCTAAGAATGAGATGTATCCCAGGATCACATTACAGAAACAGTGATGATCGAGTGTCAACCATTAAAAAATTTTTGGGGGCCATAAAAGTTCTGGATCACACTGATATTTGTTTTTTCCCTTCATCTAGGTCTGTATATCCTAATCAGCAGATGGGACGTCAAATAAACAGTATACTGGGCCTTAGGTGGATTTTAATGGTGGATATCCAATCACTATTGTTTTCATGTGGTGTGGTCCACCTGAGATTTATATCCCTCTCATTTTTGGGATCAAGCCTAAACTGATCTGTAAAAATAGCTGAACGGCATGGATGAAACACATACATGATGATGGGGCCCATATAGAACTGACCATCAACAGCGAGCTAGTGGTAGGGGAGTAGCCAATCTGTTTCCCATTGGGAACGGGTAGAGTGGCAGATAAATATCACGGTGGGCCTTAGAAAGGTTTCCAACGTGGGATCTTTATCTTCCATTGTTTCCTGTGGTGTGGCCCACTTGAGCTTTCAATCTGTCTCATTCTGGATCATATCCTTAAATGAGCTGGTAAAACTGACGGACGGTGTGGATGTAACAAATACATCACGATGGACCCCACTTAGGGCTCCGGTGGTCCCTTGCAGGCTATAGGTAGGGGTGTACATCGAGTTGAACGGAGTCGAACTGAGTCAAGCTGCTCGGCTTGAACACCGGCTGACCTCAGCTCGAACTCGGCTCGGCTCGGCTCAGTCCTCAAGCCTGACTGGCCAGTTCGGCTCGGTTCAGTCAGCAGCTCGGGCCCGCTTGGGCCGAGTTCGCCGTTGAGGCATTTCCACATACACTCGAACTGCAACTTCAAAAACCCACTATTTTACAAACAGAGGCAATAGTTTTCCAAGTGTTTTATCGAACACATTCTAAGTAACATAGAAACCTATATATATATATATATATATAAAAGAAAAAAGGTATTAGTTTAATGTACATACCTTGCTTGCCACTGACCAAACCTTATTGGAAAGTATAAGATTCTAAAAAAGAATTGTTAGGACTTGGGCAAGAGTATCTCTTAGTAACTTAAAAACTTTAGTCTACAAATGAGAGAAAGCTAAAAGACACTCGGTTCATCTATTTGTTACTCATGAGACTGCAGGTGTGGTGACAAGTGCATCCCCGTGAAGGAACATACCAAGTGATCTCTTCCCATTGATATTGTAGCATGCTGTTCTCAGTTTCGCACTCTAGTTGAAATATTTGCTTGCTACCCCAAGAATATAAAACTGTTAAGATGGCTCTGGACACCAACCAAACCTTCCTTGCCACAGTTACATTTCGTTGGGTCATTTTATCAAGGAGTTGGTGAGCAACATCAATGGCAAAGTAACCGAGTCACCAAATTGGTTCGATCCGAGTTTAATTCAAGCTAGATTCGATCCGAGAAGAGTCGACCGGGGCCCTGCTCGAACTCAATTCGAACTCACTTTCGAGCTCAAAAAATCAGCTAGACTCAGCTTGAACCCAGCTTCGAACCAAGTCCAATCAAGCTTTTTCGAGTCGAGTCCAGCGAGCCAAAGGAGGTAGCTCATTTCGTGTACACCCCTAGCTATAGGCAATCCACGTCCGAAAATAACGCGCAATTAAGAAAGTAGGCCAACAGTCCACTTTCAGAGCACACGTTTGCCCCTGAGTCGACCGACGAGAAAACAAACAAAAAATAGTCACACGTGCAAGAGAAACGTGTTTTTATGGGATCCGGGATATCACACGTGCCATCCCGTGCCGACACGAAATATCAGCTGAAGGCTCGCACTTTCTGAGACATTTCCTCATGACGGATACGTGCACCCTCAATGTACTGGTGGTTACCATTTTCAAACCGCCCACAGCTGTGAAAATGTCGACCACCTAATAAACGGACACTAGTGATGGGGGCTTTTCGTGCACAAGGACTTTTCCACATTTGCTACCGTGACACGTGTGAGATCAGGTGGGACACACGAGCACGTGGAGTAGGTAATTAATGATGAACGGACGTGGATTGTGCAGTGAGGCTATTACCACCCTTTACCGTGATGGTGTGAAGCCTATGTGGGGCCCACCATGATGTATGTGATTTATCCACACCGTCCACCTTCCTTGGATTGCTATCTTTTATTTTATCACCTTAGTATGGATTGCCTCGTCCAAACAAAGTGGTTTGAGAGTGATGGTAAATCAAAGGTGGGCCTTACATGATCTACATATGTAACTTAAAAGACACTTGTTATCATGTTTTAATGGTGTAAATTATCTTTTATATATATATATATATATATATATATATATATATATATATATATATATATATGGGAAAAGGTACTATGCGCTCGAGCGTAAAGTGGTCATCCATGAGGTCGAGCTGGTGTGGGCCCCACCGTGATGCCTTTCGAAGATCCACACCGTCCATCAGATGCACGAGCCCAGGGTAGGCCCACATGGCCCAAAATCAGCCGTCCACGTAACTCAGGTGGGCTATATCATCGAAAAACATAAGTATACACGCAAAAATATGTAAAAGCACTTGGTGGGTGGTCTAAAATTATATTCAAGTGGGACACACATGATGGACGGTATTGATCATCAAAAAACGTCTCGAAAGGTCCCCACAAATGGTTTTGAATGTTTCACGGCACGGCCCCTCTCAAAATTTCGTGGTGTGGCCCATAAAAATCACGGATTGACTTGATTTTCATGAGGGCCCCTCTAGAATGGTGCATCTGACTGAGGGGGTAGATTTTCGAACGGCATCACGGTGGGGCCCACATCAACTCGACCTCACGTACGACCGCTTTACGCTCGAGCGCACAGTGTGTGTGTGTGTGTGTGTGTGTGTGTGTGTGTGTGTGTGTGTGTGTGTGTGTGTGTGTGTGTGTGTGTATGTGTATATATATATATATATATATATATATATATATATATATATAAAACAAGTAATGTTTTGGACATTTTACCCTGCAATTGGTGTTTTTGTTTTTTTATATTTGAAGGATAAGGGAACTCTTATAATTAAGATTAGGGTTATATTAGGAAAGTGAAAATTTGAATGGTATACAAGGGACGGCTCTGATGTCATGCGAAAAAGGCCCCCAATGGGGCATTACTTTCCCTAACATGATAGAATGACTTGATGTGCATGAGATCCACCCCGTCCAATAGGTGTGCCAACATGTGTTTGAATTGAGGCCCAAAAATCAGGCTGATTCAACAGTCAGGTAGGCCACACCGTGGGAAACAGTTGAGGTAGGAAATCTCACCATTAAAACTGTCCAAATTGCAAGTACAGTTCATCACAGCGTGTATATGCCATCCAAACCACTCATCTAGAATTATACATCAGGATTAATGGATTTTCCCAAAATACGCATGATTTCGCACCATTTCATACGGTGCCATATAAATCTTGGATTTGATTGAATTTTAAGATCCATAGTGAAAAATGACTATGCATGTGATTGATGGCGTGGATTTGATGGATGGTTGTCCTAGCAATGAGTTAGCCAAGTTAAGGTCCCATGTGCTGTAACATCCTGGATTTTCACCATTTTGGATTCCCAAAAAAATCCTTAAATTTTTTTATTTTTTTTAGTAATTAACTTATAATATCACTTACCGACCATTAGCACTTAATGTTAGTTTATACACGGGTGAAACCAGGAAAGAACCACACAAGTCTGATTAATCAACCGTAGGAAGCCAATGAATCCGCTCGATCACTTGAACATTAAGTTTAACCTCATGATTTACTCACGGAGGGCCCAAATCTAACCGACCCATTGCTAATGAATCAAGACAATCATAATTAAATTAAAGATCCAACCGAAGCTGAGTCAGACAAGGTCTGGATCTTAGCTAATATACTAAATGAACCCCGCTACTCTTTTAGCCTAAAACCGACGGCTTAGAATAATCATGACCAAATCTCCACTTTTACTAGTTATAAATAAGCCACACTATAAACATAGTTAACTCAAACCCTAATCACTATCCACGAAAAATCTCAATACCTAATTCATTCCAGAAATGCTTCGATTTTTCGAACAAGCTCTAGATCGCTCGTTTGTGGGCCACTAGTTCCAAAATTATAGAGTAATGTCTGTCTTACTGGACTCAACGTCCATCGCGGGAGTCGGACCTGGGTACTGTTCAGAACCGCTCAACTTGAGCTAAGGGACGAGTGCATGAGAAGTACAAATACCCTAAAGGAATAAGCTAAGACTTAAGTGAATTGGGTCGTCCACTCTTATGCAAAGTTGAGGATTTCAGACCGTCGGTTTGCAACCAAACTTCACACATGGAGTAAAGATATTTCCCTACTCATATTCGTATAGCCGCGGCCCCGATCGAATATCGGTGACCGTTGAATAGACTTCTAATCATATCTGTCGATTGGCGCATCTAAATGGTGGGCTGATCATATCCATAAGCAGATCATCACTAGGGCCAACTATCCAATGGTGGGTATCGACTCCTATACCCTATAGTGGGCCCTAGAGGCTAGAAAAACCCTCCTATAAGGTTAGTATAGTAAAAACCTAACACTTGGGGCCATTGGCACCAAATCTGGCATTATAAAAGAGTCGCATTTGAGGCACCCCTCTTCCCATACAATTTTCCATTTTCAAAGGGGAGAAAAAGAGGAAGAGGGAGAGAGTAAACAGAGAAGAGAGAGAGCTAGGGAGAGTGAAGAAAGAGAGTAAAGGTGAGAGCAAGGGTGAACCATAGATCGAGGTGGGCCCAAGGGAACCCAATCTTGCAACTCTATATCCCTTGTCCAAAGAGAAACCCTACACCACAACCATAAGAATCGCTTCGTTGATCATCTAGGTATGATCTCTTATCCCTTTCCTTGAAACCCTTATGATGAGAAGGGTTTTGCATGGGGTTCTAACATGCAAGTGTTTGCTTTAGGGATTCCGGTCGATCGACCTCAAATCCATACTCCTAGGTCGTTTTTCAAGTCTTCAACGATCCTTAGGTGTGGACTATTATTCTTACGTGGCCTAACAACAATTTTATTACGAATCTAATGATTTTGCTTATTTGGATGATGCATTTGGAGAATCTAGAGAAACCTAGGAATCGTATGATTGTTGGAATTGTATGGAATTGTATGTTTTAGTTCTCATATGATGTTGTTCTTGCCTCTCACATGATTTAGTACAAATGGATGATTACATGTTCATGTCTTGTTTGATCTTTCTTTTATGGTGTTGCTTCATATCATGTATGATTCATTAACTCTTGTGCATTTTGATTTTATGAGATGTAGGAAGTGCTTAACTTCCTCACTAACCCACACAACACACATGCACCTTTATTCATGATATTGTTAGCTTCTCTTGCTAGGAGATTCTGAATTGTATATTGAGGAGTATGAGAATATGATGTTGTTTATGCTAATTGATAACCTTATTAGTTGGCATGTTATGAATCACCACCCAAACCCTTAGGTTGGTTAGGAATACGAGGAGAGCGAAAGCGGCCCCGTGGGTAGGACCGTCTTAAGGCTAAACCCATGGATTTGGGCGAGTGCTTGTAGGCAACAGTAGTCAGACTACATGGGTCGCTTGTACCCGATGTTGTTTCGACACATACTTGCCTGAACTCATGCGATCTATTCTACTGGCTGACCAACCTTGTTTTGTTAACCCCGTTTGCTCACATATGTATGGAACCTGAAACACCCTACAACCGTTGTAGCCCATCGATAAGCAAATTGAAATCGATCCACCGCCTCGTGAGCCGGGCATGGTGGAATGAGATACTGTGCCCGAGTTATCAGCTTACGCTGAGGTGACGTGCCTCCCCGTAGTGATCGCGAGCAATCCCTTCTTCTCGGCACTCCCCATGTGCTTGAAGTTGGGGATGGGAAACCCGACGGGATCAAGGATCGCGGGGTCCTAGCCTCACACGTTGGGGGTCTTGACCTCGCAACCAGTTCAAGGTATTGATACATGGGGTGTATCAGATTCTCCAACCTGCTGGATGAATGGACTTAACTAATAACTCGGCTAACACGATTATATTGCATTGCACTAGTTAGGATGGCGACTCGGCAGTCGAGGTAACTCTGAGGGAGTGTTGGTCATACGCGATCATTAGATGGAGTTGCTCGAGGAATGCTATGACAAGAACATGCATCATATCATCCGTCATGCATGCACATTAATAAAATTAGTTATATGTTTGTAAATGATTGCTTTTCATTAAGTTCATAATGTAATTAATGTCTGTTACAACTTAAGACTAATAGCATCCATTGAGTTAATCGCTCACTCCCACTCTAGGACTGTATTTTAAAATACCAACCAGACTCTCCGGTAGATGCAGGTGATACAGTGTACGAGGAGCTTGGCGACGCGAGCCTAGAGGAGGAGGATGAGCTGTCCTACTTTCAGTTGATGGGTGGTTCTCCATCAGCTTGATAGGCGGGATTTAGGCCGCTGAGTTGTAGACTCAACTCTATTTTTTTTCGATATATTATTTTTTGTGGTTTTGTTGGGCAACGCCTTGTGCAACCCATTTATATTTTTGGACCTGTATATATACTTGATCTCTTTCATTTCAGTGGACTTGTGTGGTTGTGCTTCATGTTCCAGGAAATTCCAGGTTGTGCATTTAAACCTGATTAAATGCATATTAATGAAAATCGGTTATAAGTGACCCTGGGAACTCGATAAGTTTTTTATTTTCTCAATTTAATTTTAATTTTAATTTATCCAAATAATTTTCCAAACTCTATATATCCAACAATCTTGAAATCGAAATTTTTTTAGTTTGGAAACTATTTGGAAATATGATAACATAGTTGACTGCACCATAACCACACATGCTTAAGTTTAGTATGAAAATATTCACATGTTTTATGAATATAGTTGTCTTCATTCGTTGTAGTGGTTCATACATATGCCTTCACATATATGGAAAATTGAAATAGAAAGTTTCTTAGACTTTATCATGGAGACATTTCTATATAATCACGTCAGGTCCTAAATCAGTAAAATTCTCCAAGAGTGGATGTAATCAGTCATTCTAACTGTTGTAACGTGGTGTGTACATGAGATATGGGTTTTCATCATGTGCAGTTGTGCCACTCTGTATTACCCGTGGCCTAAAGTTAAGACTAATACACTCATAAGATAGGTTTAAAATAAGTGCAAAATGTAATCTATGGTTCCCGCTGGCATACACGTGTGGCTCTTGATTATTGGAATAATCTAATCTATAAGCCATGATAAATATACGATGAGGCCCATGTGACAAATGTTTGCTATTTCTTTCATTCTTGACCATCCATTTAGTGAACTCCTTTGTGCATTGGCTGCTTCTTGAGAATTACATGAATCTGGCAATCCTTACCACCCGATGAGTGAGTGACCTTCGAACCAACGCGTATAACAAGTGAATCAAATTAAGAAACTGGCTTCTTAAAGAAATTCATATTATTCCTCCTGAGGATTCGTACTCACTTCAAACTAAAAATGTCAAGATCTTCTATGATCCTCACCTAGTCGTCTCCTCCTTTTTTTCTTCGCAATGGTATTATATAGTGGACCAACTACAATTATGGAATCATTCTTATTGATGTGATCGGATTGTCATTGTTGTCTGTGAGAGTGGTGTTGAGGCCAGTGAAGAAAGTCATCTACTTGCGCTCCATCATGAGCGAGTGGTGGTGGTGATGACAGGAGAGGATAAAACAATCCAGTAGAGCATGGCCATGGGACTTCGATATCATTCTTTATATACTCCGAGAAAGTTTGTTTGCTCTCATTCTTGTGCATTATTTAAAACTCAATTGATAGATATGGGGATATTATGATAAAAGGGCCCTCATTTTTATAATACCATGAGAAAGAGAGAGGCGTGGAGATGAAGTGTTGCGTTGTTAAATCAGCTAGAATTCCAATTTATTATAGTGTTTGGTAGAGCATTGTGGTTCATACGCAGGCGTTCTAGATTCTACAAGTAGCAAAGTTTTTTATCAACTCTGACCGTCCATCTAGTTTTTGATATATAATGAATGGATAATATCCAAAAATAATACACATATATCCTCCATTTTATCTGATTAATGGAATTGAAACCGATGGTTATAAAAAAAATTATAAATGGTGTTGTCCGCTATTCTTAGTTTGTGGAAACTAGGCTAGAATGGTATTGTCCAATACTGGTGAGAGAATGACACTTGGGTCAATCATATTACACTTTTACCCTTATTATTTAGAATAAATAAGGAGAATACCCTTTAGTGGTTAAGTTGTAACGAGGCAACATGTGACTCTTGTTACACAAGTACTCAGAAAAATTGTTCACATACATGACACCAAATCAGAAACGCAAAAGTTCACACGTGTCATCTAGTCTCTCTTGTGCAAGGTCAAAATAGGTCATCAGGATTCTATTAGAGATTTTACAATTAATGGAGATTGGTATGATCCATTGAAAATTTTCCACTAAACCTCACAAAGCTTTGGTGTTCTACTACCAAATTATGTAGTTTCCATTTGTTGTTGGGATCATTATAGGAAACCCAGTCCGTTGGTTCTTGTTGTCAGCTCATAGTCAAATTGGGTCATTAGTATGGATGATCGAAATAATTCCAAATATGGATCCCATATTGAGTGGGACATTAGAAAAGTTTGAATCTTCACAAATGATGCTAGCCATTTGATTAGTGGATAGTTGCATAATGTTAGGCATCATTTTTTTTAAGGACCATTTATGACCTATTCTTTGTGGGGCCGACCTCCTGAAACGGGTCCATTGGGTCCTTTTGAAGATTATATACTTTTGATAGTGACTTATCATACAGCTATGTAGGTGGGCTCACTTAATATTTGGTAATTAAGATTGTTCCAAGTGTACCCCATTATCAATGATGTGTGTGTCAACAATATATTTCTCATTGGATAATCTTACCTATCCATATTATGGATTCTAGGAAGATGACTAATGACATTAATGATGGGCGGCGGATGAGTGCATAGTTTGGCCATTCCATTGGTATAGAACATGTCATTATTTTGCTCAGTTCTATGTTTTGATTTTGTCTTTAGTGCATGAATATACATGAAATGAGTAATTATATATATTGATAAAGTAGATGATTAAAAATGGTTAGGAAAACATCATGATGCACTGCACGAGTGCACACTAAGGAGTCACCCAACACATGTTTTGATCTTTTTTATATAGTAGGCCATATATATATATATATACATATATATATATATATGTGGGAAAATGTACTATGCGCTCGACCTCACGAGTCCGTCCCATGAGGTTGAGCTGTGTGGCCCCACCGTGATGCGTTTCAAACATCTACCCCATCAGTCAGATGCACCATTTCATCATGGGCCTAGGTCTCAAAAATCAAGTCAATTCGTGACTTGTGTGGGCCACACCACAAATAGAAGTGGAGAGGGGTCGTGCACCATTAAAACATTCATAACCATTTTTGAGGGCCCATCAAGATGTGGTTTGCAAATCCAACCCATCCATTATGTGTGTCCCACTTGAATGAGGGTTCAGACCAAGTTTCAGGCACATGCAAAACTCAAGTGGACCCCACCAAGTGCTTTTATATGTTTTAACGGTGTCTTCACATAATTTTAGATGGTATGGTCCACCTGAGTTCCGTATACAACTGATTTTTAGGATATCCCATAATTTAAAGGGGACCCATCAAATGCAGTGTTGATGGTCGACACGCATCATGGTGGGGCCCACAGCTCGACCTCACGAGAGCTTATCGTCAGCTCGAGCGCATTGTACCTTTTCCATATATATATATATATATATATATATATAGTGGTCATTAAATCATATTGGTTTAGTCATGCTGGGAAGACTTTTTGAAGTACATATACTAGCATGGTGGTGTGAGAGATCTTGGCCATCTACCAAGTGGGATTGAATAGTAGGCTTTGTCCGAAAGTTAGACAAGGATATCTATCATGTGATCACCCCTGTGTGAAAAGGATAATCTTTATGTCATAAACACATATCAATCTATCTCATACATATTAGATCCAAATTATCTGTGATGCCATGAGTCAAAATATCTGTTTTGTTCTCTCATTAAATAGGTTGTAGTGTACAATTAATAATAATAATAATTAGTCTACATTAGTATTGTACACACATTGACAAGTGGACTAATATAAGTTATGGACCAGTATGTTCACACACTTCAATTCTACTAGTCTGTTTTACTTCGCAAAACAAATGGTAAAGATTGATTGCATGTGTCTTGTGGCCCTTGGCCCATCTTATGTGAGGCCGATAGTTGATTAGTTTGAATATTATATTTAGCCCATTGTAATGTGAAATATCATAAAGTGAATACCTTTTGGTACATAGACACTCAGAAATTGTACATGTAGCATGCATTAAATCAAATTAAGAAACTCACTAGACAAAAAATATCTGACAAACATCACATCACTAGTTATAAAGATTTGAAAATATGGGGGTCAAGGACCTTGTGATATATGTTACAAGTTCATGTACATATGCTACATGACACATGTAAGATGTTTTAGTCTTAGAGACAAGGTGTCTGAAATCAAATTAGTTACATGTTTTAATAATCTAATTGGTGACCATTAAATTAATGGTTAGATAGAAAATGACCAATGGTTTAAATTCAATAGATGATTATTCGATCAATGGAATTTTCAAGCTGAACTTTATTCTTATTAGAGGCAAGTTTGATGTTTATATGTGTAACAATAAGTTTACTTATAAATAAATGCATTTTTATGATTAGTAGACTTCTATACTTTAGGGGGCCATGTTTAAATGAACAAAATTTGCTTGGTCATGGATTGAGAAGTCCTAACTATTTAGGATCTTAGACCTTTTTCTTCATATTCAGCTACCAAAATTTCATTGATTGTATTTAATTTTAATCACTAATTGATAAATTGGTCAACTTTTCATGTGTTAGGGAACATATGATAACATGATAATGTTACAATATGATTACATAAAGACTATACTCTATTTTAGTTGTTACATGTCTATGCATGACAGATTACTTCAGCCTCTTTGTACTGCAGATACAATAAGTTCGATTGACTTTACAACCAGTTGGTTGAATGGTGTGCTAGTGAAGTTAGTTGAATAGTAAGAGTACCTTCGGGGCTAAGAAAGTTGGTTATATTCAGAGCTGATGATACAACAACTATCATAATAAAAGTGATGTTCAGTATCTGTTGCTTGATGGAGTCCTGATTATTGACTCTGTGAGGTTAGAAATGAGTTTGGTGTGCTTTAACTTGATATATAAATAGTCAAAGAGGTTGTAACTGACTGCCAAATACTTGACTAAGGAGCAAAAGAATGAATTTGCCTAAGCAAAGACTCATTTCTAAGTAGCTAGTTGGTGAGGCAATAGCTTGCTAATACAATGATCCCTAGCTGATCTGAAAGGATGATTAGCCACAATGGGACTAAGAGATGACCAAACTCATATGAGAGGTAATGATGGTGAATTTTTTGTAATAGGTGAAAGCCTAACAAAGCAATGACGGGTGGAGGTAAAAGGCCTATGGGTCATAGATCCTCGGACCGAATGACTATTTAAAATATTAGTCAATGATACATCGAAGGGAATGGGGCTGAGCCTAATATATGAGCTACTAGTGTTGGTAACCCAACCTATACAAGTAGAGATCTTATGTGATAGGTTCAATTGGTAAACAACAAGACACGAGGTAGACAATTGCACTGATAAAAATGAGCCCCTTCTATGGTGTACAGTGCGAGCAACAACGCAGAAGGATGAGTTTTTTAGAACTCTTAATGAATCCACAGTCATATATTTGGTAGTGTATACAGTTGTTGCATACACTTGATGGAATTCACCTATATGGGTGTGGAGGTGGAGGCTGCTTCCTATGAGAATCTAAGCGAATTCTCTAGAGCACTTATGAAATCCGGGTAATGGTGCATGGCTGTAACTCCCCGGAAAATCGGGGGTCATGTATAGACTCGACTCCCGAGTTCCCGAGTGTCACTTATTATGCATTTATGGTTTTTTTTTTATTAATCAAATTTAACTGTGCAATTTGGAATTACCTGAAGCATGAAGCATAATCATACCAGTCTACTGAAATGAAGGAAATCTCACAAATATACAGGTCCAAAAATAATAAAGGGTCGCCCAAGGCGTTGCCCAACAGGATAATGAAAAAAAAGCTATATCCAAAAGACTAAAGCGGAGCCCGCGGCTCAGCAAATCCAAATTCAGCCCGATCAAGCCGATGGAGAGCCGCCCATCAGTTGAAAGTAGGAGAACTCGTCCTCCTCGAGGATAGCATCGCCATGCTCCACCTGCTCTGCATCCCCTGCATCTATGAGAGAGTCTGGTTGGTGTTTTAAAACACCGTCCCAGAGTGGGAGTGAGTGATCAACTCAGTGTGAACTAGTAGTCTCAAGTTATCACAAACATCAGTTATATTGCGGATTTAATGAAAAGCAATCATTCACAATCACTAAACTAATCTTATTAATGTGCATGCATGATGGATGAAATGATGCATGCCCTCGCCACAACTCTCCCTCAAGCGACTCCATCTTACGATCGCATATGACAACACTCCCTCAGAGCGACCTCGACTGCTGAGTCGCCAACCTAGCTAATACGATGCATGATATGTTAGCCAAGTTCTTAGTTAATTCCGTTCATCCAGCAGGTTTGAGAAACTGATTCACCCTACGTATCAATGCCCTCAACTAGTTGCGGTGCCGAGACCTCTCAATGTGCGAGGCCAGGGCACCGCGATCCGTGATCCCGTCGGGTTCCCCATCCCCAACTCCAAGCACATGGGGAGTGCTGAGAGGAAGGGATCACTCGCGGTCACTACGGGGAGGCACGTCACCCCAGCGTAGGCCGACAGCTCGGACACAGTGTCCCATTCCACCATACCCGGCTCACGAGACGGTGGATCAATGCTCAGTTCGCTATCAGTGGGCTAACAACAGTGGTAGGGTGTGTCAGGTTCCATACATGTGTGAGCAATCAAGGTTAACAGATAAAATTGGTCAGTATTAGGCTATACCGCACAAGTTCAGGCAAACACGCAACAGACAACATCGGGTACGAGCGACCCATGTAGTCTAACTACTGCCACCCATCCGTACTCGCCCAAACCCACGGCCTAGCCCCAGGATAGTCCTACCAACGGGACCATCCTCACTCTCCTCATTTCCTGACCAACCCAAAGGTCGACAAACAGTCATGGCATGTTATTCATCATTGTTATCTACTAGCATAGCTGATATAATGCATACACATTCATCACACCCATCTGGAATTTTTCTACAAGCAAGCTAACAACGCATTTGAATAAGGTGCTTGTATGTAGTGTGTGTTTGTGTGGAAGTGAAGCACTTCCCGCATCTCATAGGACCAAAATGCGCAAACGTGAACGAGTCATACATGTTATGAGGAATAACATACATGGATCGCCAAGACATGAGCATGTAAGCATTTAATTTTCTACCTAACCATGTGAGAGGCAAACAACATGTTATAAAGAACATTACACATAACTCCATCAAGACATGAACATACAACATTCATTGTAACCAAGCATATGAGAGGCAAGATCAACATCAAAAGGGAACTAAACATGCAAATCCATACGATTTCAACGAACATGAAATTCTTAGGTTTCCTCTAGATCCTTCAAATAACATCCCATACACATAAAATCATTAAACTCAAATTATAATTGATGCTAGACCACCTAAGGATAATAGTCCGCACCTTCGAATTCGTTGGAGGCTTGGAAACGACCTAGAGATGAGGGTTTTGGAGGTTAGCCGACCGGAATCCCTAAAACAATTCAAACATGAGAGAAATCCATGCATTTTCTTCTTCAATACAAAGATTTCAAGAGAAAGGAGTGAGGGATCTTACCTAGATGGCCCACGGATGATTTTCGGTGGTTGTGGTGTAGGGTTTCCTCTTGGAGAAAGTATAGGAGGTTGTAGGTTTGATCCTCTTGGGCCCCACCTTGATTGAGAGTCCACCTTGCTCACCTCCACTCTCACTACTCCCTTGCTCTCCCTTCTTTCTCCTCTTTCTCTTCTCTCTTTCCCCCTTTTCTCTTAGGGTAAAATCGTATGGGGAGAGGGGTGCCCAAATGAAACCCTTTATATAGTGCCAGTTTTGGTACAATTGGCCCCAAGTGTTGGGTCTTTACTATACTAACCTTATGGGAGGGTTTTTCTAGCCTATGGGGTGTACTAGTCGATATACACCGTGGGATAGTTAGTTCTAATGATGATCTACGTATGGACACAATCGGCCCACTATTTCGACGCGCCGATCGACATATATGATTAGAAGTCCGTTCAACGGTCACCGATGGTCGATCGGGGCCGCGGCTATACGGATATAAGTGGGGAAATATCTTTAATCCACGGGTAAAGTTTGGTCGTAAACCGACGGTCTGAAATCCCCAACTTGGCATAAGAGTGGACGACTCAAATCACTTAAGTTTCCACAATTTCCCAAACTAGCCTTCTAGGGCTCCCTATTGAAGTTGGGGTGGCCCTAACGCCCCCCCCCCCCCGGGCCGACAAATTCCGTGGGTAGGTGTCTTATGGCCCAATTAGGGCCCATGTAAAATTTAGGGACAAACGGATGAACGGATATAGGATCTGAGTAAGCGATTCCGTCCCTTAAGTGGCCCTGCGAGGGCTATTTTGGTGATTGAAGCAGTTCTAGCGGCCCTCTGGCCATGAAGAATAGGGTCTTCATGGCCCGATGAGGGGCCACACAAAATTTGGAGACGATCGGATATGGGGTTTAGTCGTACGGGTCTGATTCACGATCAACGGTCATTATGCCACGATCGGGGCCCAGATTTGGTGGGCAGGCGTTGAAAAATACATTAAACCTTCATCGTAAATTTGGAAGAAATCCGACGGCTGGAAGGCTCAGAGTCTCAGTTTCTTTTATCAGTGCCAGATTTTAATTTGACATTAGTAGGGAGCATTAGGCAAGCGCTAGATGGTACTTCTGGGTGTCCACTGGGTCCGCAGTCCGCGATGGACCACAAGCCCAGTGAGATCTATGATGTTCTAAAGTTTTAGATTTTTTTGAACCTCCTCGGTCGCTGGGTGGACCACACGGGCTGATGCTGGGTGTAAACGGACTATCCGGCTTGACGGCCCGTACTTGTCCCATCATAACTAGACTGGTCCACCCCAATATGAACTAATATTGAGTGCTAATGGTCATTAAGTGATATTATAAGTTAATAAAAAAATAAATTTCAAGGATTTTTAGAAATTCAAAACAGTGAAAATCGGGGATGTTACAATCTACCCCCCTTAAAAATAATTTCATCCCCGAAATTGCCTAAGGGTAGTAAGTAAAGGTTTCATTATTTCATTTGCCTAGGTTTTGTTGAATTCAAGTTCATATGCATGGTAAGGTGTGTACTATCTATACTAGTTTGGCTCATTCTAGTCTACTCCCCTTAAAAGTTTTCGCCTTTGAGGTTTGAAAACAAATGTCAAAATCATTATTATCGTATTAAGAGGTTGTTGGTAAAGTTTAACTAATGGTGGTATATTTTACTCTTTTAGGATTGGGCTAATATGGAAGGACAGTTGTGGTAGGCTTTGATCCCATACATCGATCCTCTACCTGACCAGGGTAGAAAGATCGTTGTATCCCTTCTTAGTCCTGGTAGATCATGGTCTTCTGCTCGGTCAAAGCAGTGAGTCCGTTAGTGTTCACCCAGGATTAAGAATTGGGTCAAGCTGCGAATACATCGCAAGTGTATGGTCCCGTGATTTCGTAGTCTGATCAATCTTAACATTTGGAAGACATCAAAATTCTTTAACCGTTCAAGCTTCACATTCATAATATTTTTGTGGGTGGTGAGTTTCCCGCGATGCCTATGATCAAACGATTGTCCTAAAAAGGTTTCCAGGAACTTAAGGTTCTTCTCAACAATACCATTTTGATCCTATGGTTAGTGAGTTATAGGCAAATTATGCTTTGGTTTCATAAATTTTAATAGAGAAGGAAGAATCGGAAGTTTTAAGGTATTCTGGTGGTTTAGAGTGCTAATAACGTTAAGATGGATGCAGTAAGACAATCATACATACAAGCATTTATAAGGTGACAAGAAAGTTCAAAAACAATCCATACATTCATATTAAATTCAAAGTGCCATTAATATGGCTAGCTACATCATACAACATGGATTACATAGTTTTCTAGACATTCCAACATAAGGAAGAAAAAAAATAATAATAATAACTTAGTCAAGCAGACGTCCTAACTATCCTTCAACACAAGCAGGTAGAACTAATCGACTCAAAGCAAACTACTAATTATCAGGAAGGTTATGCTACTACTCTTCTGGATCGGGCAAAGATAGGGGTACTTCTTCCCCATGAGGGAAAGAATCACCGGAATGGGGAAGAAGAAAGTAACGGTTGCTAGGAATGTCATTTTCCTCGGCAGGGAAATGAATTTTGGATGAGAATGTAGATCATGAGGGTGGGAGGGGAGATCCTAAGGATGGGTTTGGGAAGAACTTGAAAATGTGTTTAGAATTTGTTTGGGGAAAGTGGGTTGGAATGGGTTTGAGAAAATGAAATTTGAGACGAGCTAGAGTGAAGAGGATTGATGTTGGGTTTCGAGAGTAAATGAGTGAATGGAGTGGGATTGAGGAAGGTTAGAATGTGTATTTGAGATGAATTGGTGGGAGTAGAGGAGGGATTGGGATGAATTTTTGTGTTGGGTTTTAGAAGTGGTTGTGTAGATGAAAGAGGTTTTGGAAATGAGGAAGAGAAGATGAGCTAGGAAGAGGGGAGATGTGAAGTAGAATGTGGGTTTGCGAGATGAAAAATGTGAAGGAGAAGGGGATGGGTTAGAAGAAATGGGACTTGGGAAAGGGAAGATGGATTGTAGATGAGAGAGAGAGAATGGGTTAGGGAGATAGGAGTATGTGAAGAAGAAGAAGAAGAATATGGGTTGAAGAAAATCTAGGACGGGAGATGAGAGAGAGGAGGGGGGGATAGGTGTTTGGGTCTTAAGATTGGGAGAGGGAGAGCTTTCTCTAGGGTTTGGGAGTAGTAGAGGGTGTTGTGGGGTAAGAAATTGGGTATTAGTGCCCTTAAGTTGTAAGAGAGGAAGACCCCACTCTTGTGAATATTGAAAGGGAGGAGGGGACAAATCTTGTAACATTTCTTATACTTTTAATTACTAAATTATTTTTAAAATTTTTATGATGATTTAACATCAAGTTTTAAGTCATCCTACAAAATTTCATATCATTTGGAGTAGTAAATAAATTATTAAAATTCTAAGAACAACAGCTGTCTGAAATTAATAATTTTTGGATAGTCGACAGAACAGTTTAATTTTAACTATATTATAATTTTTATTTTCTTTGTTTCTCATTTTTATATAAAACTAGACTCATCAATATTCAATATGGCTTTTGAATCACATAAATTGGAGTTGTAACGAAGGAGATATGAATTTTTGAAGTCGACCTAAGATTGCAGAAATTCTGGCGGGGCAACACTGGTCGACGGGGTGGCCACGCGGGTAGGTGGGGTGGCCACGCGGGCGGCGGGGTGAGTGGTGGGGTGAGTGGCGGGGGCCATGCGGCCCTCTGGACCACTGGCGGGGTGGCCACGCGGGTCGGCGGGGCGGCCACGTGGGCGGCGGGGTGACCCCCCGATTTTTGGCCCGGAGGTCCCTCGGCATTCCCGGGTGTCGGAAAAACTCCTCGAGAAGTGCCATATATGATTTTGGGGTAGAACGAGCTGATCTACACAATGGGCCTATCTATTTCATAAGATTCCTCCCGGTTAGGGGTTAAAATCTAATTTTTCTACATTTTCACTATTTTCATTGAAATTTAGTTCTCCCTTAAGTCCTTACCCCCCAATGGGTCGAAACTATCAAATTTGGTCCGGTGTTAACTCGTTTAGACTTGGATGGTGGCCTTGACCCTCTAATCATTCAGTTCTCTTTCGTTCCTATCATCGGACTAAGGTATTGGAAGTCTCTCGGACCTGTTTCCTAGCGTCCCTAGTATCTCTCGCTACCCAATCCTAATCCTTGGGAAGTCTTACCGTTCGTCTAAGATCGCCAGTTCCGGTTCTAGGATAGTTTCTACCATTCTAAGTCTTCGTTGAGTTTCCTATCATTTCTGTATCGTTATTGTGTTTCCTCTCAAGTCAGTGGACGCGTTAGTGAGCTCATGACCCATGGCCCAGTTAATTCCAAACCATGCTCAGATACCATCCGTAACGCCCCGGAAAATCGGGGGTCATGCATATAGACTCGACTCCCGAGTTCCCGAGTGTCACTTATCATGTATTTATGGTTTTTTTTTATTAATCAAATTTAACTGCGCAAATTGGAATTACCTGAAGCATGAAGCATAATCACACCAGTCTACTGAAATGAAGGAAATCTCACAAATATACAGGTCTAAAAATAATAAAGGGTCGCCCAAGGCGTTGCCCAACAGGATAATGAAAAAAAGCTATATCCAAAAGACTAAAGCGGAGCCTACGGCTCAGCAAATCCAAATTCAGCCCGATCAAGCCGATGGAAAGCCGCACATCAGCTGAAAGTAGGAGAACTCATCCTCCTCGAGGGTAGCATCGCCATGCTCCACCTGCTCTGCATCCCCTGCATCTATGAGAGAGTCTAGTTGGTGTTTTAAAACACCGTCCCAGAGTGGGAGTGAGTGATCAACTCAGTGTAAACTATTAGTCTCAAATTATCACAAACATCAGTTTTATTGCGGATTTAATGAAAAACAATCATTCACAGTCACTAAACTAATCTTATTATTGTGCATGCATGATGGATGAAATGATGCATGCCCTCGCCACAACTCTCCCTCAAGCGACTCCATCTTACGATCGCATATGACAACACTCCCTCAGAGCAACCTCGACTGCCGAGTCGTCAACCTAGCTAATGCGATGTAATGATATGTTAGCCAAGTTCTTAGTTAATTCCGTTCATCCAGCAGGTTTGGGAAACTGATTCACCCCACGTATCAATGCCCTCAACTAGTTGCGGTGCCGAGACCCCTCAATGCGCGAGGCCAGGGCACCGCGATCCGTGATCCCATCGGGTTCCCCATCCCCGACTCCAAGCACATGGGGAGTGCTGAGAGAAAGGGATCGCTCGCGGTCACTACGGAGAGGCGCGTCACCCCAGCGTAGGCCGATAGCTCGGACACAGTGTCCCATTCCACCATGCCCGGCTCACAAGACGGTGGATCAATGCTCAGTTCGCTATCAGTGGGCTAACAACGGTGGTAGGGTGTGCCAGGTTCCATACATGTGTGATCAATCAAGGTTAACAGACAAGATTGGTCAGTATTAGGCTATACCGCACAAGTTCAGGCAAACACGCAACAGACAACATCGGGTACGGGCGACCCATGTAGTCTAACTACTGCCGCCCATCCGTACTCGCCCAAACCCATGGCCTAGCCCTAGGATAGTCTTACCAACGGGACCATCCTCACTCTCCTCATTTCCTGACCAACCCAAGGGTCGACAAACAGTCATGGCATGTTATTCATCGTTGTTATCTACTAGCATAGCCGATGTAATGCATACACATTCATCACACCCATCTGGAATTCTTCTACAAGCAAGCTAACAATGCATTTGAATAAGGTGCTTGTATGTAGTGTGTGTTAAGCACTTCCCGCATCTCATAGGACCAAAATGCGCAAACGTGAACGAGTCATACATGTTATGAGGAACAACATATATGGATCACCAAGACATGAGCATGTAAGCATTTAATTTTCTACCTAAACATGTGAGAGGCAAACAACATGTTATAAAGAACATTACACACAACTCCATCAAGACATGAACATACAACATTCATTGTAACCAAACATATGAGAGGCAAGATCAACATCAAAAGGGAACTAAACATGCAAATCCATACGATTTCAACGAACATGAAATTCTTACGTTTCCTCTAGATCCTCCAAACAACATCCCATACACACAAAATCATTAAACTCAAATTATAATTGATGCTAGACCACCTAAGGATAATAGTCCGCACCTTCGGATTCATTGGAGGCTTGGAAACGACCTAGAGATGAGGGTTTTGGAGGTTAGCCGACCGGAATCCCTAAAACAATTCAAACATGAGAGAAATCCATGCATTTTCTTTTTCAATACAAGGATTTCAAGAGAAAGGAGTAAGGGATCTTACCTATATGGCCCACGGACGATTTTTGGTGGTTGTGGTGTAGGGTTTCCTCTTGGAGAAAGTGTAGGAGGTTGTGGGTTTGATCCTCTTGGGCCCCACCTTGATTGAGAGTCCACCTTGCTCACCTCCACTCTCACTACTCCCTTGCTCTCCCTTCTTTCTCCTCTTTCTCTTCTCTCTTTCCCCCTTTTCTCTTAGGGCAAAATCGTATGGGGAGAGGGGTGTCCAAATGAAACCCTTTATATAGTGCCAGTTTTGGTGCAATTGGCCCCAAGTGTTGGGTCTTTACTGTACTAACCCTATGGGAGAGTTTTTTAGCCTGTGGGGTGTATTAGTCGATATACACCGT
This sequence comes from Magnolia changhungtana, assembly GCA_030180095.1. Taxonomy (NCBI): domain Eukaryota; kingdom Viridiplantae; phylum Streptophyta; class Magnoliopsida; order Magnoliales; family Magnoliaceae; genus Magnolia; species Magnolia changhungtana. The sequence goes on along the minus strand of JASAUF010000629.1, from coordinate 3,598,923 downwards.
AGGATAGTTAGTCCTAATGATGATCTACGTATGGACACAATCGGCCCACCATTTCAACACGCTGATCGACAGATATGATTAGAAATCTGTTCAACGGTCACCGATGGTCGATCAGGGCCGCGGCTATACGGATGTGAGCGGGAAAATATCCTTAATCTACGGGTAAAGTTTGGTCGTAAACCGACGGTCCAAAATCCCCAACTTGGCATAAGAGTGGACAACTCAAATCACTTAAGTTCCCACAATTTTCCAAACTAGCCGTCTAGGGCTCCCTATTGAAGTTGGGGTGACCCTAACGCCCCCCCAGGCCACCAAATTCGGTGGGTATGTGTCTTATGGCCCAATTAGGGCCCATGTAAAATTTAGGGACAAACGGATGAACGGATATAGGGTCTGAGTAAGCGATTCCGTCCCTTAAGTGGCCCTGCGAGGGCCATTTTGGTGATTGAAGCGGTTCTGGCGGCCCTCTGGCCATAAAACTTATAGGATAGGGTCTTCATGGCTTGATGAGCGGCCACACAAAATTTGGGGACGATCAGATATGGGGTTTAGTCGTACGGGTCCGATTCGTGATCAACAGTTATCGTGCCACGATCGGGGCCCAGATTTGGTGGGCAGGCGTTGAAAAATACATTAAACCTTCACTGTAAATTTAGAAGAAATCCGACGGCTGGAAGGCCCGGATTCTTAGTTTCTTTTTTCAGTGCCAGATTTTAATTTGACATTGGTGAGGCGCATTGGGCAAGCGCCAGATGGTACTTCTGGGTGTCCACTGGGTCTGCAGTCCGCGATGGACCATAAGCCCAGTGAGATCTATGATTTTCTAAAGTTTTAGATTTTTTCGAACCTCCTCGGTCGCTGGGTGGCCCACACGGCCGATCTTGGTGTAAACGGACTATCCGAAGCAGCTGACGTGCTTGTCTCATCATAACTAGACTGGTCCACCCTAGTATGAACTAACATTGAGTGCTAATGGTCATTAAGTGATATTATAAGTTAATAAAAAAAATAAATTTCAAGAATTTTTGTAAATTCAAAACAGTGAAAATCCGGGATGTTATAATGGCTGAAACGAACCGAACCGCAGAATCATTTGTAGTGGAAAAGTTGTGTGAGTGACGTGTTCTTGCGATCTATATCAAAAGGAATTAGGTTCAAGACTATGGTGTCACCTGATTCTTGTAAACCTGTCATGCTTACTCTAATGTCCGTTTAAGTTTATGGTAACACCGGCACCATTACACAATTCTTCCATCTTAACCCGAAATGTTAAAAATTTTGAAACATGTGGGGAATTGTTGTATTGTAAAATAATTTGGTGTTTCAAAATATCTGTTGAGACGAACCCTGGTTGTGGCCATAGGTGTGCATGTATCTTTTCACTGAAAGGTTATATCCTTTCAATTTTTGTTTTGAAAAGTTGTATCTTTTGAAGCCTAAGGGTCACACCACTTGGGTTTAAACCCAATAGTCACAACCCTTTGTGAAAGGGTGTCTTTACACCCTTAAGGGTGTTTTCACAAAGTTTTTAAATAGACTTTTGATTTTAAGTTTCAGAATGGATTAGAAAATTGGTTTTCTCTTTTAAAATTTTGTTTAAGTATTTTCTAGTTCGGGTTAAGACTACAAGTGGTTCGAGCCCATGTACAGTGAGTGCACCGGTGGGATCGGGTTATAGTTGTTGTATCCTAGAGGTCGATTGCTCTGGAAACCTGTTGCACTTGAAACGTTGTCCAAGAGAAGCAAATTCGATTTCAATCCGAGTAACTCACGTCACGCCTTGACTTCTACAAACTAATAAGTTTTCTATTTTCTTATTTTAATTTTAATTTTAATTTATCCAAATAATTTTTCAAACTCCATATATCCAACAGTTAAAAGTAAGAAAACTCCTTATGCTATTTGTTCTACCCTCTCTACTTCTTTTTGACAAGGTCAGGTGCTGCTTAAAGAGGCTACCAAATTGTCGGCTCATGGGTTGCTGACAAACACTAGTGAGAAATTATTCATTATGGCGAAAACTTATCGAGAATGAGCCATGCAACTGTTGGCGGTTGAACCGCCTATGGCTTAAAAATCACTAATAAATCCAAATCCTATAAGTAAAAAAAACTGGTGGTCTATTCTCCGAAGACAATGAAAGTTCAAAATTAGTAAAATCGTCGTACATTGATTGAGGGATATGAGACTTTTTCTCTGCAAGGTTGTTGAAAGTCTCCCTAAAGTTTAGCCAACCTACCTTATCATTTCTCGCCATTAATCATTGAGGGTGACTGGACGAGGATTGCGTCCTGTCCAACCCTACCAGTCTCCAGCTGGGAACAGGGAAGCAGCTTTTAGTGGCCGCCGTGATGTATGGGTCTTATCCACACCGTTCATCCATTTTTTTTAAAATCATTTTAGGAGAAAAGCTTAAAAAGCAGACCCAAGATTCAAGTGGACTACACCATTGGAAGCAGCGGTGGTAATGATTCTCACCGTTGAAACTTTTCTAGGGCCCACTGTAATATTTTTTTTGCCATCCAACCTACTCATCAAGTTACACAGACCTGGATGAAGAGAAAATAAAAATATCAGCTCCGTTCTAAACTTATGCAGACCCAAGAGGTTTTGGACCATAAGAATTTAATCTCCACTTGTGTAGTCTACTTGAGCCTTACATCTGCCTCATTTTTAGGCTAGTGACCCCAACACTGATGTCAAAGCTGTGTCCTGTGTGCGACCCACCCTGATGTGTGTGTTTTATCTACACTTTCCAACCATTTTCATAGATTATTTGAGGGCTTGATCCCAAAAAAGAGACGTATTCAAACCCCAGGTAGACCACACAATAGGAAAACAGCAAGGATTTATAGCTTACCGTTGAAAATTTCCTGGAGGCTACAGAAGTTATCGATCAAGATGATATTTGTGTTTTCCCTTCATCGAGGTGTGTGTGAACTTATCAACAGGTTGGATTACAAATAAACATTAAAGTGAGTAGCTTTTAATGGGGGACATTCAAATCAACATTGTGTGAGCACAAACCAGACCCAAGGCGCCCGACTTTCAGCCGTGACAGCTGCTAGCGAGTAGAAAGTGACATTAGTGCGGGGAGCGGATTACGTGCGGCCCGGCCTCATTAAAAACGGTGCGGCCCTGATTGTGGGGCCCACATTGATGTATGTATTGTATATCCACGCCGTCTATCCGTTTTTATATTTCATTTTCGGGCAGAGACTAAAAATTAAGATTATCTAAATTTCAAATGGACCACACCACAGGAAATAGCTTTTATTGAACGCCCACCATTAAAAACTTCTTAGGCCACAACTTAATGCCTACCGTAAATGATTATTTTCCATCCAACCCGTTGATATGGTCAAACCGACCCTGATTAAAGAGAAAAATGGAAAAATAAAATAAAATCAGATTGATCCAAAACTTGTGGCCCACAAAAACTTTCTAATGGTCAAAGTCTGCTGGTTCCTATACTGTGGTACACCTGAGATTTGAATCATCCTCATTTTTGGGTTCAAATCCTAAAAATTAGATGAAAAAACGTATGGACGGCGTGGATATACAATACATACATCAAGGTGGGACCCACAGTCAGGTCCGCACCTTGTAGGGTGAGGCCGGCCGCACCTAATCGGCTCCCCTTGGTTGGTGGAAAAGATGTTCAGCACGCTCAGTTTTAGAAGTGGCGAGCGCATCTGACCTTTCTTTCAATTAACGATAGGAGAAAAAGCTGAGGAAATGGATTGGCTACTCCCCCTGCCACCAGCTAATAGCTGGTGGTCGGTGCTATGTGGACCCCATTATGATGTATGTGCTTCATCCATTCTGTCCATTTATTTTTTTAGATCAATTTATGGTAATAGGCAAAAAATGAGATATATCCCAGTCTCAAGTGGACCACATTATAGGAAACAGTGTTGAATGAACTTTGTCCATTAAAAACTTTTTGGGGGCCATAAAAGTATTGGATCAAGTTAATATTTGTTTTTTCCCTTCATCTATGTCTTTATGACCTAATCAACAGATTGGATGTCAAATAAACATTACAATGGGCCTTAGGAGGATTTAAATGATGGACATCCAATCATTATTGTTTTCCTGTGGTGTGGTCTACCTGAGATTTATATCCCTCTCATTTTTGGGACAAAAACCTAAAATGATATTTAAAAATGGATGAACGGAATGGATGAAACACATGCATCATGGTGGGGCCCACAGAGCACCGACCACTGGCTCCAGGATGGTGTTAGGGAGAGTAGCCAATTCAAAAGCGAAACGGATTGGCTACTCCCCCTGTCACCAGCGAATGGCTGGTAGTCGGTGCTTTGTGGACCCATCATGATGTATGTGTTTCATCCATTCCGTCTATCTATTTTTCTAGATCAATTTATGGTAATAGACAAAAAATGAGATATATCCCAGTCTCAAGTGGACCACATTACTGGAAACAGTGTTGAATGAACTTTGACTATTAAAAACTTTTTGGGGGCCATAAAAATATCGGATCAAGTTAATATTTGTTTTTTCCCTTCATCTGTGTCTTTATGACCTAATCAACAGTTTGGATGTCAAATAAACAGTACAGTGGGCCTTAGGAGGATTTAAATGATGGATATCCAATCATTATTGTTTTCCTGAGGTGTGGTCTACCCGAGATTTATATCCCTCTCATTTTTTGGACAAAAACCTAAAATGATATTTAAAAATGGATGAACGGAATGGATGAAACACATGCATCATGGTGGGGCCCATAGAGCATCGACCACCAGCTTCGGGGCTGGTGTCAGGGGGAGTAGCCAATCCGTTTCCAAAAGGGAAACGGATTGGCTACTCCCCCTGCCACCAGCGAATGGCTGGTGATCAGTGCTCTGTGGACCCTATCATAATGTATGTGTTTCATCTATTCCGTCCATCTATTTTTCTAGATCAATTTATGGTAATAGACAAAAAAAAAAATGAGATATATCCCAGTCTCAAGTGGACCACATTACAGGAAACAAACAGTGTTGAACGAACTTTGACTATTAAAAGCTTTTTGGGGGCCATAAAAGTATTGGATCAAGTTGATATTTGCTTTTTCCCTTCATCTGTGTCTTTATGACCTAATCAATAGATTGGATGTCAAATAAACAGTATAGTGGGCCTTAGGAGGATTTAATGATGGATATCCAATGACTATTGTTTTCCTATGGTGTGGTTTACCTGAGATTTATATCCCTCTCATTTTTTGGACAAAAAACCTAAAATGATATTTAAAAATGGATGAACGGAATGGATGAAACACATGCATCATGGTGGGGCCCATAGAGCACCGACCACCAGCCATTTGCTGGTGGCAGGGGGAGTAGCCAATCCGTTTCACTCCCCCTGCCACCAGCGAATGGCTGGTGGTCGGTGCTCTGTGGACCCCATCATGATGTATGTGTTTCATCCATTCCGTCCATCTATTTTTCTAAATCAATTTATAGTAATAGACAAAAAAAATGAGATATATCCCAGTCTCAAGTGGACCACATAACAATAAATAGTGTTGAATGAACTTTGACCATTAAAAACTTTTTGGGGGCCATAAAAGTATTGGATCAAGTCACTATTTGTTTTTTCCCTTCATCTGTGTCTTTATGACCTAATCAGCAGATTCGATGTCAAATAAACAGTACAGTGGACCTTAGGAGGATTTAAATGATGGATATCCAATCATTATTGTTTTCTTGTGGTGTGGTCTACCCGAGATTTGTATCCTTCTCATTTTTTGGACAAAAACCTAAAATGATATTTAAAAATGGATGAACGGAATGGATGAAACACATGCATCATGGTGGGGCCCAAAGAGCACCGACCACCAGTCATTCGCTGGTGACCGGGGGAGTAGCCAATCTGTTTCCCTCTCCCCCTGCCACCGGCGAATGGCCGGTGGTCGGAGCTCTGTGGACCCCATCATGATGTATGTGTTTCATCCATTCTGTCCATCTATTTTTCTAGATCAATTTATGATAATAGACAAAAAATGAGATATATCCCAGTCTCAAGTGGACCACATTACAGAAACAAACAGCGTTGAATGAACTTTGACCATTAAAAATTTTTTGGGGGCTACAAAAGTATTGGATCAAGTTGATATTTGCTTTTTCCCTTCATCTATGTCTTTATGACCTAATCAACAGATTGAATGTCAAATAAAAGTACAGTGGGCCTTAGGAGGATTTAAATGATGGATATCCAATGACTATTGTTTTCCTGTGGTGTGGTTTACCTGAGATTTATATCGCTCTCATTTTTGGGACTAAAACTTAAAATGATATTTAAAAATGGATGAACGAAATGGATGAAACACATGCATCATGGTGGGGCCCACAGAGCACCGACCACCAGCTCCGATGCTGGTGTCAGGGGGAGTAGCCAATCTACTCCCCCACCCACCAGCGTCGGTGCTCTGTGGACCCCATCATGATGTATGTGTTTCATCCATTCCGCCCATCTATTTTTTTAGATCAATTTATGGTAATAGACAAAATATGAGATATATCCTAGTCTCAAGTGGACCACATGACAAGAAACAGTGTTGAATGAACTTTGACCATTAAAAACTTTTTGGGGGCCATAAAAGTATTGGATCAAGTTGCTATTTGTTTTTTCCCTTCATTTGTGTCTTTATGACCTAATCAACAGATTGGATGTCAAATAAACAGTACAGTGGGCCTTAGGAGGAGTTAAATGATGGATATTCAATCACTGTTGTTTTCCTGTGGTGTTGTCTACCTGAGATTTATATCCCTCTCATTTTTGGGACGAAACCTAAAGTGATATTTAAAAACGGATGAATGGAATGGATGAAACACATTAATCATGGTGGGGCCCACAGAGCACCAACCACCACTTACGGGGCTGGTGTCAAGGGGAGTAGCCAATCCGTTTCCAAAAGGTTGACGTCTTGCTCAATGCCATCCACTTTAATGATGCAATGATCGTATTTTAATCATTCTGTGACGTTTAAACTGTGCGGCCCACTTCAGATAGGCCATAAACTGCAGAATGAGATTGATTGGCTAATAATCATATGCACTGATTAATGGAACTTCATCTCTCAAATCTATACCGTCTATTTTATTTTATTTTTTTTACTGTACCGTTACTGGCCTCCTATCCGCCAGCGAGGACATGAAGTTATCCGTTCATGAACGCATCTAACGTGGGCCCACCATTTGGACGGTTTTAATTTGAATTAAATCTTAAGTGGGCCACAAAAAAACAACTTGCAACAATTATCAATAAATATCCAAGTTGTTTAAGTAGTACCACGCAAAACGACAACACGTTAAGCATTCACTTTGAATCCCGCTGATTGGACGGTCAGGATTGATCCAATTTTTGCATTGTGGGACCATTCAATTACAGTACATGCACACATCCACACGCCCGCATGTGTCACAATGCAAGACGTGTGTTAGATCTGAGCCTCCCATCAGGTGAGATACACTCTTTAGATCTTCTATCATAAAAACCAGATCATTTTACACATCAGGTCGGCCACTACGTATCAAAACTAATGAACGGCTAGAATTTTTTTAAATATTTAACGGTCAGTTTACTTTCTACATGCTGGGCCATCGCGCTCTTTTCAACCTTGTGTAAAGCTCAGATCTTGTACACGTGCGGGCACATGTGGATATGCATTGTACGCGTGTGAAATTAGAGGATCTCCGCACAAGGTATTGATGTTAGCGTACATCGTACCGTTTGTCTGGCCCCAAATTCCCATGCCACTAAAATATTGGGTTGTCAACGTGGCAGATACGCGGATTGCCTTCCATGGGCGCGGATTAGATACTGACAAGGTCAGTGTACGAATCGCTACTGAAGTGACGTCACCAAGCTCTGTGGACCCCACCATGATGCGTGTGTTTTATCCATACCGTCCATCCATTTGGAGAGATCGTTTTATAGCATTAGAAAAGTAATGAGATAGATCTAAAGTTCAAGTGGAGCCCACCATAGAAAACAGTGGGGACAGTGACATCCACCGTTCGAAACTTCTTAGGGGCCACAGAAGTTTCCGATCAAGCTTATTATTATTATTTTTTTCACTTCATCATGTCTATGTTAAGTTATGAATAGGTTGGATCTAAAAACTACATCATGGTGGGCCATATAAATGCTTCAACGGTGGGTGTGACTGATCCCACGGTTTTCTATGGTGGGTCCACTTGAACTTTAAATCTATCTCATTCTTTTTTCCATGTCATGAAATGATCTCTACAAAAGGTTGGACGGTATGGATACAACACATGCATCATGGTGAGGTCCACAAAGCTTGGTGACGTCACTTCAGTAGCCATTTGGCTACTGACCTTGTCAGTATCTAATCCGCGCCCGCCTTCCAATAGCATGTTTGGCGAACTTCATGCAACTTGAAGGTAGGTGGGCCCACCATGATGTTTGTGAGTAATCCACCCCGTCTATCTGTTTTTCCGGACCATGTTATGAGATGGGCCAAAATCAGGTCAGATCCAAAACTCAAATAAGCAGCACAACGAGAAGAAGTGAGGATTGAACGTAGAATGTTGAAATATTTGTGGGGCCATGGAAGTTTTGAATTAGGCTAATATTTTTGTGTTTTCAGTTCATCCCTGTAGGAATGTCCTTATGAACGGTATGGATGACATATAAACATCACGGTGGACAGCAGGAAGGTTTCAACGGTAGGGATTTCTCTACTCATTTTTTACTATCGTGCAGCCTACCTGAGTTTTCGATCTGTCACATTTTGATGCCCGTGCTGTTACATGATCGGAAAAAATCTGATGGACAGGATTGATTTCTCAGAGTCATCATAGTGGGCCCCACCTATCTGTCCCAACATAGGGTGGTCCTCACATGAAGATATTACTATTAAAAATTATGATGGTCCACTAATGATGTGGGCCACACATGAACGTTGAACCTGGACTACTGGCGACCTTTTCCAATAAAGCCCGTTCTTTTCAAGTACGGGTGTGTACCACCCGTTCGTACGCGGACTGACTGCGTCCTTCCCCTGTTTAGATGGACTCGGTCCTGGTTGGGGCTCTAGCAGCCCTGTCGTGATGTGTGGTTTTTTATCAAAACCGTCCATCTATTTTGAAAGATCATTTCAAAGGATGAGGCCAAAAATGAGGTAGATCCAAGGCTAGAGTGGACCACACCACAGGAAGCAGTGGTGACAAAAATGAGGGCCCATTGTTTAAACCTTCCTACGGCCCACCGTGATTTTTATTTGCCATCTAACTTGTTTATAAGGTCACACCAGGTGGATGGATGTAGGAAAAATACAAATATCAGTTTGATCAAAATTGTACGGCTCTTAGTAAGTTTCTAATGGTGGGCGTTCAATCTTCATTGTGTGGTCCATTTGACCCTTGGATCTGCCTAATTTTTGGGTATTTACCTTATAATTATCTGTAAAAGTGAATGGACGGTGTGGATAAAACATATTCATTACGACGGACGCCACAGAGCCTCTGCCATGTATGAGTCGGTCCTAGCAGGAGCGGGGCGCAATCCGCGTACCACCCATTGAGGGACGTTGATTTGCCTGTGACCCTGACCTGCAGGAAGTTCCTGTGGTCGGAACTTACGTGGGGCCCACTGAGATGTCCGTGAGATATCCACCCAAGCAGACCAATGGTCTGGATCAATGAACCATGGGCTACATGTATCTAAACAGAAGACCAGTGTATCATGCGAAGATCCTCGGTTCCAGGATACTATGCTCCACTTAAACCCATTGACTCGGTTGACCCGCCCGAGTCATCGATTCAACTACTCGAGCAGTGATCTTTGAAGTAGTAAAGGGAATCCCCTGCGAGACCTGTTTAAACAGCGGGTACAGCACCCCGAGCACCGTGTGGCCACCGTGTTGTGTACGTGATATCCACACCGTCCATCAGATGTAGTTCTCAATTTTGATCGATGCTAAGAGATATTTTTCTGATCCACAATTCTGATGGCCCACATAACAGGGAACAATGAGGAGGGGACGCCAACAATAGAGTTGTGTGTGGAGTCATTCATGGCATATATATTGTATCCAAGCCGTTCATCAGGTGTAACTCAGCAGGATGAATAAACGATACAAAAATTAGATTGATTCAAAATTCAGGCAGGCCCCACCGTGCGAAGATTAAGGTTTTAAGCGCGATCTAATGGTTTCCAATGCTTTGGCCCACGTGAATCTAGGATCAGGATTTTTTTTGTGCATGAACGGTAGACATTGAAAGGAACACATCATGGACGGACTGGATGTCACGAGCACAACCCCGTCGGACGCGGACTAGCTATTAACAGGTTGAGTAGCGAGAATGGCTACTGAAGTGACGTCACCACGTTCTGTGGGACCCACTATGAATTATGTGTTGCATCCACACCGTCCATCCATTTTTAAAGATCATTTTAGGGCATGACACAAAGAACGAATCAGATCCAAAGCTCGAGTGGACCCCACCGTAGGAAACAGTGGGGAGAATGACACCCACCGTTGAAACCTTCCCAGGGGCCATTCTCGTCATTTAGTGACACGACCTTCTGCATGCGTGACAATATCGAAGAAGTATATTTTGATGGGACCCTCTTGATATAACCTATATAACCGTACCTTATTGACAAATGGCCCTTCTCAGTTTTTTCTCTGAAGTACCCAATATTTTATGAAGTCGGTTTTGGTAGTCCGCGTACTACTAAAGAGAACTCGTAGTACTCTGGTTGGACTGGGCCTACCAATGATCAGAACCGTATATGAGGTAGATCAGACGAAAAAAACAATACCAGTCAAACAATCTTATCCGTTGGATTAATCTATAGTCACGATTTCTTCATTCCAGTAGTCCGAGGACTAGCTGTTTTTTTTATCTTTTACGTGTATATTTCCGTACCTTTTCCGGGAATATAAAATAGAAAACTCAATGGGACCGCGATATCCTAACTTGCGGTAACTGTTCCCCACTTGAGACAAACATTCATCTAATCCAACCTGTCCATCAGATGATTTGTTATATTTTCGACATGAGATCAAAATTTCAATCCAATATAAGTCTTAGGTGGGCCACGCCATTTGGAAGGGTGTAAAATCATGCCTAAAACTGAAAATTCAGGTTATTTGGATTACATGGGTGTTGTAATGTAATAATTTCGACCAATCCATTCAACCTGATGTGACACGTCAGATGAGTAGATTCAATAGCATAGACTCATGAAGGTGGACCCCACAAACAATTTGAACGTTTTAATGGTGTGACTTCCCATCTCAACGTTTTCCCACAGTGTAGTTAATATGATAATTTATTTAGTCTGATTTTTGGAACCCAGACCAAAAAATGGGTGATGAACTTGATGGACGGTTTGGATCTTGTCCAAATGAAGATATTCCGTCCACGTAAATGAAAGTAATGCCCACTACGTACATACGAAAGGCGCCAGCGTCTATATATGTTGGGAGATCGAAGGGATTAGTTGCGATCTCTCTCTCTCTCTCTCTCTCTCTCTCTCTCTTCGCGTTTTTCCGGCCGAAGCGAAGTGAGGAGAGAGCCTTCTCTCTCTCTCTCTCTCTCTCTCTCTCTCTCTCTCTCTCTCCACAAAGAGAGACAGATCAGGAACGGATAGATAGAAAGAACGCAAAAGAGTAGTTTTTTTTTCTATATATAGATAGAAAAAGGGTTCCTTCGTCTTACTTCCTTCAAACGAATTCTTCGAGAGAAAAACAGAGGTTGGTTTTCTTCCTCTCTCTATCTCTCTCATCTCTTCCTGCCTCACCCGTGATTTTCTCGATACTGATGGCTATCTGGATATCTGTTTTTTCTTTCCTGCATTTCTCGATCGAAAAGCTCAAAGAAACGCTTTTTTGCTCCTTTCTACCCTCTCTGCTTTCTCTCCATTTTTCAATTCAGAGATCGCAAAGAAACGATTATTTATTTTTTATTATTATCTAGATCTCTGTTTTTTTTCCCCTGCATTTTTCCATTCGGAGCGCTCAGGGATTCTTGATCTCGAAGCGCTGAAAAACGATTTTAATTTCTGGCTTTCTATTTGATCTTTGTTTTTTGATCCGGAAGCTCAGATAAACGTCGTTTTCGGCTTTCTAGCTATCGATTTCTTTGCATTATCAGATCGAAGCTCTGAAATAACGGTTTTTGCTGTTATTTTATTTTGGGATGAAAGGGATGGCGGTGTATGAGTTGATTAAAGACGAAGAGAATGGAATCGAATGTCCAAAGAGGAAGGTCCTTTCGATTGAGGAAGGTTATACGGAGAAAGAACTCGAATCTACAAGGCAGTTTCCTTCTGCGAAATTCATTGCGGTGGAAAGCCAGAAAGGCATCGCTGTTGCCGCTGGCGGAGATGCTTCGAAACGCCGTCTCGTCTCGCTCGACGTCTTTCGTGGAATCACCGTTGCTGTAAGATCCCAATCTCAATATCTTTTTTCTTCTTATTTTTGGATTTTACCAAATAATGCCTGATTTTCTTTTATTAACTTGTTTCATTAAATCAATGCCTGCATTTTCTTTTGATTTCTGGAGTTTTTTTTGTGGGGATTTCAGAGATTTGGTAGGTTGGGTTTCTGAAATTTCCTGTTTTTAGAATTTAAATGCGTTGGTTTAGTAATAATAATTAATCAAGATATTAATAAACAATTAGTTTAAATTCAGAAATTTCTCTTCGTTTCTCCTTCTTTTGATAAATGGATGTTCCTAACGTGAGGACGACCTCATATGAGTTTCCCATGAGATCGAGCTCTGTGGGCCCCACCGTGATGTTTGTAGTAAATCTACCCCATCAAGTAAATGCATCCTTCCATGGTGGGCCATGTGCCTAAAAATCAAGTTAATCAATGGCTTAGATGGACCACACCACAAACAACCGTTGACAGTGGATGCCCACCCATTGAAAACATCCGATCGTTTACAGGGCTTATTGATATGAAGTGGGCCATGTGCCTAAAAATCAAGAAATTTCAAAGCATTCCAAAATTCAATTTTAGATAGTTTTGAATGGTATGGCCCACCTGAGTTCCCATGGGCCTAATGGACGGTATAGATATCTGACACACATCAGGATAGATCCCATATAGACGGCCGGATCCCTCGGCCAGCGTATCAAATAACACCAAACCATGGCCCTCCATTTGGCTAATGAACGCTCCTTATTACCACAGGTGGGGCCCACTTACGGTACGATCCACGCTTACTAATAAAAGAAAATAACGTTATTTAATAAATAATATACGGTTAGGAGGAAAAGGTTCTAATTCCTAATAATATCGAGCGCCATGAAAGAGACGGCAACAGCCAACAGGTGAAATATGTCTAGTTCGCTGGATTGCGAGAGCATAGATAGACGGAATTCCAACCCAAGATGAAATCATGTGTCCATGCCTAATCACCGTGTGATCTTCATGTTGGTGGTGCCCGTGTTTGCATGGATCAGGTTTCTCACACACGCAACACGTGCGAGGTTGCATACGAAAGATCACGTTGATTAGCTGACCTGATTAATAGAATTTTCATTTTTACCGTCCATTCTCTGTAGGATCGTACAGTCATGTTGTGTCGTACGACTAGGACCGTTTATATTGGACGCCACTATGCCACGTGTACCATTAGCTGTGTGTTGGGTATGGATTATCATACTCTTCAACCACACTAGTTTTTCTAGTCCAAAATGCACTCAGCAGCAATGGCAGCCATACAATTAATGGACTTTGGAATCGGAACCATTGGCTTCTTCTGTTTTGAGTACGGATTTTTTAATACTAGAACAAAAATAGTATTTGGAGAGAACCTATCAATCGGGACTATCCATTAGGTGGTCTCGCACACGAAGGCATAGCAACTAGAAATCAACACGGACCAGAAGACCTAATTCATTGGTAAAGTGGCCCTTTTGAAGGATCATTGAAAGATTGATTTTGACTATCCATTGTAGAGGCTGTTGATTGGACCGTTGAAATTCTTCTGATCGGTATGATTTTTTGCATGGTAGCACATGAAATATTTTATCAGACCTAATGGACGATCCGGATGAACTAATTTGATTGTCCAAATGTCGTGATGCAAGTAGGAGCATCATAACTTAGGAAATAGATGGCTGGACTACGGGATAATCGTTTGTACGGTCATCCACGTGGCATAGATGCTTATCAACCCGGGTCATTCAAATGGCGTGACGAATCCTGGATGATGGTGGGAGCGAAAATGACACTGATCGGATGACACTAACCATACAACCGGTTGCAGGTAGATGGATAGTTAAAAGTATGGGAATTAGCTGACCATACAAAGTGGCACGTGTGATATTCAATCACCACTTTCCTTTTGTGGTCCACCTGTGTTTTGGACCTGCTTTATTTTCGGGCTCATATGCTAAACTGATCTGGAAAAACAGATGTACGGCAGTTATGGATCTGCTTTACTTTTAGGCTCGTATGATCAGAAAAACACATGGACGGCGTGAATGTAGAGTACATGCATTAAGGTAGGACCCACCGCAAGGGCCTCATCTTCTTGGGTGCTCCCATAAAAAATATCTGCTAGATTTATTATTATTATTATTTTTACTTCATCCTGGTCAGCTACGTCTTATTAACGGTTTGATGAAATTTTTACCCCATGGTGACCCCACATAAACCTATGATTCGTATTCTATCCTCATTGTTCCCTTGGTGTAGTCCACCTGAGTGGTGGATTTGGCCTATTTTTATCCCTCAGGCATGGAATCGATGACAGAACCTGATGGACGGGGTGGATTTTACATATACCAACTGATGGGCCCCACGGAGCTTGCGTGTTTCTGGCGCTATGAAAACAGGTGTTGTAGAGCATTCCATTCTGGAATTTCGGAGTTGACTCGGGCGCTTGTGTGCCATGATTCATTAATCCAGACATCTGTTTATCCACAGTTCCACACTCGGAATGAATCATCCTTGAAAATTTCAGCGTAGGAGACAGATCTTCCCATGCTTGACTCTTTCTCTCAGGAGGGTCTTAGAATCAGGAAGATTTTTTTATCTGGCACTCCACGCTCAGTAGCTCAATTATCTAACTGAGGGCCCACTCAGTCTGATACCGGACGCGTCTCACCTAATTCATGTAGACATAAATAATGGGACGCGGATTTCTGCGACAGTCTTTTGCAGAAATTCCTGCGCAGGACATCTACGTGGGTTGCACTGCCCCATCTATTTGTTTTGCCAGCCCATTTTAATGCATGCGACCAAAATTGAGATCCAATACCCCCATATGGGCCACACAGTAGGCCACTGTTGAAACATTTGCAGGGTCACAGAAGTTTCTTTTTTTATCAGGCTAAGATTTTTGGTTTTCAGCTCATCCCAGTGGGAATGACCTTATAAACGGTTTGGATGTCTTATAAACAACAAGGCGGATCCTTGGATGGTTTAAAGGATAGGTATTTATTTTCCTTGTATTTCTTCCTGTGTGGCCTACATGAGCCTTGGATTCAGCTCATTTTGGTTTTAGGACTTAAAATGAGCTTGAAAAACGGATAAATAGATTAGATTTCTCACAAACATTACAGTGGGCCGTACTACAGAACTTCCATCCGCGTCCTCAATAATGAGGCTAGCACGGAAACTGCTACACATGACTCCACTTTTACGTCCCTGAAACTTCTCTTTCACTGCACTGAAGCGTGTTGGCTCGTTCCTGCCATCCTGACATGGTCGTTGATTACACACGTCTTAATAATGATGAAAGGTTTTTAAGGCTAAATAATTTGAATTTTGCCGAACAATGGATGCTTTTTGAAGGGCAAAAGTACCAAATCTCTCGGCAAAAGTACCAAATCTCTCTCTCTCTCTCTCTCTCTCTTCCTGTTGAAGGCTGTGAAGTTGAGAATTATGTAGCCGACATGGTATATATAACATCCAATCCGTCTAACATATGAAACTCACCGTGATGTTCACACCACCCAAATATATAGCTGATCAAGTTACCACATGGGCCACTCATGAATTTAGATTGTTTAAGTGGTGTATATTAATTTTTATGGTTAGGTTCAATCCTGAGGTGGGCCGCCATGTACAAAACAAACGGATGGATTGCTTTATCACCTTCCATCTTATCCCTTCTTCTAACCTAGCTCACCCAACCATCACTTCCTGTATTAGTTTTGATCGTACACACTGCGGCATATAAATTGCAATGGCTTGGAGCATATGACATTTTTCATTTTTGGTGGGTGTTTGGATGCCTCCATTTTACGATTTTCATTAAATAGCTGCCTATTTTTCATTCTTTAAAAAAATGCAGTTAGCTAGCCATTGATTGACACGCTCATATGTGCCATGCGTTTGAAAATCGGAACCGTACATCAAACTCACCGTCGCAAAAAAGCACACCCCAATAAAATTTCAAGCCGTTGCATGCCTGGGTGGGTCCAATCGTAGGATCATCCCAGCAGTTGGGATACTTTCAACTCTATTTCCAGTCACTTTCGAGAGGAAAACCTGTGAAAATGCATTTTTAGTGGCATCCAAACATCCCCCTTTAGCTTTTGCACATTCTAACATGAGTTTGGTTCCGGTAGTCCTACTGACCACAGCCCATTTCTCCAATGTTCAGTTAGGTATATAAGTGGTCCTCCCCCACGAGGGTGGGCCCCTTACCCTCAGGGCCACACAGCCTAACCTACTTTTCCCTTTTTAACTTTTAGGCATTCTCTGAATTTGGCAATTTGGCCATGGGCATTCCACTGATTGTAGTGCGTCCAAATGCTTTTTTATTTTATTTTATGTATATATCAGAAATGCTCCAATGCTCTCCCAGCACTACATGTTGTAGTGCTCCTAGTTCCGTTGGGACACATGCACAGTCCTATACATTAATCCAAACCGTCCATTATATCCAACACACATTTTGTGGACTACCATCCAAACATTACACCAATCTGACAAATATTAACCATTTGATCAATGGACTTTAAAGAGATTGTTTACAAAAAAAAAAAAAAAAAAGGTTCCAATCAACAATTTGATCCATCTACTCCTTAGGACCCTCATGGATTGTTAGTCATTTTAAAGAATCACTTTTGTTTGGAAATCATAACCATCAGAGAAAATAAGCCAATTGAAGGATGGATTGGATTATGAGATTAGTGGATTTTTCCATGGTGGTCCATAAAATGTGTTCTGGAGTGAATAGACAATTCAGATCGATTGATTGGACTTTCTGAGTGAATGAATGCAACTGGGAGCAATAGTGATGTGGAGCATATCTCTTTATCTTTTGCATTTTTATTCCCATGGAAACAATATGGTAGATGACCTGGAGAAGTTGCCTCCCATTACTCCACATGGAAATCATATGGTACATGATATGTGCCCATACACTTAGTGGTGGCAACTAGCAAAAAAAAAAAAAAAGGCTAAAAAAGGATAGCAAGTTTGTACTACTAGATTCCTT
Organism: Magnolia changhungtana; assembly: GCA_030180095.1. Lineage (NCBI taxonomy): Eukaryota > Viridiplantae > Streptophyta > Magnoliopsida > Magnoliales > Magnoliaceae > Magnolia > Magnolia changhungtana. Next base: position 3,581,473 of record JASAUF010000629.1, on the reverse strand, counting down.
AGATATTGCTGTCCGTATAGATGTATAGATGTATGGATGCCACTTTACCTAGTGACAGAATCACCAAGTGTACGTGCCCGCACACGTGCCAGTATTGAAAGTATCAGGTGCAAAAGTTTTCACACTATAATTGGGGGCAAACAAATCTCTGTGGGCCCCACCACGAGGTATGTCTTGCTGTTTTTGGTCATGGGGCCCAAAAAAAAATACATGCCAATCCATGACTTAGATGGACCACACTACAGGGAATACTTGGGACGGCATGCCCTCCCCTCCGGACTATTCTTGCTCTTGGGGCCTACCTAAGTCATGGATTGGCCTGACTTTTAGGCTTATGGCTAAACAAGGGATGGCATGCATGATGGTCGAAGTGGTCATGAGCACTTCAAGGTTGGGCCCACGTGACCCATGTACAGAGTTCTTTGCCAAGGAATCGTTAGGGTGGATTTCAATGCTTCGTTGAACTGAACACAATTCTTGGAATTCTTTTTGGTTGCGTTTGGATGCTCTTCGAATTGGATTTTAAGTGCTACTCTGGTCACTTCCTCACTGTGAATGTAAACTGGAATTCATTTTGGTTGAGCCATCCAAATACAGTTAAATTCTAGTAAATGATCATCTAAAAGGATATATATATATATATATATATATATATATATATATATATATATATATATATATATATATATATATATATATATCAATGGGAGATTTAGGGTGTGGCACTTTGATAGAACAGTGACAACTCTCCATAATTATACTAATATGAACATTCATCTTGTCGAAAACTCTTTCTTTTCAGACTTGATGCTATATGACAACAACATATGCTTCCCGAACTTCAGAAAAATGCAATCTCACACAAATGAAGTTAACATTTCCATTCTAGCATTTTTTTAGGTGATCGTGTGAGTTTCTGCATCCCAGTCGGATTTGGCAGTTCCTTTTTAAATTTCTTCGCGAGTTGACTTTCCAATATGAAATTCCAACTTGGCTTTGTGTTGTCAATGACATGAGGTCTCTATTCCTCGCTATTGCCCACCATGGGCATATTCTTCCAAATCAAAGTAGTTTTTGGGATATGGCTAACTCATAGATGAGTCCTTTCAATGAACAGTTTGGTTCATAGGTTCGCAGTTGGCCTGCCATAATGCACCAATCACAGCCAGTCTTATTATATATTTTCCAATAAATGAATGTCTGTGTGTGTATTGGAGTGCAATTGTTTACATATGCGAAACATTCATCTTTAATCTTTATTTATTTGTCTCAAAATACAAATTTCAAGTCATTTCGAATTTTTTCTGAGGTTGGAGAGAGACCTTTTTCTATGTTCAATAAGGATTAAGGAGGCAAGATCCTCAAATGTAGACTCTTTTTTCCCCCTCCACTGGAGTTAGTGATGAAAATTCCATCATGGAATGCCTGAGCCCAGGTGTCACGATGGCCATTTGTTTCACGGGAATTCTTGAATTTCTCTATATAATAAACCTACTGTTGAATGTTCCATAGTTTTGAGATCCATCTACCAAACATGATTGTTTGCTTCACATGCCAGAAAATGCCATGTTCTGGTTATGCACAGTCTGTGTTCTTCTCCCATTTAAAACCTGTTGGTTGCAAAGTTGTATCTTTGTAGATCAAAATATGGCATTTTTTTTTTATTAATATGGAATGTCAGATATGATACTATATGCATATATGTGCGTATAGATGTATTCATGTGTTTATGTATGTACATAGTCATCCATTGCTAGGTGGTGGGTGGGTGCAAAATTTAATTGGAAATTCCATTATTCCATGTCATTTTTATGTGGTTCTTATCTTGTCATTGATGATTTTATGACCTTGATTATTACTGGCTTTCTTTTGTCCAAGCCAAGTTTATTTCTGGTTCTTATCTCATCTTTGAAGCGATGATTTTCGTGTGTTTCAATGCTCATGTGTCACTGTAAATTAACTCATGATTATATCCACCATATGTTTGAGCTGCTGCTAGTTCTAATATGCACAATTTGATGGTGTTTAGCCAGTCTGTTTTTTAAAGGTTTCTTTGTTGCTAGAAATTGAATCTCTCGTACAAATATATGGTGTTACATGTTAAATGGAATTGCTATCTCATGATGTATCGGTTATGATTTCATAATTGTAGCTCATGATACTTGTGGATGATGCCGGTGGAATGTTCCCTGTAATCAATCACTCACCATGGAATGGCGTGACCCTGGCGGATTTTGTCATGCCATTTTTCTTGTTTATCGTTGGCGTTTCGCTTGGACTTACATATAAGGTATATAGTTCAGCTTCTGCTTTATATGTCCTAAGATATTCCAGATTTATAGTTTGTGTAGAAAGAAAATATGTAGTATTCTTGAAAGCAAAAGATGTAATCTCGAAAGTACTTTCAGGCAACGAATACCTCTTTCTATTTTTCTTTTTCAATGCAAACACCGAATAACTTCATAGATCTTTGAAAATTATGTTGAAGCAATGAAAATAGTTTAATTATAAGTTGTGGAATTTAATCATTTGATAGCTTCAATCATTCTGCATACAGAAATTGCCAGGCAAAGGTGTTGCAACTCAAAAGGCTGTGCTACGGGCATTGAAACTGTTAATCTTAGGCATTTTCCTCCAAGGTACTTAACACAACCACTATTTTCTACTCAAATGCTAAACAAGGGATGCCTTTGTTTTAAAAATTCCTATTTTGATATTTATTTATTAGATTTTCTAGTTAGAAACATGAGGGGTAATTTGGTAGCTTGAATTCGGTTTCTTACTTGAGAATCCAAATCCAGGATTTGAAATCCCTAAGATTTGGATTCTGTCAGTTTCTTTGCAACCTGGATTTTCAATCCTGTGGAATTCAGACATTGTATTTGGCAACTTGGATTTTTGGAATCCATTTTTTTTTTTTTTTTTGCTTCTGGGCCAACTGTGATGCAAAAACGACATCCAAATCCAGCCTCAGATCCAGCTCCACCAAATGACCCATACAATACATTGGTTGATGTTTGAGAAGATTTATAAATGTATTTAACTTGTTTCATTGTTTTCCTTTCTTGCTCCCAGGAGGTTATTTTCATGGTGTTAACAATTTAACTTATGGAGTTGATATATCGACCATTCGATGGATGGGTACACTACAGGTATGCATTTTGACGTTCCACAGTTCGTCGTTGTTAAACTGACTACATGTTGTACTTGTTTTCTTTGATGAAAAAGGACCCATCAGTGTGTATCTCATGTTGAATAATATTCGGAGCTTCGTCTCATGTTTTATTGGCATGATTCACATATCTATTAAACTTCATTGAAACTTGGAAAGGGTCTCAATGCAATTTCATGTATAACCACACTGACAGCACTTTGACTTGTATCTATGCAAACATAAACATGGTTTAATATTGCTTACTCCTAGATGGTTCCTATTATTGAACTTTGGATTTTTACTATTCTGTTCTTTCTGGGACCAATTTTCGTATTGCTAGTTCTCCTGAATTTCTCATTCCAGATGTCAAGTTACATTTGCAAGAGAAATAAATAAAATTTCTATTTACTGTAAAGCTAAAACAGGCTATTATTTCCAAATTCATGGTTGAAACAGTCAAACAGCCATAAGTGACAATGATTGTAGTCTGAGTTCTGCATGTTTTTCTTCTGTCAAAATTAACTGATGAACGATCATCTTGCTTCCGCAGAGAATAGCAATAGCATATCTTCTGGCTGCAATGTGTGAGATTTGGCTAAAGAGTGACAACGATGTTGATTCTGGGTTCTCCTTAGTGAGGAAATATCGATTCCAATGGTATGTGACTTTATATGAAACGACTTCCTCACATGTCAAGCATATTGTTGAGCTGTTTGTTGTTTCACTTTTCGTTTGTTTTCTATTTACGCATGTTTATGGCATTTTTTATCATGGCTTTCAAGGCTTTATGTTTCACATTTTTCTTCTTTTTCGCATCTGCTACTTGTTAATATTAGCAATATTTAAAAAATATATACTTCATTCGATTGTGCCCAAGAGAATAGAATTGGAAGTGTGCAGTTCGGTCAAATAGGAAATGTCAAAAACTAATAATTTTTAGTAGTATTTGTAATGAGGAAGAAGCCCTTCAACTCTAATTGAAGTGAAAGTAAGGCAATTTGGAGCCCAGTTTTCAATATGAATGCTAAGAAAGGTAAAAGCAATTTCGTGCTTCCACTTTATTAGACATCATTGCAATTCAATTTGATGGTGAATCCAAACACACCTTAGAAGTTCCTAAAACAAATAGAAGCTTGTCAAAAGTTTGGATGTCATCATCGCTGTTCGAAATAAAGATTAAAAAATCCATGCGGTGCTGTTCTACAAAAAATTGATTCTTATCTAGAAAACAGATCTAAAGCTGATCAGTCAGTAATTTTTTTCTTCCATTGCAGGATTGCATCCATAGAATACTTCTGGTAGTACCTGTTTGCTGCTTTTGGTTACCTATTTGCTACTCAGCAAATCCTCTTTTTCTTAGCCTTGCTGCCTACATGATGAAAGATAACATTTAAAAGAGGAGAAAAAATTACAACAAATCTCCCTAAATAAAAATGATTACCTTCCATGGCCCAGAGCCTTTGACGAGTCCCAATTGGTAACATTAGCAGACTCTCTTTCCACAATCACCGGCCCTTAATGCAAACATCAGCCATTCAAAAATAATCCCTTTCATATCTTCAAACATAGCATCTGTATCCTTTTTTTTTTTTTTAAATGCTTTGTTCACTCCAATGTTGAACGCCTGTGGCATTACATGTTCAGGATTGGCTGATCCAAATTTCTTGTTACCTTGCTATATTGTTTAGGTTGGTGGCTTTAATCCTTACTACCATGTACTTGAGCCTATTATATGGTTTATATGTACCCGACTGGAAGTACCAGATACCAAGTGAAAGCTCCTCCGTTCCACCAAAGACATTCTCAGTGAGTTCCAGCTGTTGTTTTTTATTTGCTTTTTTTTTTTTTTTTTTGCATGTATTGGTTGCACTTTTCATGTGATTATATTGATTTTCTTTCAAGGGGCAATTGTAAACACTTCTCCTGTGTCTTAGAGAGTTGTTGCAGATTTCCCACACTCTTGTTAACACAATGTTATCTCTGAGAAATGGACTGTTTTACACCCATATCATATGCAACTAGTTATTGACATGGCCTATATCCATAGTGAGTGTATGTTATCCAACCCATTCAGCATGGTCACTCCATCAGGTGGTCCACACGATGATTGGACTATCCTTTTTTTTTTTTTTTTTTTTCCTTGGGGGGGGGGGGGGGAGGTGAGCTTGATCCAATAATTATGGACTGACCCTTCTGGACAGATTGGATACCTTTTATACATAATGGTGATATCCACACGCGGGCAAAAAAACAAACTCCTCAAGACGAGGGTATTTGGCACAGATTCCTCCAACCTTTCTAACAGAGGGAGACACTTTCAATAATCCAAAACAGTGGGGAGGTATTTACCACTGCATAAAACAGGAGGTATTTACCACTGCATAAAACAGAGGGGAAGTGTTTACAATTTTCCTTTCTTTTAATTATACATCTGATGACTGATTTATTCTATGGAAAGAGGAAAGAACATTACCAATCATATCAACATGATATGCTTGTTTGGCCCAAAATTCAAACTTTTGCAGATATCATTACCATTTATTCCTATAGTTTTTAAGTAATAATACACTGATAATCTTCATTCTTCATTTTTATCTTAAGGTGACTTGTGGAGTAAGGGGTGATACTGGGCCCGCTTGCAATGCCATTGGAATGATTGATCGTGAAGTTTTAGGCATTCAACATCTGTATAGACGGCCAATCTATTCAAGAACAAAGGTCTGTATTAAAGTTTCATTGTTATTAGTGTTATCTTCGTGGAAATCTCTCTTTCTTTGATTCCATGACGGTTGTCTTACTATTTTTTTCTTCTTCTTCGTACAGCAATGCAGCATTAACTCGCCAGATTATGGCCCACTTCCGCTTGATGCTCCTTCGTGGTGTCAAGCCCCTTTTGATCCTGAAGGACTCTTAAGGTTGGTTAATACCTATCTCTAGCTAGCTACTATAGCCTAGCTAGTTACCAAAGGAAGGAAATAATTGAACTCTGATTCTATTTCTCTTCCTTCAAACCCATCAATGTCATGAAACAGAGAAACCCGTCCTTGACTATAACATGCATTCACCATTCCCCACATATTTTCATATTTCTACCGCTCAGCTTTGAAACTTTACGGAAGCAGGAATGTGGTTAAAAACGCATGGAGTAACCAAAGGAACCATTGAATCTCTTTTATATCTTTGTTGACAGTACAAACTCAACCTGTTAATATGTTGTGTTTATGTTTATTGCCTTGTGAGTTTAATATTACATTGGATATATGTGAGAGAGCGGTTTGTAACTCCTATCTATATAGAGGGGCTCATGTCATCTAGTCTTGTGAGTGGAGTCTGTAAGCATTGTAGCACCTTGTGTGCACCTGGGAGCCCTAATCTAGTATGAGTGCCCCACCCCTTATTTTAATATAGGTCTTGTGTTTCTCTTTGTCTTTTAGTTTGTTGAACTCCACAGATAATGAGCAGATTTCAAGTGGTTTTTAATGTTGTCCTCTTCTTATGGATTTGTTTTCTTTCTTTCTTTCTGTTTTTAAAACCTTTCCAACCCAAGTTCTGATCCAAATTGAAAATCATATTCTTTTGCATGGGTATGTTCAGCAGCACCACTTTTCAATCGTGATAATCACACGGTTTCACATGTAGTAAACAACACCATGCCTTGCATTGCGCATTGTTTTGTATTTTCTAGAGAACTTGCATACCTTGAGAGCGCTCTTTGAAACTTCTTTGTTTTCCTGTTACTAAGACTTTTCTTTTCTGATCATTAAAATAATCTTGTGTTTATGTGCTTGCAGTTCAGTAATGGCTGTTGTTACTTGCTTGATTGGCTTGCACTATGGACATATCATAGTACATTTTAAGGTAAAACATTAGATTGCTCCTTGTCTACTGACTATTGTCACTTTTAAAGCCTTTTTTTTTTCTCTGTTTTTATATTTTTTTAATTTAAAAGCTTTGTCATTACTTATTATGCAGGATCACAGGGATAGGATCTTGCAATGGACGGTCCCTTCCTTTTGTTTGGTAGTCCTTGGCTTGTCCTTAGATTCTTTGGGTAAGATTAGAAATCTCCTACTTTTTAATATTTATTGATTCAATCGTAATAGATATCAACTTTGGTATGCTAAACCCTTTGATTTCCTTTCTATAGGAATGCACGTGAACAAGGTTCTCTACAGTTTAAGTTATACATGTCTTACTGCTGGTGCAGCTGGCATTCTTCTTGCGGGAACTTATCTTTTGGTCAGATATCCAACTCTTCTCTCCTCTTTCCATGGGAACTTATGCATTTTTTTTTTTCGTTATACCAAACAATGGTTGAATCTGAACTTATGCATTTTATTTCGTTATGCCAAACAATGGTTGAATCTGAAATTGGGCGAGTTTGCTTAAATTTTTTCAAGAGTTGGGCTAGTTTGTATGCACACATTAATTGAATTGTGATGATTCAGTTTGATCTGGATGCAACATGCAATTCAGTTCCATAGTCATCCAAATGCGCCCCTAGAGCATCTCAGGAAAGGATATTGTGCTAAATCTAATATCTAAATTACTCATCAAGCACTCAATCATGGTAAACATGGCATACATATACGAGATCCAGACATTTCATATGTTACACCGTACTATGATGGACCATGCGTCAAAAACCTCTCTGTCAGATGACCATAGTTGCCGATTTGAGGAATTTTGCTGATTAAATGCTGAATGTTGATTGGACTTTGTTGGGCCCTGCCGTGGGTGGACCACACGTTGAATGTCATGCTAGGTCAGACAATCCTAGTTGCTGATTGTGGAGAACCTTTGCTTATCAAATGGTTACTATTGTTTAGACTTCTTTTCTAAACCACCCAATCACAGTCCAATAATCTTCTGAAGTCATCCAATCAATGGCCACTATTACCCAACTGCATTCATTTTTAGGTCAGCATAGCACCCATGTTAGGTACCCATCATTTAGATCCAGGCTGTTTATATGTCGGCGCACATTAATTCTAGCCAACACTCAGTGGGTAGAATCTCTTGGCGCACATATACAAGATCCCCAAAGTTTTGATTTGGGTCTTAGAATGCATGGGCCATATATTAAAAATCACATTAGGTCAGATGTTTCTAGTTGCTGATTGCAGGATATTTTCCCGTTCAATGCTGACTATTGGTCAGAGTTGATTGCCGAACTGCTGAACCGTGATTGAATTGTTATCCTCTGAAATCCTCCAATCATTGGATAGAATTACCTGACTGCAGGGATTTCTTAGTCTACACAGCACAGCATCACAGTAAATGCCCTCCATGAGAACAGTTCACGTCTCATTCATGCGCCACACATGGATGGGCCATATCCAAAAATGAAGGGGATTTGATTATGATGGTCATATGATCAGTTCCCTGAAGAAGGGGCCATTCATTCAACACGGACAATCGGTCAACATTCAGCAGGCAAAACTCACAACAAATACCCAGACTTGCACAATCTTCCATTTTTTTGCCTACTCATGGTAGGCCACTCGATTACTGTCCCAATCGACATGTTTTGCATATGTACTGTGCTGGAACTGCAGATGACTTCTATTGCTGTTACCAAAAATGCAGCACCTACTTCTAATTTTTAATGCTTTCTGTTGTTGTTACTGCCACTTCAATGGTACTTAGAAGGTGAGGATCTTATTTGTTTTTTATATGTTACCATTGTGTAGGTCGATGTGCACGGGTACAGGCGACCCACCATAGTGATGGAGTGGATGGGGATGAATGCCCTGATGATTTATGTCTTAGCAGCCTGCAATATTGTCCCAGTTATTCTTCAAGGTTTCTATTGGAGGAAGCCTCAAAATAACTTTGTAAGTCCTCTTATCTACTGAAGGGTGTGAGTTTGGACCAACAACCAAATTTGATTGCCATCATTGGTCAAATAAAGTGGAAAGAACCAAATATTGTTTCCCTTCCTTTGGATCATATCATGGTTTTAAGGGCATCAAATCATGGTTTTAGACTCAGAGACTCGGATTGACTCGCTAGACCCCGAGTCAAGTCGACTTGGATGATATGTATTTGACTCGTACGAGTCATACTAGACTCGTCTGTCTTAAAACCATGCATCTATGAACCAAATTGCAATTACATTACTTTTTGTGCCATTTTGGCCTATGATGAAATTTGATGTTCACAATTCAATTCGCTTGTGCATCCAAACACAGCCTTAATAATCTCTCTTGCGTAGTCTCTCTCCATTTCTTTCTCAAACACCTGCATCTGTATCTGTATCAAACATTCTGATATTTTTGTTGCTTGTTCAATGGTTCTTTCCAACAGTTGCGCTTAATCGGAATCGGTTCTTGATGATTTGCTGGGGGAATTGAATCCGTCGGTTGTCTTGTTTTTTTTTTTTTTTTTCCCTAATGAGGGTTCGCTGGGTTTGCCACGTATTGCCGTGTCATCATCACAGAGATAAACTCCTTCCAACTTCAGTTGGGAATGGGGAAGAAAAGGACCAGAGTCGGCTATGTACATGTAAATGCAAGGGCAGGTTTCTTCTTGCCAATCTCAACTGCCTAAAATGTGCTTCTTTGAAGAAGGGCTCTTCGTATTTTCTTCTTTTTTCCATATTGTAAAGGGCTGATTGGATATCAAGAATTCGGATAGAATTGTATACCTTTAGCATATACTGTATATATCATATATATAATGATTAAAGTTTCTTTCATACTATCTACTCCCTATATTGAAGCCAGTTGAATTGCATCGATTCAGCATACGGATGTCATTAAGTGGTGGGTTCATAGTTCTAGGACTCGCTGGGTTGACTCAAAACTTGGATGAGTCAGCCCGATTTGGCTAGTTTTACAGCCAAGTTGTTGGGCGACTCAGTCCTGGTTCTGAGCTGAGTCACACAGTGAGTCAAAGTTTGAAAATTAATAAAACGTAAATGGGGAGAGAATAGAACTTACCATCTCTACTGGAAAAGGTTGTACTAACCTGACAGTTTGTAGTTGACATTATTTATGTGAACTATGTTAAATATCCATGCCTATCTCTAATTTTTCAAATTTATAATAATTAAATATTGAGTTTGAGTCAGGTCAGGTTAAGTCGAGTCTTCGAGTCAACCTGATACACAGCCGAACAGTGAGTTTTGAGTTTCTGGGGTATCGAATTTCGAACTATGGTGCTTGTCATGCTCATTCACTATGAACGTTCAAATACAACATCCATAGTGAGGTATGGGAGAAGGGCCTTTGCTAGGATATATTAAGCATGGGTGAAAGAATTCACAGTACAAAACATAGTACTTGAAACACCTCCTTTCACTAAGGAATCCTCAATGACATTCCCACTTCTACCGGCGTTGACAGATCTTCAATCTAGATGCAAGATCACAGATTTCTTAATAGCATATAACAAGAATCTACTCCAACAGTCTTGGATCAGAAGCCAACTAATAACATTCTTTGAATCACTTTCCGCCATCACCCACCTAGAGAAGATAGAGTAAAAGAGAAAATTTTGAGATCTTTCTTGAAGAGTTTTTAGTTCCATCTCATTTAAACCACCCTCTTTGACTGGAGCTTTAGATGTGGAGACCCCCTTGAATGAACTAATGGAGTTTATGGCATCTGAAGGGTGGATCTTCCTACCATTTGGCTGCAATCAATTATCGTATTTCAATTCCTCGATGTTCCATTTATCTAGTTGAAAACATTTCCTAGAAGGTGCCCATTTCTCTTCATCATCGCTTCTAATGAAAAGCCCATGTTGTCACGCCTCAAAATTCAAGTACAGAATGTGCGACCTCGGGCCTGAGTTTCAAGTCGTAACTCGTATAGAAAGTGTATTAACTTTGTTCCATTATACAATTATTCATAGGCAAAAGTAATATTTATTTTTACATTCCAACTAGGTCCATTCACAATCATTCACACAAAATAATTTAAGCACCAACATTAGTTCAATCTCAACATCCGTAAACATTCAATCAACATAAATTAAACGTCATTCATCAGTCAATACAACTTATCAATGAATAATTACTACAGATCTAAAATAATTCAATTAAATAAAACCAATCAAATGCTTAAAATCCTATAACTAATACCATTATTCATTATATATGAATCATACTATCCTAACAAGTCTAATTCTAATTAAATAATTAGGAATGGTTCAAATGTGGTCAATTCCTCTTTTGATGGATACGACCACATCTTATGTGTGTCGTGCACCAGTTCAGTCACAACTTCTGGTTCCTGCGTCATTCATCAGCTAATTGTTCATCTGTACGGTTTTTCTATCAATAAAAGTGTAAGCTGTTTAGGCTTAGTGAGAAAACCCAATGGTTAATGCTTGTTGAAATTAAAATATAATAGAAATAGATTATGCACAATGGTATGCATGCAAATGATGTATAAATGCATCAAATGGGATGATCATCCATCTGCTTGGGTTGGAAATCGTCAACCTCATCAACCCGCATCAACCCATTGGGTAGGATTGGGCATAACCTGCATCTAATAACGCTTTACAATGATCGACATTTCTTCCATGGAGGGCCCTTAGGATCAACAATGCATTATGCAAATACGATGAATGATGGATGATGCATGAATGCATCATTTTCAACGTACAATTATTATAATTCATATAATTTTGCATAGATTAGCATGTGATTTACCGTTGTATACTGTAACGCCCCGAAATCGGCACCCAAGTACATAAACTCCGATGCCAAGTTCCCGAGTGTTAACCAAATGAAAATACATGTGTGACCTCATACAGATTCACATTCATTTTACACATGAATAATTAGAGTAGCGTAATTCAAAATTAGCAGATCTAAAGCGAGGTAGAGATAACAAAAATCAATGAATATAGGACTAAGATTCAAAAATACAATACCAATAGTGGTGATCGCTCAAAATGGGGATTATACGAACTACAATAAATATAAACAAAATTTACATATAAAGCATGCCCGATTGGGGACTCTAACATATACATGTACAAAACAAGAATAAAAGCAAAGTCTTCTAGCTTCGCCCGACGCTCCCAAGGCATCACGGTGAAATTGCAAACTAATCCAAGCTTACCTGTCGGAGGCCTCGATAGAACTTGCATCAACAACAATGCATAGTTGGTGTTTTAAAATACCGTCCCAGGTGGGAGTGAGTAGTTAACTCAATGGTTCCATTAATTCAAAGTTATACATGTTATCGACTCAATCAGCGCAATTAATTATAAATAAGAAATCATGCATTTCCTAAATACTCTTGTTAAATGCACGAATGAATTTATCGAATCACGCATGCATCTTACAATCCAACACTCCCTCACAAGCGACTTTAACGCCTATTTTGCAAATGCCAACATTCCCTCACAAGCGATTTTAACGCCAAATCGCAACCTATCCTAGGGTATGCATGATTAGCCAAGTGATTATTAATTCCAATCATGCAGTACATTGGCGAAGTTAAGATACCGACATTATATCATAAGTCTTTATCTGGATTACGTGGCTCATTACAGCATGTGGCGGCTCCTCACCAGTGTCACTTGATCCAAATTTAGGTATCACCAGTTTATATTAGTAATCAACAATTCTAAAGTTACGACATAATACTCAAAAGTATGAGTATCAACCCGGTATGGGTCGTCACCCAAACACCAAATATGATCACTCAATTATGATGTGTGGGCTTGTCATGTAAAATCAAATCATCACAAAGGAAAAGGCTTGTTACCCAATTCCATTCATGCCCGGGTCGTTCGAACGATACTCTAGCACGGTACCATCAACCGGATAATTTGACGGGGGTCGTTCGAACAATGATCTATCATCTTCATTAGTGTTCACTACTCATTCCAGGGAGGCTCGTCACCCCAGCATAGGTTGACAGCTCAGACTCGGTGTACCACTATGCCCAGCTCATGAGTCTTAGTGGGATCGTATCGCACTAATGGTTATGAATGGACTCATCCATTGGGAACGTGGTATTCTAGATTTGATTTGGTCGTATCATACATTGTGAACATACATGATCAGCCGACTGGTGGACTAATTTAATTGACCTGAGAGAACCCTAATGTAACTGGCATTAAGTGCAAGCATCCCGTGTAGTCCAGCTACCATCAGTCGTCCGTGTTCAACCCGGGTCGATTGAACAAGCCTAGGGTGTCCGACCTAACTCAGGCCACCCCATGGTTCGGGCGATTTACTGACTAACCTAACATCGTAAGTAATTCTAAACATAAGGGGCTAACGATTTGTTAAGGATTCATGATAAGATTTCATGTGAAGTCTAAATTTAACAGCACAATCACTTAAGCATTTTATCGAACATATAAACATCAATAACACAACACAATTGCATATGCATTTCATCGAACATATGAGCATCAATAATATAACACAATCATATTGGTATTTCATCAAACATGTAAGCATCAATAGAACAATACATTCAATCACTTACGCATTTTATTAAACATATGAACATCCATATGTAAGCAATAACACATGTTGCGATCAAATCGAAATGTGAACATGCTATCATACACCAAGCTACACACAAACAAGAAATCATTAACTAAGACCCTCAATGGTCGATAAATTACAACATATGAATGATGGTCGGCACCTTTGTAATGATTTGTCCGACTCAAAGAGCTCTTAGGATTAAGGATTTAGGGAAAATGATTCTAATACCAATTTAGAAGCAATTATGTAAGATTCATGCAATTTAATATAGAAAAACCTATATTGAAAAGTAGGATTCGTTTGTTATCTCTCGATTGTGAGTGGGATGGATTCGGCGGAGGAGAACGGTCGATACTAAGGCTTAATCGAAGGAAACTCATCAAGAACACTCTAAGATCTCTATCCTCTTTCTCTCTGTCTCTTTCTTTCTAGGGTAAATTCGTACGAGGAGAAGGGGGTGTGAAATGAAATGGTATTTATAGTGCCAGATGGTGCACAAATGACCCCAATGACCCTATATTCATTATATTAACCTTGGAGAGGGTTGTTTCCAACCAATGGGACCCACTGGGAGGTGTATGGGTCAATTTAAGCCATGTGATAAGTGTCCTAATAGGTGATCTATATTTGAACACAACCATCTGATGATTGAACATACCTATTAATCAGGAAGGCCCTAACTTAAATCGATGGTCACCGATGATCAATCGGGGCCATGGCTATACGGATATGTGTGGGGAAATGTCTTTAGTCGGCACCCTAACTTTGGTCATGAATTGATGGTCCCGAAGTTACAACTTTGTGAAAGACCAAAGGGACTAGTTTCACTTAAGTTTCAGATTTTCATATAAGGTATTTGCACAACCCAAGCACTCACCTTGCAAGTCCAAGTTGAACAATTAGAGACGCGATCTCGATTCGATTTCCCACAATGGACGTTAAGCCTACTAAGACGAACATATTTCTATAGCATCAGGTTTAGTGGCCTACTAACGAGTTGTCTAGAGCTCGTTCAGATAATCAGGGCATTTCTGAAATTGAATGGTTAGCGAGATTTCTTGTGCGCAATGATTAGGGTTCGGATTAGCTAAGTCAATAGTATGGCCTATTCGCAACTAACAAAAATGATGATTCGATTATAATCACCCTAAGCCGTTGGTTCTTAGACTAGAAGGATAAATGGATTAGTTTGGTTTATTAATTAAGATTTGACCCTTAATTTCTCGACTTTTGGTATGTCTTTATCTAATTGTGATTGTCTTAATTATTTAGTGATAGGTCGGCTAGATTTGAGCTATATGTGAACAAATCATGTGACTAAACTCGATATTTAAGTGATTGAGTAGATTCATTGGCTTCCTACGATTGATTAATCGGATTTGTGCAGTTCTTTACTACTACTACCTACGTATAGGCTAACATCGAGTATTATTGGTCAATAAGTTACAACATACGTTAATTATAATGAAAATTTTTAAGTGTTTTTCGAAAATCCAAAATAGTGAAAATCTGGAACGTTACATATACATTCATAGTAGTTAAAATCAACAACATCGTAACAAAATACTCCAATCGGTACATAAATCAATCAAACCATCACAAACAATTTATTTTAATTCCAATGAATCATGAGATATGTTGGGTTACTCACCTGAGTCTAGTAGTGTAGAATACACCAGGTAATCAGGCTGGTTTGAATTAAAAAATCGTATCAATTATATCCAAAATATTGTTGTTCATCTACTTATATTACACGGTGGGGCCCAGCTTTGATATACATCCTAGGTGACCAAACCTTAAATGACTAAATAATTGAAATTTTCATATATAATATGTTCGTGAAATTTAATTATCAAATTTTAGATTATGAAATTGAATATCAAATGATTGATGAGGGTGGCCCACCGGATGATTGGATCATCTAGATGCATATTTTGCATATATACATTAGACGAATGGTGTGAGTCTAATTATATATAAACCGATGGCCCATTTTGACCTTTTATGCCAAGTAATACCAACACTTGCATAGAAATATGAGCTTTTCTTTTTAAATACTTCTGAATCTGACTAATGTGGCTCATCCGATGGTCAGATTGATCTGAAAGTTAGAACCCTTGCATATTTTGTCCTTAGGGATCATATGATCCGTATAGATCTAATCTAATTCGACCAGATGCACACCAATAAGTCTCTGTGACAAGAAACTTCGCATGTGATTTTAGACTTCCATCATCTTTACATCGTATCTATTCACAGATCAATGCAATGAACGTGTGGCCGATCCATACCATTCATTGCATAGATTGAGTCAAGTTATATTAAATGCATAAAAATTAATGAAAGAATGGAGAATAAACTTACTGGATCTAAGCTCTCTAAAATCCTCTCTCTCCCCTTCTTAGTTGTCGCAGGGTGTCTTTCTGTTAATATCTAAGTTTGAGTGGAACTCCTCTTATGACACATATCTTAAAAAGAAATGCTCATTTGAGAGATACGAGGAGGGTTGGGGTATATATAAGGGAGAAGGATTAGGAATAAGGATAAGATAGATATATGATAGAGATAAGATATGAGATAAGAAAGAGATAAGATGTGGGATAAGATTTCAAATTCAAATTTTCAGGAGCGTTACACACATCGTCAGAAATTCTATATAATGCATGGGGCATTTTCACACCGGGCTCAGGTGAGGTGACCTGTGGGATGCAAGGGCACACTCGGGGTGGGTGGCCTATGTGAGGTGGGCCCCACCCTTGTGAGGCGGGTAGCTCATGTGTAGCGGAACCCATATGAAGTGAGCCCATAAGAGGGGTTCAGCCGAAGTTCAAACCCATGAGATGTGAGGCTTAAGCTATGAGATAAAGGGATCGATTCGCCATGCTATATTAGTTCAAGCTTTTTAGAGCAAGAGATTAGTTGTCCTACATCAAAGTGGTATCAGATTGAGATGTCTCGTATTCGAGACTCCTCACTAGGGGTGATTAATGCAAGGGCATTTTCACACGTGCATCACCATGGTTTTCTTCTTTCCAGATGCCAGAAGGATTGGAATCAGGCATCTAGACAAGCCATAAAAGACATGTTGATCGAAAGATTTATTGCCACTGACATTGTAAATGGGAAAAATACTTACAAACTCCATATCTAATGAATGATAACAAAACACTAAATATGTTGCCATTGACACTCATCAATGAAATGCACTCTATTGTAAGAGAGTCTCAACAAATTAATGATGTTAATATTGGGATTCATAGTAAGAAAGGACGGTATGTTAAGATTATAACCATTGGATTCGTATCTTTTCCAATGATACAAACTATTTGAATGATAGGATTGAAATGTTTCAATCCTTCGATTATTTAAAAGTTAAAGATGGCAGAGCGATGAAAGGGAGAAGAAGAATCACCATCTTCTTCTTCTAAGATAAACCTCGAACCCATGAGAAACCTTGAATCTACAAGGCTAAAGTATCTCTAAAAGAAAATTATTATTATGAAATATGAATAATTGTTTGAATAATATCTATTTACAAAGATCTTTCATTTTTGACGCAGGGATGAACGTGATGAGGATAAATAATTCGAATCCACGGAGCTTCTCTGAACTCCTCACAGAGACTTCTCGAATCCATGAGGAAAGAAAGTAGAAAATAGAAATAAATTCTAATAAATTTGAAACTGATTAATTGATGATTAAAAATGAGTTCACAACTCTTTAAATAGGGGTACCAAGCAATGGGAAAGAAATCAGAATCAAACTACAACTAGAACTCCTAGATCCGCTACTTACTATAAATAGTAAACTTACTATTTATAGACGGTCGTGATGTCTACTAGTGTGCAAGGTTTTCGGCCAAAAATAGATTGTGTCCTATTTAGCTTCACCAAACCGTTCTCCTAATTATTCTAAGCTCTTTTCATGTTGGGCGCAACTCCTAAAGCCCGATGGAGGAAGAGTTATAATCAAACTAAAACTTACTATTTATAGTAAAAACGAAATTAAAGCAGGGAAATGACCGTCGATCCAGGGGTTTTTTGCAATTCTGAGCATTTGGTTGGCTAAAGTAGCTCGTTCTACCCCAAAATCATATATTTTACGTTAGCTAACTCATTCCGGATTGTGAGATACGCCTGATCTAAGGTCCAACGGTTCGGATCACTTCTGTCGTCGACCGGGCCTTTTCTGATCCATCTTGGCCATGAAACTGTCCGCGATACGCTCTACATCAGTCCCCTCCACTTCAAAAGAACTCGTCCTCGATTTCTCATCCTACGCTGGTTCATGATACTTGGTCAGGTCCGCAACGTTGAAAGTCCGTGAGATCGCCATGTCGTCGGGAAGATCAACAACATAAGCGTTGTTATTGATCTTTCGAATGATTGGGACGGGTCCAATCTTCTTGTTTTTCAACTTGTTGTACGTTCTGGTCGGAAATCTCTCTTTGTGCAGTTGGACCATAACTCAGTCGCCCACCTCGAACACTTTTTGTCGCCGGTGCTTGTCCGCTTGTTCCTTGTACTTCTCGTTCGAGGCATGTAGCTTGGTCTGCACTTCTGCATAGATGCCCATAATTTTATCTGCCATATGTTATGCTGCAATGCTCGTGCATAGGTGCTTGGGCAGAGGGACCAAGTCAAGGGTGTGGTGAGGCACTCGTCCATAGATAATCTGAAACGGTGATTTCTCTGTCGAGCGGTTCACTATGTTGTTGAATGCAAACTCTACTTGAGATAAGGCCAAATCCCACTGCTTCAATTTTTCTCTTAAAATACAGCGAAGGAGGTTTCCCAATGTGTGATTCACAACTTCGGTCTGCCCATCAGTCTATGGGTTGTAAGCATTGCTGAATTGAAGTCGTGTATCGAATCAAGTCCACAAGTCTGCCAAAAGTGGCTAATGAACTTCGTGTCATGATCAGAAGTAATGGTCTTGGGGACCCCGTGTAGCCGTACGACCTTCCTGAAGAATAGATTCGCCACATGTGTTGCATTAAGGGTCTTCTTGCATGGGATAAAGTGCGTCATCTTAGAGAAACGATCTACCACCACGAACACCGAATCCATGCCGCGTTGTGTTCGTGGGAGACCAAGCACGAAGTCCATTAATAAATCCTCCCAAGGACCGTCAGGCACAAGTAATGGGGTGTAGAGGCCCGTATTTTGAGATTGTCCCTTAGAGGTCTGACAAACATGACAACGTTGTACGGCTTTTCCCACATCACGTACTAATTGCGGCCAGTAATACCGTTCTTCCACAAGAGCTCGCGTCTTGTCTCGCCCAAGGTGTCCACCGAGGCCACCTCCATATAGCTCCTAAATAATTTGCTCCCTTAGAGAACTTTGGGGAATGCACAATCGATTCCCTTTGAAGAGAAAATCATCCTGTATATGAAGGTCACTGGGTTGACCTTCTTGGCACTTCACCCAAGAATCTTTGAAGTCCTCATCCTCGGCATACAGCTCCGTCGACCACCTTGTTGCTCATCGTAACAAGTAGTGATGCACGGCGACTAAGTGCATCAGCCACCTTGTTCTGCTACCTTGACTTGTGCTTCAGAACGAACGTGAATTTCTGTAAAAATGCAACTCATCTAGCATGCACACGATTCACGTTAGTCTGACTATTAATAAACTTTAATGCTTGATGGTTAGTGTAAAGAACAAACTCTCTTTGAATCAGATAATGCCGCCAATGTCATAGCGCCTGAACAACTGCGTACAACTCAAGCTCATAAGTCGACCACTTCTTTCGGGCTTCGCTGAGCTTCTCACTGTATAAGGCTACTGGCCTGCCTTCCTGTGATAATACTCCTCCAATTTCGACGTATGAAGCTTACACTTAACTTCAAACAATTTATCAAAATTAGGAAGCACCAAGACCGGTGTTGTAGACAAACGATGCTTAATCTCATGAAAGCTCTTGTCAGCTTTATCGATCCACTGGAATGGTCCTTTTTTCATGCAATCTGTTATAGGCGCGACTATGGTGCTAAAATCTCGCATAAATCGATGATAGAAAGTCGCTAACCCATGAAAACTCCTCACCTTATGAATGTTTGTCGGGATTGGCCATTCCCTAATAGCTCACACATTTTCATCGTCCACACGAATTCCTGTGGACATTACAACAAACCCTAGGAACAACAGGCTGTCAGTTAAAAAACTACACTTCTTCAAGTTGAGGTACAACTTGTTAATTTGTAGGACCTGTAGCACCTGCCTGAGATGTTTCCTGTGCTCCGCCTCATCCTGCCTATATATCAATATGTCATCAAAATATACTATCGTAAATCGACCAGTAAACGGTTTTTGCACTTGATTCATCAAACGTATAAAAGTACTTGGTGTGTTCAATAGGCCGAAAAGCATGACCAGCCACTCATACAACCCTTCCTTAGTCTTGAATGTCGTTTTCCACTCATCACCGGGTCGGATACGATGGTACCCGCTCCTCAGATCTAGTTTGGAGAATACCTTGGCCCCTTCTAGCATATCGAGCATGTCGTCCAACTGTGGTATTGGGAACCGATATTTGATGGTAATTTTGTTGATTGCCCAGCTGTCGACACACATGCACCAGCTTCCATCTTTTTTCGGCGTTAATAATGCTGGTACGACACATGGGCTCATGCTTTCTCTCAAGAGACCCTTAAGGATTAATTCCTCCACTTGCCCCTGAAGTATCTCGCACTCCTTCGGACTCATCTGATAATGAGGGTGGTTGGGCAGGCTAGCCCCAGGGATAAGGTTTATGTGATGTTGGATGTCCCTCATAGGGGGCAATCCATCAGGTAAATTTTCAGGCCAGACTTCTTTGAATTCGTTTAACAACAGTCTTAAACTTGGAGGGATGTTTGAGGGTTCTTCTTCCTCGCCCTTCATCACTACGGCGTACACCTCGCCGGTTTCCTTGGATTTCTCTATAAAATTCCGAATGGTCAAGAGGAAACTCCCCTCCACTTTAGAAGCTTCAGGGTGGTTCTCTGGTGCCATAGGGGCAAGGATTATTTTTCGACTATCCTTGACGAATACGTAGACATTGTCTCGTCCCTGGTGGGTCGCATCATGGTCTGACTGCCAGGATCGACCGAGTAGCATGTGGCAAGCTTCCATGTCGACCACGTCACAAAGTATCTGATACTTATAATTTTTACCAATTGAAAATAAGATAGTGCATTGTTCAGTTACCTTGATCTCATTCACCTTTTTTATTCAACCAATTGAGTACGGGGAAGGATGTTTCATCGTTGGTAGCCGCAACTTGTCCACCATCACTCTTGAGATGATGTTCTCGCTACTACCACTGTCTATGATCACATCACAGACTTTTCCGTTGACAGTGCACCGAGTACGAAATATATTGTGTCGTTGTGGATGTAATTCCTTTCGTGGGGTATACAGTAATCGCCTCATAACTAGAAATTTGCCACGATCCTCGCCCGTCATTTCATCGCCACCTGCTATTTCTTCAGTGGTTTGTTCATGTTCGTCATAGCCATGGTCTTCTTCTGCGGCCTCATCTTCAATGGCCCCTTCGTTTATAGTCAAGTGTGTTGCGGGACGTTGAGGACAAGTGTTTGATAAGTGGCCTGACTGATCACAGCGGTAACAATTGTTCGACCTTGGCTGAGCATAAGGATTTGGAATCCTACTCGGGCCCGCTGTTGTGGGTGCTGCACGTTGAGGTCTGGATGAGTCGCTCCTCGTATCACGGTTTGCGGTTGTAGGAGGTTGATGACGTTCTCCTACTAGATCTTTTCCTCGTGGCAGCACTGGATCCTGTGTGGGATCCGTCATGGGGGGTCGAGTTGAAGGATAGGGATGAACAGGAACTCTTGCAAGTTGTGTTTCTGCCCTACCCGCCAATTGAACTGCTTCATCCACGGTCCCGACTGGGTACATCTGAACTCGATCCTGAATTGTCGGTCGCAACCCACCTATAAATCGTGCTACCTTCTGTGACTCAGATTCTGACAAATCGTTTCGTGTAGCCAACCGCTAGAATTCTTCAGTGTAATCTGTGACAGTTCGGTTTCCTTGTCGGCAATTTTAGTTTTGTTGGAATAATATCTGCTCATAATCACTGGGGAGAAATCGTGATCGAAGAAGATGTCTCATCTGTGGCCATGACGAGATGGGCGCCTTGTTCAGGCGGGCTCATGAGAGTTGTAATTGTTCCCACCATGCAGAAGGATCAGATTTTAACTTAAATGCCTACAATTTTACCCTTTTATGATCTGACACATCCATATAATCAAAATATCTCTCTACTTCGGCTAGTCAATCGAGGAAATCTTCTATACGTAATAAACCATTAAAACTAGGAAGTTCAGCCTTACCTCGATAGTCTCTTTCGGCACGATCTAGGTAATCGCCTCCATGGATTGGTTGTTGGACAAAACCCTCATTAAGGTCCTCGTCGCTAGAATTTGAATCATCTAGTGTAGCCCTACGGTTTGCCACTGGTAGTGCTCTACGGAAATCGGGGTTGCGTCGTACAGCAACCATGGGTGGTGGAGCCACCATGGGTGGTGGAGCACCACCTAGGGCTCGGGAAGGAAGTAGCGCATCCGCAAGACAGTCGAGGGTTGCCTGCAGCCCTTGCATGGTCAACTGACTCTCCCGGTGGAAAGCTTCCATTCTTTCCGAAAGATAATGAATCCCTGGATCACCGTCCACAGGACTTTAACTCATACTTTCGTTGTTTGCCATCGGCCCAAGAGGAATCCTCGCTCTGATACCAATTGACGCAGGGATGAACGTGATGAGGATAAATACTCCGAATCCACGGAGCTTCTCTGGACTCCTCACAGAGACTTTTCGAATCCACGAGGAAAGAAAGTAGAAAATAGAAATAAATTCTAATAAATTCGAAACTGATTAATTGATGATTAAAAACGAGTTCACAACCCTTTAAATAGGGGTACCAAGCAATGAGAAAGAAATCAGAATCAAACTACAACTAGAACTCTTAGAATCCGCTACTTACTATAAATAGTAAACTTACTATTTATGTATAGGCATCGTGATGTCTATTAGTGCTTGAGGTTTTCGGCCAAAAATAGTAAGTGTCCTATTTGGCTTCACCAAACCGTTCTCCTAATTATTCTAAGCTCTTTTCACGTTGGGTGCAACTCCTAAAGCCTGACAGATGAAGAGTTATAATCAAACTAAAACTTACTATTTATAGTAAAAACGAAATTAAAGCAGGGAAACGACCATTGATCCAGGGGTTTTTCGTAATTCCGGGCATCGTAACCCAGTTTAGCGGGGTTGGTTGGCTAAAGTAGCTCATTCTACCCCAAAATCATATATTTTACGTCAGCTAACTCATTCCGGATTGTGAGATACGTTTGATCTAAGGTCCGACGGTCCGGATCACTTCTATCGTCGACTGGGCCTTTTCTGATCCATCTTGGCCATGAAACTGTCCGCAACCTGCTCTACATCAATTTTACATGCCATAAGCCTTAAATTCTTAACTTTTCTAGTGAGCTTTTCTAAAATAGTAAATCTATTAAAAATAGTAAGCAACCTCTAAATTGACTCAAACTCTTTCCCTTGATTTAAATAATGACTCTTTATCATACTTGGACTTTTCAATCTTCAAATACCTTGAAAGTAGGAAAAATCGTATGTTAATAAAAGTAGTAAATTTTAACTTTAAACTCAAATTTATCTCCTACACTGACTTTATTAGAATAACTTTTATGGGGGCTCATTGCCTTTAGCATTAGCCACCATGTAAAGCTCATTGATAGCTTTCCATCACATGTTATATGTATGAAATGGATAATTGGTAGTAAAGTAATGGCTGTTGAAAGCTATTGTTTAGTCCAAACCCTATATCGAACTTTCTACTCCAAAATTCTTTTAATATTGGCCGTCCATAGAATTTTCCTTGACTTTGTCCTACATTAGATCCCTTCACTTGAAAAATTAAATTCATCCTCAAGTTTAGAATGATTATAGCTCATCAGGATGATCCATCTTTGTATTATGTCTTCTTCATCTATGCAACAACTAATGGTAAAGGCATAAAATTTAAATCAAAATTTCAATCATAAATTGGAACTTCCAAAATGGAATCTCACCTTCAGTTCCTCGGCAATTTTTTGCATTTGGGGTGTTGTTCAATGGATTTACAATTGTAGATTACCATAACTTCGATTGTGTTTTCATTAGATGTTGATTGTCTCATTATAAGTCGCTCTTAATCAACTTCTATTGATCATGATGTTATTGTAGTCACCGTTGGCCTTTTGATCTTAGCACTTTGGCTGTTGCAAAGAAGATAAAACGTTGTTGGTCATGACCGTAAAAGTACTCGTCTCCTTGAGCATCAAGTCATCTGTAGCCATCAATTCATCAATCCATTCATTCATTGAATGATTTCTTAATTCAATTGAATCATTTTCTAATCTAACCATGAATCCATTAGTTGATCCATTCATGGAGTCTTAAGTAATTATATAATGGATTCACTTAGAGGCATCCCATTTGTATACATCCACTCTTTTATTTATTCCTCATGAGACATTTCTTCATATTCATATGTTTACCTTGCCTAATCCTTCAACATCTGATCGGTTGAAAAGCAGTCCTCCTAAGTTAACCTTGCTTTAATAAGGTTATGGTCTATGATTTGGGGTTATTTATTGCCATGTAAGTACTAAGTGGAAAGGAGGAAGAAAAGATCACCATCTTCTTCCTAAAAAATAAACCTTGAATCCACAAGGAACAGTGAATCCGCACTACTAAAATATATCTAAAAGAGGAAAGATTATTGAAAATATGAATAATGTTTTGTTACAAAGCCATTTTATATAACTTACGAAATCTTTCACGTGACTTACAAAATTTTTAGCCTTAAATTTATCTTTTTCAAAATAGTAAACATTTATAAAATAATAAATTTATTAAAAATAAAATACATCTTTTAGATTTACTTAAACTCTTTTCCATTATTCAAACAATGACTTTAAACATAAGTATACTTCTTCAAAGCATAGAACACTTTAAAAATTAAAAAAATCATAAATAACTAAAAATAGTAAATTTTAACTTTAAACTCAAATTTATCCTTAAAAACTTTCCATCCATTTTATTTATAAATAGACAAATCAAAATTTTACGGTTAAATTTCCATTTCTAGCTGCTCATTTTTATATGTGAACATATAAGCAACCTATCTCATATGATGAAAGGCTCAGATCTCACACACATGTTACATTGTGACACGTGCACCTACATGTGAAATTAACACACCTTGATTGATTATAGATATCAATCTTGGCTACTTGTACAAAGGGCACAAGAAAGCCCAACCGTTTTTTGGTGGGCCCCATCATTTGAAAGTCACACGTGTCCCACCGTAGTCGGATTGATTTGATAATCATTACCTTCCATCAATCAACATTTATGATGATTTTGGAAGTGATTTTAATCATCCACTTGATTGATAGCCGCTAACCGCTTGACCTGATTTTAGAAACAGATCCATAACAGACCACACGATTTGGACGGTGGGGATTGAGGCACATACATGCCACCTTTCCCCTTTGAAACTTTCTCAGCGTATAAAATTGCTCCCTCTGATGAAATCTGGACCGTTAGCAGTGGTTCAATCCTTTGTGGTACATGAAAATCAGGTTTACACCTGAATAACACTAGTTACTACTCCACTCCATGCCCTAATTCCACGTGGCAAGATATGAAAACACCAAACGCGCGCGTGAAGTTTTGAGCTTTCCATACGGTTGGAAATGGATGGAGGCGGTTTGGCTAGTGAGGCCGTCACCTGCCAGGTGGCTAGTGGTCGGTGCTATGTGGACCCCACCATGATGTATGTGTTTTATCCACGCCGTCCATCCATTTTGAAAGATAATTTTAGGGCTTGATCCCAAAAATGAGGTATTTGCCAGACCCACCAAATAAAGATTTCCTGCCAAAGCCTTTTACAGGTAGTTCCTGCGCTGGTACGAAGGTGGGTCCCACTGTTATACTTGTCAGAAATCCACCCTGTCCGTAAAAAGTAATTAACGGTAGAAACTTTTATCCTGGCCGTTTATTTGGTTTGTTACGTTGTAGTAGACTTTGGGGAGTTAAATGACCTGAGTTTCTATGTAGGAAGATCTTAAACGGAGTATTTCATGATGTATGTGTTATATCTAAGCCGTCCATTTGTTTTGTCGGTTAATTTTAAGCATAACTGAGGTATAAGTCAAGTCCAAATCTCAAGTGGACCACACCACATGAAACAGTGGGGATAACGACGGCCACGATTGAAACTTACTGGCGCCCACTTTAATGTGTATTTGCCATCTAACCTATTCATTAGCTTACTCAAACCATTCAATCAATGGCCATAAAAATATTCAAACAAAAACATCTTAAGTTTGGGAAATGCTTTGGGGTCCACCGTCCGTTGGGAGTATATCCTAACCGCCTGAAGATGAAATTGACTTTCTGTTATGAACTATTTAAAAGTTCAAAAAAAAGATAACCCCACAGATTTCATGATTCGTGTGAATCCGTACACGTGGAGCCATGGTTCCGTGATCCAAAGCATTCCAACCGTTTATTCAGTGGCCACAGGAAATAATGTTTAATAAACGGTCGGACGCGGATTGTCGTGGCCACCGTCTTATCCTTATCCCATCCATCCTTTTTTTTTTTTTTGTATCATTGTGGGATATAAGCCCGAAAATGAGGCAGATCCCAGGCTCAAGTGGACTATACAATAGGGATTAAACTCTAACGTTGAAAACTTCACGGGGCCCACGGAAGTTTTGGATGGAGCTGATATTTGTGTTTTCTCTTCATCCAGGTGTACGTAACTTTATGAATAGGTTGGATGGAAAATAAACATCACGGTGGGCCCTAGAAAAGTTTCAACGGTGAGAATCATTATCACCACAGCTTCCTTTGGCGTGGTCCACTTGAGCCCTCGATCTTCCTCATCTTTGGGCTTATATCCTAAGAATGTACGAAAAAATGGATGGACGGTGTGGATAAGACCCATACATCACGGTGGCCACTCAAAGCTCCTGCCCGTTCCCAGCTGGAGACAGGCGGTGGTAGGGCGCAATTCGCTTTCCAAACGGTCCATGTTCACAGAAAAATATCTGAAGTTTGGAAAGGAGCACTCCATCTGCTATATGGCCCATCTCATAAACGGTTGGGATCATCTAAAATTGGGGGCGGACCCATCCACTGTTAAAGCTTTTGGGCAATCAGGGATGTACATCAGTACAAAAATCACAGCAACCAATCAATCCTAACCGTCCAAATAGCGGCCATCAAAATGGACGGTAAAAGCAATCGTTCCAAAAGGTCCAAATGGATTTACATGAGAGCAGTGAACGACTATCCATTATCGTACTGGAATCGTCTAAAACAACTGCGTAAAACACTCAAGCTGTGGGGTCCACCATGTTGTATAAGTAAAATCCACTCCGTCCATCAGGTGAATGTCACTATTTATACCATACATTCAAAAGATAAACCCCATTAAAATCTAATCTGGGCCACACAAATGGGACCATGAAAAAGAGTTCTGTTTCACACTGATTTTTCTACTCATCTTCATCCTGGTGAAATACACCTGATTAACGGCTTTGATGAAAGATAAACACCATGGTAGTCCCACACGGAAACCTACGGTTGGCATCCCATCCTCATTGTTCCATATGACGTGGCCCATCCGAGCCGTGAATCTAGCTGATTTTTGTCCTGAGTATCAAACATCGAGGAAAAAACTAGATAAACGGAGTAGATTTCACATATACAACAAAGTGGGCCCCACGGAGGGTGTTTCATGTAGTTCCCAAAGCTAGTGTTGCAGAAAAGCGCAAATCAGGAATAGAAAGAGAGAAGGAAATACTCTAATACACCAAAACAACGGTATATAACCCAAAACGGGTGTTGCAGAAAATCAGAAAAACTCATTCCATATGCATTTTTAACGGAATGTAACACTATAATACACCGAAACAACGGTGTATAACCTGTCAAAATTTGAAAAGCTTCTCGACCTTTTCAATGTCTGTGGTGAAAGAGAAGAATCTGAAGCGAATGGAAAGAGTCAGATCTCTCAAACAACTCTACAATCTATACATTCTCTTTGTATATCTCTTATGCGTGAATTTCCTTATATCGAGTTTCCCTCTTGCATTAGAAATCCAATTTCCTACCTGCAACAACACACCAACAGCAACAACCACAACGATCAAAACAACAGCAGCAGTAGGGTTTTTTTTTTTTTTTTTTGGCATTGTACCTGTCTGTATTCGAGACGGGAAGAGAGAGCGAGTTCCTGCTTCTGTTGGGAGGATGCGTACGGATTATCTATGTTTTCTTCGAGCCATTGTCTCAGCACCTTCACAGATTCCTCTGGGAGACGTCTGTATCCGCCTACTTTGACAGATTCCTCTGGGAGACGTCTGTTTCCGCCTACTTTCTTCTTCTCTTTCTTTCTCTTCTTCGATGATTTTTTGATGCGGAGGAATCGGCGTTTTCTGCCGCAGCTTCTGCTGTCGGATTCTTCTTCTTCTTCTTCTTCTGCTTCTTCTTCTTCTTCGGATGGATGGAAGGAAGGAGTGTCGGAAGTGACGCCGCTGCTTCTGAGGGCGTCGGAGAGGGTATCGGGACAATCCAGACCGTCGAAAGACAGAAAATCCGATGGCGATGCTGGTTGTGGGTTGGGAATGAGGGTTTCAGACCAGGGATTGGAGAGGATTGTCCTATTTAAATGGCTTCTCGGCCTTCTACTTGCAGCAAAAACGATCGGAAGAAGCTTCGGTTCTTCTTCTTCTTCTTCTTCTTCTTCTTCTTCGATGAGGTTTCGAGCAACTGCTTTTCCTTTTGATTGGAGGGTGGAGGAGGGTAGATTCGTAATTTTGGTCGAATCGGTTTGGGAAGGGAAGGAGGGTTTGGTTGGGGTTGAAGAGGAAGTTGAGAAAGGAGACCATTTCCATTCGAGGAGCTGAGGGAGTCGATCGAACACTGCGTTGAGCTTCTCCTCCTCGGATGGCGATCGCAACGGCGATGAAATCTGAGCCGTCCGTCTCGCCTCATCTGGGGAAGAAGGCCAGGTGGCCTTGATGGTGGTGGGGCTTTTTCTCGGATTACGAGCCCAATGGTACATTCTCTCTCTCTCTCTCTCTCTCTCTCTCTACAACAGAATGCAAATGGAATGGAAGCACTTCAAGTGCGTAATGGAAAGTCTGCATCCCTAGACAAAATGCACGGAAGATCTCTGATGTCGGTTCGTGTCTACGAGATCCGGGCCGTTCATCTGAGCGTGGAGCCCACCTTGATGTATGTATTATATATCCACGCCGTCCTTCCGTTTTTCCATATCGTTCTAAGCCATGAGCCAAAAAATGGAGCAGATTCAAATTTTAAGTAGGCCACACCACAGTAAACAGTGGTGATTGATCATTAATAACTTCTTATGGGCTACATAAGTTTTGGATCAACATGATATTTGTTTGTTTCCTTATCTGTGTCCTTATAATCAGATAGCAAATAAGCATACGGTGGCCCTAGAAAAGTTTTAATGGTAGATGGTCAATCGTCATTGTTCATGTGGTGTGGTCCACCTGAGATTTGGATTTGCTTCGTGGTCCATGCCCCTAAAATGAGGTGGAAAACGTATGGACGGCGTGGACATATAATACATATATAAGGTGGGGTCAAGGTCAGGGCCGCACCTGATCCGCTCCCCTTTTCTTCCTTCCAAAACCGGGCACAGATGCATCGACCATTGGACCGTGTTGGACGTGGGATTGCGGCTGAGATGATGAGCTGAACCAACTGATTTTCTGGCCAACGTAAAGATAGTGGGCTCACATAATGAAGGGATAGATCTTCAAGGATCCCCTACCACTAGGACCTGGCTAGAGATGGACGGTCATATAACAATGCTATGTGGGACCATATTGATATATATGTTTTATTCACATCATATATATCTACTTTTACAGGTCATTTTAAGACATGAACTCAAAAGGAGTAGAGCCATATTGGTATATTTGTTTTATTCATGCCGTATGCCTGTTTTTATATATTAAAATGAATAAAAAATGAAGCAGATTTAAGGCTCAAGTATACCACAGCACCTGAAGCAATGTAGATTTAAAGCCGACGGAAGTTTTGGCTAAAGTCGATATTTAAAGAAGAACTTTATGTACAGTCTACCTGAGTCTTAGATGTACCTTTATTTAAGACATGACGCTGTGGACATGACCATCACTCTCTACCTAGGTTCTTGCCTATCGAATAGGACGGTTTAGATTAGGTGTGACCGGCACAGGTATATATATATATATATATATATATATATATATATATATATATATATATGGAAAAGGTACAATGAGCTCGAGTGTAAGATAAGCTCCCATGAGGTCGAGCTGTGTGGGCCCTACCGTGATGCGTTTTGACCATCAACACTGTGCATTTGATGGGTCCCCTTTAAATTATGGAATATCCAAAAAATCAGCCGTATACGAAACTCAGGTGGGCCATACCATCTAAAATTATGTAAAGACACCGTTAAAACATATAAAAGCACTTGGTGGGGCCCACCTGAGTTTTGCATGCGCCTGAAACTTGGTCTGAACCCTCATTCAAGTGAGACACACATAATGGATGGGCTGGATTTGCAAACCACATCTCGTGGGGCCCTCAAAAATGGTTATGGATGTTTTAATGGTGTACGGCCCCTCTACTTTTATATGTGGTGTGCCTCACACAAGTCACGAATTGACTTGATTTTTGGGACCTAGGCCCACAATGGAATGGTGCATCTGACTGATGGGGTAGATGTTCGAAATGCATCACGGTGGGGCCCACACAGCTCAACCTCATGGGATAAACCCGTGAGCTCCAGCTCCATATATATATATATATATAGAGAGAGAGAGAGAGAGAGAGAGATATAGAGAGATTAATGGTCTCCTGCGAACCATCCCGCAGGCTACTTCGTGTGGTCCAATTCCCACATCAAAGAGTAAATCAGATTGTTGGGCCCATTGTAAATGGATGTGGTCTATCATGATCGTCCATCCGTTTTTCAAGCGCATTTTAATGGTTAAGACCAAAATTGAATTACTTACAATGCTCAGTGGACCATAGAATAGGAAACATTGGAAATAATAATTTCTATCATTGAAACCTTTCTAGGGTCTACAGTGATGTTTATTTATCATCCGACCTGTTCATAAGATCACACAGATATGGATGAAAGGAAAACACAAATATCAGATTGAACTAAAACTTGTAGACCCCAAGAAAATTTTCAACGGTTGACATTCAATTCACACTGTTTCCTGTGGTGTGGCCCACTTGAGCTTTGGATATACTTCATTTTTGGGTTTAACCCTTAAAATTATCTATTAAAATGGATGTAAGGAGTGGATGGAAAATATAAATTAGGGCGGCTCGACAGAGTTTACTCCGTATGTAATCTGCTTCCCCGCAAGAGACCTGGGTGCGGATTGGCTATTAACAGGTTGAGAAGTGACGTCACCAAATTTTGTGACCCAACAAGATATATGTTTTATATCCACGCAATCCATCCATTTGAAGAGATCATTTTATGGTAATGAGTTACATCCAAAGCTCCATCAGACCCCACCACATAAAACAGTGGGGAGAGTGACACCACCATTAAGTAGCTACTAAAGTGATGTCACCAAGTTCCGGGGACCCCACTATGATGTATGTGTCGTATCTACAACGTCCATCCATTTGGAGATATTATTTTAAGCCATGAGCTAGAGAATGAGGCAGATCAAAAGCTTTAGTGGGCCCCACCACAGAAAACAGTGGGAAGATTGATGCCCACCGTTGAAACCTTTGTAAGGCCCACGATGATGTTTTTTTCAAAATCCAACCGGTTCAAAAGTTAACAAAGACATTAAAGAGAAGGGAAAATACAAATATAAGCTTGATCAAAAAATTTTGTGGCTTTAGAAGATTTGAACAGTGGCGTCACTCCCCACCGTTTTCTGTGGTGGGGTCCACTGGAGCTTTGGATGTGACTCATTCTTTGGATATTACCCTAAAATGATATCTCCAGATAGATGGACGGCGTAGATACAAAATATATATATCATGGTGGGGCCACAAAATTTGGTGACATCATTTCTCAACCTCTCAATAGCCAATCCCCGCCCAGGTCTTCTGGGGAAGGAATTGCGTACTGAGTAAACTCCGTGGCCCCGCTGTGATTTATATATTCCATCCACTCCTTGCATCCATTTTAACAAATAATTTTAAGCTTAAGCCCAAAAATGAAGTATATCTAAAGCTTAAGTGGGCCACACCATAGGAAACGGTGTGATTTGAATGTCGACCGTTGAAATTTTCTTGGGGTCCACAAGTTTTGGATCAATATGATATTTGTGTTTTCCTTTCATCCATATCTATGTGATCTTATAAACAGTCCGGATGACAAATAACATCACTGTAGACCTTAGAAAGGTTTCAACGGTGGAAATTATTATTCCCTATGTTTCCTGTTCTATGGTCCACTTAAGCATTGGAAATGATTCAATTTTGGTCTCAACCATTAAAATGTGTTTGAAAAACAGATGGACAGCATGGATAGACCACATCCAATCACAATGGGCCCAACGGAGTTTACTCCACACGCAATCCAATTTCCTCTTTGCGGTGGGAATTGACCGCACCAAGTACCCTGCGGGATGGTTCGCAGGAGACCATTACTCAGTTCGCAGGAAACCATTACTATATATATGTACTTATTACGTGTGCACCCATGTGCACCTTTGTACACATGTCATGGGCACAAAATCAAAATTATCCACGTGATGCGGCAACCCCAAGCCTAACCAGCCCAATTTTCAACTTGATTTAAAACTCTAAGGGCGTGGTTGGCCGGGCGCTGGATATGGTATTAAGAGGTAATATGAGGGTTTTAGCTATCGATCTCATCCCGCGTGCTATTTAGGATGGCGGGTGTACTTCATCCACCGCAGCCCTCGTAAACACCACCTGCTCTAAAGACGGATTCAACAAATGTGGGATGCGAACTTCCTTATGCTATGTGGGGCCCACCAAGATATCAATGAGATATCCACTCCCTCCATCATTTTCACCGGCTTACATTCAACCATGAACCTGTTTTGAGACAGATATAACACAATGAGTGGGGCACACCACAAGAAGCAGTAGAGATGCAAACCCATG
The DNA here is from genome assembly GCA_030180095.1 of Magnolia changhungtana. Lineage (NCBI taxonomy): Eukaryota > Viridiplantae > Streptophyta > Magnoliopsida > Magnoliales > Magnoliaceae > Magnolia > Magnolia changhungtana. The sequence continues at coordinate 3,548,625 of JASAUF010000629.1, read as the reverse complement.
GGACTTGCCATTTGTGGCAGTCCAAACACAGGCTATTACAAACCCATGGGATCAACGGACAAACAATGAAATCACTATCATTACCTTAAAATTTATCCCATCCTTCTTAATTCCATGGGTTTCCCCTGCCAAACATGCCCTAAAAGGTCATAGCAAATAGAAACACGGTTCCTTACTCTTGCTCGGCAGACCCTGTGGAGTTTCAACACCAGGTGAAGTGTTCGAGTACCCACCCATACGTGGTGAAATTCCACTAGCGTGAGTGTGTGGGGGTGTGTAAAAAAATAAATTAATTAATTAAAAAAAAAATACAAGTGGAGTCGATATAAAATACACATGTGATTTGGACGGCGTTGATTCAAGACTTTTTTAGCCCAGGAGAATTTTTTTAAGATCAATCACCACTATTACCTACTGTATGATCCACATTAGATTTGGATCAGCTTTAAACAAATGGACGGCGTAGATTTAAAATACATACATCAATGGCCCACGGTGAGAGCCGCACTAATCTCGCGAGTAGCGCTCTGTATCGTCCGGACGAGATTAAAGTTAGTTGGAGGCGAGCACTCCCCTTCTCTCTCTCTCTCTCGTACCAGAATTCACTGCAGCACTGCTTTTTAGGCTGCATGTACAGAACCAGCTATGTCAGCCCACTACGTTGAATATGCAAAATCCACTCCGTCTATCAGCTTTTATCCTTGATTCCACGTCCTCAGTTAAATATTTAGTCATATCCACTACTCACGTGCACCACACCACAGGGAACGAACGTTGGACATGGATCCCAACCACATGTCGTGTACGGAACCACTACGATCTGCATCTTTCATTAAATCTGTTAATCAGGTGTAAATCATAAGAAGTGAAGAAAAAAAATCATCCTAGTAAAAGAAAACTCAGGTAAAGCTACACCGAGAGAACTTAGAAGTTTTAAGAGCCATTTTTATATTGTTCTAATGATTTAGCTCGCCATGAGTTTTTTTATCAGGATGATACTTTTTTTACGGTTAAAATAAGGATCATAATCTAATGGACGGAGTAGATTTTACATGTACCATACAGTGGACCTCACAGAGCCTGTATGTTTTACGCCCTTGTAAAACATGTGTTTGTAGATGATTCCGGTCTCTCCCCGCAGTACGATCGTGAGGACGGATGCTGAGACGTGCCAGTGAAATGCCCCCTCTGTCGCACGCGCAGCGAAAATGACTACTTCACACGTGCCAGGCCAATGCCGCGACGTCCCTCCGATACGGTACCTACTGGCCTGGGTCGGGGATAGTGAAGGGGCGTAACACGTGTGAGATCTGCGCCGTTCCTTAGACTAGATGCGTTACGAACATGGCATGTCGGTCCACTTATCAGCAAAAAGGGTACAACGTTCCAGGTTTAACGTCGATGGCGTAGTTCATTTGATTAATGCACTATCTTATTTTTCATTTTGACGGTGCGCCTTCCCTAACGAATGGACAGGATATTCGGCACGTGTGACCTTACGTACTATTTGACGACGTGGATGAAATCCACTCTGCCAATCAGATACACTCTCATTGTTTGGCCTTGATCACAAAAATCAGGCTGATTCAAATATGAATCCCACAGTGGGTCTCCACAAAATTAACGGTGGGCATTTCATCCCAACTGTCTTCCATAGTGTGGCCACACGGTGGTTGCATTATCATGTTTTTTTGGGACCCGGATTGCGTACTGAGTAAACTCTGTGGGGTCCACAATGATTTACATATTTTATCCACTCCGTCCATCTATTTTTAACATATAATTTAAGGGTTCTGGCCCAAAAATGAGGTATATCCAAATCTCAAGTGGACCTCACCATGAGAAACATTTTGAATTGATATTCTACTGTCCAAAATTTCTTGGGGGCATAGAAGTTTTGGATCAATATGTTCTTTGTGTTTTCCCTTCATCCATGTCCGTGTGATCTTATGAATCGGTTGGATGACAAATAAACATCATTGTGGGCCTTAACAAGGTTTCAACTATAAAAGTCATTATTCCAACTGTTTCCTATGGTGTGGCCCACTTGAGCCTTGGACATGCTTTAATTTTCAGCTCAACCATTAAAATAAGTTGGAAAAATAGATAGACAACGTAGATAACCCACACACATTAACGGTAGGCCTAACTGACTTTACTCAGTACGCTTTTGAGTCACTCGGTGCAATAAAAGCGTGCTGAGTATTTTTTTCCTTAGAAAAAATTAGCAACCGCAGATGAGTCCGTATAACACTCTTTTTTAATCACTGTCCGAAAACTCATTTGACCAAAGGCAATTTTTAGGTTACGGGCGTTGGTTGCGTTGGCCGGAAAAATAGCTACAGGTCTACTTCGGTGCTTTAGGTTTTTTCAGGTCCAACGAAAAAACATGGGTAGTAATTTGGGTCTATACGACGCAAAATCCCTTTTTCTTATAGGTTAAATAGCTAATGGGCACTGCTTCGGTTGATGCCCGTAACCACCAAGATTGGTACACCCCTGACTGACCGTGGGGCTCACAGTGATATATGTGGCTTAATTCAATACCGTCCAATCATTTTGATGGCTCGTGGTAGGGAATGATCCAAAAAATGAAGCTTACCCAAATCTTAGGTAGACCATGCTACAAGACCTAGTTGTGATTGAATTCTCATCATTAAAAACTTCATGAATTTCACTTGAATGTTTATTTGCCAACCAACCTATCAATTACCACTGTTTCTTGTCCTGTGGTCCATATGAAATTTATTTTAGAGAAATAATAGGGTGAACGGATGAGTCTGTACGATGCCTTTAGTATTTTCGCGGGTAAAAAGTTAGTATTGGAAAAATGACTTTTTATGGTGAGTCAGCTACTTTTTTATGAAAATACAGTTAAGATAAGCAATTGTAGAAGGAGGGGTATTTTGATCTTTTTAGGTTCATCCATACAAACCTAGGTCTAGTTGCTAAATTAAGGTTTCGTTGTAACGAATAAACTTGCTGGCTGAAACCTGCGGTCTATACGCCTCAAGAACCCAAATTTAGATCTATTTCTTTTTTTTTTTTTTATCATGCCTTAAAATGTGCTTTCAATCCCGATGAATGGCATGGATGTAGACTTGTAGTCACATATATCACGGTGGGCCCCACAGTCAGGGTCCCACACCCACTCCGGTGGATCCCGACCCATAGCTAACATGCGGCTTACATAATGCACGGAGTAGATCTCATGGAAGTTTCACCAATGGATTTTTTATTTTTTTTTAATGGCTCGTAAGTATGGGACCAAACACCGGTGTCTTTACCTAAAAAACCACAGATTTTGTAGAATAGCGGTTTTTAGCTACACGCGTGCTGTTTGATACGTGTACGCTTCAAATTTAGTGTATTTAATCATATGTAACCCCTGTTTTATGTGGTGTGCAAAACAACAATTATGTAGGGCCCACCATGTACTATATGTAAAATCCACTCCCTCTATTAGGTTTTATCTTCAAAGTTACACCCCAGGGATAAAAATAATCTTCATCCACAGCTCCTATGGACCACACCATATGGAACAATTGGTATGAAAAGCCAACCATCCATTTATGTGTGGGGCCACCATGTTGTAATAAAGGTGTCCTGCCTGCGTATGAGAGTGGCCAACTTAATCTTATATTCTCCAAGAAGCGGATTGCGTACCGAGTAAACTTTGTGGGGCCCAACGTGATTAATGCATTTTATCCCCTTTGTCCATCCATTTTACCAGATAAGATAAAATTATGGCATGAGACCAAAAATAAAGCATATCCAAAGCTGAATTGGACCACATCAAGGGAAGCAGTGTGAATTGAAATTCTGCCGTTGAAAAATTCTTGTGGCCACAGAAGCTTTGGATCAAGCGGATATTTGTTTTTTCCCTTCATCCATGTCTGTGTTTTCTTATGAACAGGTTGGATTACAAACAAACATAACTGTGAGCCCTAGAAAGGTTTCAACGGTGGCAATCATTATTCCCCCTATTCCTGTGGTGTGGTCCACTTGAGCTTTAGATATGCATCCCTAAAATGAGCTGAAAAAACAAATGGATGGCGTGGATAAACCACATACATTCAGGGTGGGCCCAACAGAGTTTACTCGGTACGATAAAAGCCTACTGTGTAGGGGTGTATACGGATCGAGCCGAGTCGAACTGACCTCGGCCGATCCCAGGCCCGTTCAATCAATCCACACACACCACCATCGAACTTTAAACCATCCTATCCCTCCTAATCCCGTGAACATCTCCCGGCCAAACAGGCTTTAATCTTATACTCCAGGAAGCAGTTTGGGCCGAGTTCGGGCTAGTTTCCCAACCATTCGAGTTAATTCATTTTAACCACTTGGGCCATCTTTGAACTTACTGACAAATTCATGGGAAGGGCTTTGACAGGTAATCCGCGTCCCATTACAAGGCCATCGATCAACAATTTAGATAGTTGAACTATAGACTCCATAAAAAATTTAACTAGTCAGGACATTTACATACATTTGACAAAGTATAAAATAAAACATTTTATACAAATTAAATCTGATCATCACGAATCGGGCTCGGCCGGTCGGATTGGCGGGGCAAGTCGGATTTTTCCGTCGTGTGGTCCACTTGAGGTATCCGAAACTCAGCCTGAACTCACTTTCGAGCCTGAAAAATTGGTCTGTCCTGACCCGAACTCAATTCCAAGTCAGGCCGAGTTGGGCTTTTTTGGGCCGGGTCGAGCGAGCTAACCGGGCTAGCCCGGTTTGTGTACACCCCTACTACTGTGTAACCCATCACGCAATCCGATTTCTACCCTCCAATTGTAAATGGGACACCTTTGAATGCGATCAGGGCCGTCCATCTACTTTGGTTCCACCGTTCACATGAAAATCTAGCTGATTTGAAGGGCCAAAGCTGCACAAAAAGATATTGATTAAAGATGAAAGGGCCATCTTTATTTTCTGGACTTGTGGCAATCCCTACGTGATTTACATGACTGACGCCCCGGATGTTGTTATTCGTAACAATAAAGATACTTTTCCTAACGTAGGAGAAAAGACTTAATGTGCATAAAATCCACGCCGTCCATCACGTACAACACCCTTTTCTTCGGCCCTTGATGACAAAAATAAAAATGATTCAACACTCAGGTGGTCCACTTCAACACTAGATAGGGCGTCCCAAAAATTTATACTTAAAACCTCTAAATTGACGTCGTAAGGACCACCTAAGTTTTACAACTGCTAGGTTTCATTACAACTATTTTCTGTGATGTGGCCTACCTAAGTTTTGGATGATCATGTTTCCTGTGTTCAATGGTTAAAATGAGGAGATGTACCTGATGGACGGAGTGGATCTAGTGGAAGTTCCACCCATGTAGCTCAAGTATCCCGGGTAGGTACCTACCTCGAGTTACCCTAACTCAGCTCAATTTGGAGTGGCGGAAAGCTGAAACAATACCAGGCGTGTCACGTGCAAGACCGGCACGCGCGGCAAACATACCCTTCTCTTATGCCACGCCGCTTACTCTAATTAGTAATAAACGCTGTCCCAGAAGAGGAACGGATTAGGTACCACACAATTACCGTGGAGCCCACCTTGATGATTTTCTGTATATCCACGCCGTCCATCCGTTTTTTCAGACCAGTGTCTACAAAAATTAATGAAATCCAAAACTCAGATGGACCATACCAACAGAAACAATGGTGATTGAACACCCACCATTAAAAACTTCCTAGGGCCCACCGTAATTTTTATTTACCATCCAACCCGTTGATAAGGTCAAGCAAGCCTGGATGAAGGGAAAATACAAAGATAAGCTTGACCCAAAATAATCGCGGCCCACAACGTTTATAATAGCCATTCACCACTATTTCCAGTGGTGTAGTCCGCATGAGATTTGGATCTGCTTAATTTTTGGAATCACATGCTATAATTAGCTTGAAAAAATGGATGGACGGCGTTGATATACAAAAAGTTCATAAAAGGTGGGCCCCACACGGTCAGGGTAACACCAACAGTTTTAACTTCTTCTTTTTTTCCTCTGATTTTTAATCTTTCTTAAGATAATATATTCTTTCCTTGTTTGTTTGGTTTATCATCATTTCTACGGGGCCCACTTTTGATTGTTGGTCCCTCAACGATTTATTGGATGGTTAAAGATCATTATATACAAAATAAAGTTTTTGGGAGGGATAGATGATCAAAGGTAGACCCCACAAGGTGGATAATTCGATTCAGCTTTCATTTAAGATCAATGGTCTGATTGGATTAATATTGAAGATCAACGGTTTGGAATGGATATCAATGATGATTTTGTATGATTGGGCGAAAATTGTAGATGAAATGTCTAATTGGGTATCGTTAATGATCGACGACCTAATTAGGCCAATATTGAGTATGAACGGTTTGATTAGTTGATGTCCAAGTCCAATTGCCTGGTTTGAATAATATTGAAGATCAATGGTCTAATTAGGCCAAAGTAGAAGAGAAATACTCTGATTGGACCAACAAAAGAAAGAAAGAAAAAAAAGTCTAGGAGAGTCAAAATTGTAGATGAACGGTTAGATTTGGCTAAAATTGAAGATCAATGATATGATCGTATCAATAAAATCTACATCATAAACCCTGTTGAGGTCAAAATCTAGTTAACCCTCCTCCTCACTTCCAGTGCTCCGAGCGGGCGTCGAGTTAGGGAGTCTGCACAAATCACAAGCAATGGAGACCCTGGCTAAGCCGGGGGACCCTCCGATGCCTAAGTCAGGACAACAGAATCCGGGTCTAAGTTTTGAAGAAGGGTTGAATATCGGATGTTGCGTACCTTTGCTTATGGGATGGTGTAATATTTATACCTCCTCATTCGCTCGATTCGTGTCTGATCATCTCGGCACAATCAGTGGGATACGTGGGTCGTGGAGATATTGCTCAGAATCCGAAGATCGTGTCCTACGACGTGCGTATCTGCGGGCGAATTAATAGCGCATCTCTATATATTGCAGTTTCTTCATTTAGCACGTAGGACCTTTATCTTCGGGGATACCCCGGCTCGGCTAGACTGAGGACGACGATACTAATCCGAGCTGATGATTGGTCTCGTTGAGCCATTTTCTCGGAGTCGATCGTACAACCCAAATGTCCTTTTTTCTGATTGCCCCTGGGAAGAAGCTGATCAAGAATGGGAGTTTCGTCCATCTTAACTTATCCTCCTAGCATTACTCCGAGGCTCGGACTCTCCGCTCGGAGTAATGAACCGTCGGTCCTTCTGCTTGCAGTCGGCTCGGATCTTCCCATAACAGAAGCCCCCTACTCTCTGAGGTCATTCATGAGCTCGGAGAGTAATTAACTGGAAGATCAGTCGCCTCAGTTCTTCGGTGCATTTATGGTTCTCGTGTGAAACGTCTCGCACTCGAGATTTAGTGGCTTCGAGCTAACCATGAACGAACACGTGGCGACGGTTGGGATTCCGAATCGTTACCGACTTGTGAGTGATTGCCACGTGCTCTCGAGGCGTCATATCGAGCGTTCTTTCCTGCGCTCGGGTACCGTGGGGATTAACTCACACAATAATCGAGGAAGATATCGTTACTTTTACCATGTTTTAAACCAATGATATAACGCCACGTCGGACTCGGAGTCGGCCAGCCATGATTCCGACGCAGCCATTATTACAGGCCATTCAATGCAGGGCCTCTTTATTCTATAAAAGGCCTAGCCAGGGTCTTCATTCGACTGCTATCGTTTGCATTTGAGTTGTTTAACGGAGAAGGCGATTTCCGGCGAAGGTGATTTCGGCAGAAGTAGTTTCCGACTTAGTTCTCACGCTTGTTGAGGCCATCTCCGGCGATTGTCGGGTGAGTTTGATCTTTAACATCCCTGTTCCAAGATGTCTTCCGATAGGGAAATGGCTAGGAGTTATAATGACGACTCCGAGTTGGGGAGTTCTGATAACAGAAGAGGGGCTTCTGAAGGTTCCTTCGAAGCGGTGCCGTTATATCCTCGGCCCCGGAAACAGGCGGTGGCGAGAACTCGGACTCGCCAGGTCAGCAAAAAAGGGGCTAAACGAGCCCCCAGAGTTGCTACCGTCGATGTTCCAGAGATGCCCCCTGGTAGGAGGGCGTCGGAATTGGTTCCAGAGGGCTCTGTAATTACAGAGTCCCAAATGGAATGGATTCGGACGGAGTTTGACATACCTCGCTCCGTTCGGATCAGGGCCCCCGAGTCCTCTGATGCTGCTGGCAATCCCACGGCCGGGGAGGTAGCCATATTTTTATGTGGCTTATTGTGTGGACTCCGACTCCCGATGCACCCCTTCATTCGAGCTCTAACCGCTTACTTAGGGCTCGCGCCTAATGCTTGGAGAGTGCTAATTTCCGCTTACATTATCTGGCACCAAGTAGGGAACTCGGCGTTGACGCCAGCCGAGCTGATGAACTTGTACCTGGTCAAGCACGAAGGCAACGATCCCTGGTACTATTTCGCGACCAGGGGTAGCAAGGGGTCAGGGCTCATCTTGGGTCTTCCGTCCTCGAATAAGGACTGGAAGAACAAGTGGTTTTGGGCCGCAGGCGAGTGGGAGGCGCCGGCAGCGGAGGTCGGGGCTTTATCGATTCGGGTTCCCGTTCGCTTCACTATGCCAGGTCGGGTCGAGATTTCTTTTACGCATTGCTTTTTACTTCAGCCTCGCTCAAAAGAACAATTGTCTTGCAGGTTTTACGAGGGGTGTACCCTTCATCACCTCGGACCAGAAGAACAAGATAGCCAAAGCGAGGACATATTCGGAGGAGCATCGCCGCTGGTCAGATTTGATTACAGCGGCTAACCTTTATCGATCGGGGCTTTGCAAGACGAGGCCGCATTCTACCTCGCTTAGTGAGTATCAATTTTTTTTTACAGGTCTGAGGTAACGTTATCTTAATCATTCTGCTGTACAGGCATGGCCGAGGCGTCCGGTTCTCGGAGGAGGAAAGCTGCGCTGTCTGCCGAGGAGATGCTGAGGACTGAGCCCCCCGCGAAGGTAGCTCGAAGGAAGAAGGTCGCTCATAGAGTTCATCCTTCAGGTTCTGCTTCAGTGGTTGCGGCTCAGAGGGCGGCACTTCCTCCCCCTATCCCGAACATCTTGGTTCGGGATACAGCTCCATTTCCTGCCTCAGCGCCTTTAGTTGAGGGACCAACTGCATCTGCGATTGTGTCCCCAATTCCAATACTACCGGGGGTAGTTGCATCTGCAATTGTGTCCCCAATTCCAACACCACCGGGTGTAGCCACGGGGGCCCCGGTCGGTGTTGAGACGGTCGTACCTCTGCGCGGCCTTAACCTCGGCTCTGCCCCAGCAACGGGGGCAGCCCTCCCTCCATCCGTTGCCGCTCCTCCCAGTGAAGGAGCAAGGTTAGAACCTCCGTTGATAGCAGTTCACTCATCCTCCGAGAGGGAGGAAGCCGTTCGAATGGCTGACGCCATGATTACCCAACCGGGTAATGAGGGGGAGGCTATACGTGATGCCGAGGGAGAGGCTCAACCCTCGGCTGGCAGTCGGACGGGAGCTGGAGAAGAGACGGGCTCGGCTCAAGTTGGCACGAGCGGAGGACGGTTCGAGCCGGGTTATCACATGTCTTGTCTGACAGATTGGGCGGCGAAACATGTTTCGGAGGAATCCATTTCTCACCTTCTTGATAAACCGGACGACTGCTTCTTGGAAGACTTGGCCGGAGTCTTCTATCAGGTACTTTCTGTCCCTTTGAAGTTGTAGCTATTTTTTGTGTTACTATTTCCTTCTTATTTCTTTACTTTGGACCAGTCGGTTCGAGGATCCTCTATCTTTGGGAGAGGGTCCGAGAGCGTCGGAAATTGGCCGAGATCGAAACCCTCGAGCGAGGTAGGAAGCCCTCGAGACGGAGACCCTCCAAATGGAAGCGGGGTCTTACGGGACAAGGCTTCTATTCTTCACCGGTGAGCGGAGTGATCTGTGTCACCGGCTTGAAGGCGGCCAGTCTGAATCGCCGGCCGAGGGGTCGCGAAGGATCTCGAGGCGGTCGTGATGCGGCGGTGGGCGAGCCGAGTCATGCCAGGTCCGGCCGACATCGACTAAGGAGATTGCCCGATCGAATGAGGATCGAAGAAGATCGTGGTGAGGCAGTAGAGAAAAAGAGCCATAGCCGCTGCTCTGGAAGCTCGAAGCCGAGGCCGAAGCCTCCTTGGCCATGGCAGTTACTGCGGCAATAGATTCATACAAGACCTCGAAGGAGAGGGATGTCGAGGCCGCCAAATTTTATGACCGCGGTTTCAACGAATGCCTTATCGAGGTCCAGAAGTTGTATCCAGACCTTGACCTTGATCCTCTCCTGCCTGAGGACCCTGCCGATGCTGCTGTCGAGCCGACCAACCTGGATCAAGCCCCCGGTTCCCAAGCTCCTCTGCCCTCCTGAAGACTCTGTTTCCTTTATTTGTATTGTTTTTTTTTTGTACTATGTTTTTGTAATCATTCAATGAGAGAGCCAATTTTGGGTCCCCACTTCTTTTTCTTGGTCGTTCTTACTAATTACGTGATGCAGTCGAGCCGTGTCCTTGATTTGTTCGGATGTGGTTTGGGCCTCGGTCTGATCCTTAAAAGGATCAAGTCGTTTCGCTTTTCAGCGGAGGGCCTTCCGAGTAGGTGGGGCCGACTCCCTTACTAGGGGGTCGGAGTTACCCATTGGCTTTGCCCACCCAGTTAAGGGGGGATGCCTTTGTAGAAATTGGTCCGACTTCTTTAGTGGGAAGTCGGATCGCCTCGTAGTTTTATCTCCTCGGTTAAGAGGAGGCGCCTGTAGAATTTTAGCCCGTTTGGTCTTTGTTGATGGCAATGATAAGCTGATTGGTTGTGCTTTTATTCATAACCTTAAAGGCTTGTCGCTCGGGGGCGTACATTATTGAATGACCTCAAAGGTCAGTGAGCTGCTCGGAGCGCTTTATTACTGATAGTAAATTTTTAGATGCTCTGCATTCCACGGGTGGGGGAGTTGGCGGTTTTCGAGATCTTCTAAGTGGTAGGATCCGGGCTTAGTTGATCGGACCACTCGGTATGGTCCTTCCCAGTTAGGGCCGAGTGTTCCGGTTCCTGGCTCGGCCCGTGTTCTGAAAGACTCGTCGAAGAACTAGGTCCCCTAGTCGAATCGCCTGATCTTCACTTTAGAATTGTAGAATCGGCTACTGTTGATGTCGAGCGGCGACGAGGGCTTTGAAACTTCACGGGTTTCTTCCAGAAGATCCAGATTGGCAGTGATTTGCTTGGCATTTTGATTTTCATTGAAACTAACCACTCGAGCCGTAGGGAGGCCGATTTCAATGGGCACTATTGCCTCCGACCCATACGAAAGCGAGAACGGAGTTTCTCCAGTGGAAGATTGAGCTGTGGTTACAGACGCCCAAAGGACGAATGGGAGTTCTTCCGGCCGATTGCCTTTGCTTTTTCCAGCTTCTTCTTGAGATGGTGCTTGATGACTTTATTTACTGCCTCCACTTGCCCATTGGATTTGCGGTGCGGGCGAGGCGTAAGCGTTCTTGGTGCCGAGCCCTTTACACATACCCCGAATTTGTTGTTGTCGAATCGCTTGCCATTGTCGAGACGATAGTATTCGAACTCCGAATCTGCGGACTATGTTCTTCCCAGCACGAAGTCAATTATTTTCTGTTCGGTAATCTTTGCGACAGTGCTCGGCCTCTGCCCACTTCGTGAAGTAGTCGACAGCGACGATGGCAAACTTGACTTGTCCTTTCCTGGTCGGCAAAGGGCCGATGATGTCGATCCCCACCGAGCGAAAGGCCACGGACCGCTCATGGGAGTCATTTCTTTGCCGGTTGTCGGGCACGGCCGCGAAACGTTGACATTTGTCACATTTTCTAACATATTTTTGGCATCTTCTTTGAGAGTAGGCCGAAGTATCCTTGCTTGAAGCACTTTTAAAGCCGTGGCTCACGCCGAATGGTTTCCGCAGATTCCTTCGTGAATTTCCGGATGACATATTCTCTTCTTCGATCGGAGGCACCGAGGTATGGTTGTGAGTACCCCTTTTTATCGAGTTCCATTCGAACAACATATCTTTGCCGAGTCTCGGGCACGCCTAGCTTCTGTCTGTCCGAGGGACCTCCCGACTCGAGGTAGTGAAGATTGGGTCCATCCGGCAATTGGATCGTTATCCACCGGATTAACCGTCTTTTCCTCTACTCGATCGATGCTGGGATGCTCAATGAATTCTACCGGAACGATCCGCGGAATCCTTCCCTCTGCGGCTGATGCCAACTTTGCCAAGGCGTCAGCCCATGCATTCTCTTTTCTCGGAATCTGGTGAACCGTACAATTCCAAAACTTCTCGATCAGTTTTCTGGCCTCGTCCAGATAAGCGATCATTCTGTTTTCTTTGGCTTCATAGTCGGCAGAGATGTGATTCACGACCAGCTGAGAGTCGCATCGAACTTGGATAGATTGGATTCCGAGGCTGGCAGCCAATCTGAGCCCAGCTAACAGTGCCTCATATTCCGCCTCATTGTTGGAAGCCTTGAAGCCGAGTCGGATGGCATATTGGATGATTGTGGAGTCAGGAGCGATCAAAACGATCCCTGCCCCGGCTCGCTTCGAGTTAGATGATCCATCCACGTAGAGGATCCATCCGGCTTCAGGAATGACTTGTGAGCTGCTTGGGAGGTCAGGCGGAGTTGCCTCATCTTTGTTGTTGATCTGCTCGTCACCCATAACGGTGAATTCCGCAATGAAATCTACCACCGCTTGGCCTTTCTTCGCCGTCCTCGGCCGGAAAGTAATGTCAAATTCCCCAAGTTCAACCGCCCACTTAGTCAACCGACCCGAGACCTCTGGTTTTTGGAGAATCTGCCGGAGGGGGGAGTCAGTTAACACGATGATCGAATGAGCTTGGAAATATGGATGTAATCTCCGAGCCGAGACGACCAGACCGAGTGCGAGCTTCTCCAGAGCGGGGTATCTTGTTTCCGGCACCGAGCAGCCTTGCTCACGTAATATCTTGGGTCTTTGTCATTCCCACTTCTCTGATCAGGGCCGAACTGACTGCTGAATCTGAGACTGCGAGGTATAGAAATAAGGGTTCGCCTTCCTCCGGTTTTGACAGCAGAGGCGGTGAGCCCAGATATTGTTTCAGTTGTTGGAAAGCTTGCTCGCACTCGGGTGTCCATTCGGCTTTCTTATGACCCTTCAACTGTTGGAAGAAGGGGAGACATTTATCTGTGGCTCGGGATATGAAGCGTCCGAGTGCTGCTACTCGTCCAGTGAGGCATTGTATCTCCTTGACAGTTCTAGGTGAACTCATATCGAGGAGTGCTTTGATCTTGTCGGGGTTAGCTTCGATGCCTCTTTGGCTGACTTGGAATCCGAGGAACCTTTCCGAGCCGACTCCGAAAACGCACTTCATCGGGTTCAGCTTCATATGATACTCTCGGAGGATTTCGAAGGTTTCTCCGAGGTCCGCCAAGTGATCGGATGCCTTGACACTTTTCACCAACATGTCGTCGACATAAACTTCCATTGTGCGCCCGATCTGCCTTGCGAACATCTGGTTGACTAATCTCTGGTATGTAGCTCCAGCATTTTTCAGGCCAAATGGCATGACCCGGTAACAGTAGAGCCCCCTGTCCGTGACGAAGGTAGTCTTCGCCTGTCGAGGGATGCATTGCGATCTGATTGTAACCAGAGTAGGCATCCAGGAAGGAAAGTAGCTCGTGTCCTGCAGTACTGTCCACTAGTTGATCGATCCGCGGTAATGGAAAACTGTCTTTTGGACATGCTTTGTTAAGGTCCGAATAATCCACGCAAACTCTCCATTTGCCATTTGCCTTCCTAACCAGTACCACGTTTGCGATCCATTCTGGATAATATACTTCTTCAATGAAGTCGGCATCCAACGTAATCCGAGACCTCTTCCGCAATGGCTCCACATCGCTCGGCATCGAATGGTCTCCTTTTTTGTTTCACAGGCTTGTGATTCGGATCCACATTCAACCTATGAACCAAGATGTCTGGAGAGATTCCCGGCATATCCGCATGTGACCAGGCGAATACGTCTCTGTGTCGTCGCAGGAAATTCAACAGCTCGGAGCGTTGCTCAAGCGTGAGTGATGTTCCGAGCTGGACCGTCTTGCTTGGATCGACTTCGTCGAGTGGTACCTTCTCCAAATCTTCAATTGGCTCTTGCTCTCGGAGGGGTCCGCGCGGGTCCAAGATATTGACGATGAGTGTTTGCTTTGCGGAGACCTTTTGAACCGCGATGGCATAGCATTTCCGAGCCTCGCGTTGATCGCCTCGGAGGTAACTGTTCCGCCTTCGGCGAAATTTCATCATCGGGTGATAAGTAGACACGACCGCCCGCATTGCATTGAGGAGGGCACCCCCATAATCACATTATGCACCGATGGTACGTTAACAACAAGGAAGTCCACCATCAAGGTGACTTGATGTTGCCCTTCTCCCGCAAATCCGGAGGGAGAAATAGCTCCTTCGGAGATCACTTTTTCTCCGGCAAAGCCGTGTAAGGGGGTCTTCACAGGTCTGAGCCGAGATTGTGGAATCCCCATTCTTGCGAAGGCCACAGAGTAGATCACGTCGGCTGAACTTCCAGTATCTATGAGAATCCAGGTACACCTTATGATTGGCTATGGTCATAGTAACTACCAAGGCGTCATCGTGTGGGTGTTGGATCCCCCGAGCGTCATCTTCTGTGAAGGTGAGGTTACAGGGACTGACGCGCGGTTCTTTGTTAGGCCGCTCGGCGAGATTGACGTAATGCTCCGGGCTCCTTCGGGAGTGAGCTTTTCGAGCTCTGTTTGAGTCTCCTCCTCCTGATGTACCTCCGAAGATGGTGCGGATCTCCGCAGGTTCCTCGGTCGGATTTTTGGGGCGTTCACGTGTTCGTTCCTCTTTCCGAGCAGTTTTCTCTTGCTTGGTATACCGACGTAAGTGCCCCTTGCGGATGAGAGATTCAATTTCATCTTTGAGATCTACGCACTCGTCGGTATTGTGGCCGTGATCTCGGTGGAAGCGACAATACTTGCGCTTGTCGCGGAGCTCTGGGTCCGCCCGCATACAAACGGGCCAGTTGAGAAGTTTCTCGCCCCGGATATCCGGTAAGATCTGCTCGGCGGTAGTGTTGAGAGGCGTATAGGAACGGAATCTCCCCTTCTGGCTTTCTGCTCGGTCGGCGATCGCGAGTAGAATGATCGTCCGAGTTTTTCCTCGGGGCCTGGGGTTCTTCGTTCCTTGGCCTCTTCCCTTTACCATTCGGCTCGGTTATTTGGATACTCTTGCGAGTAGTGGAGAACTCCTCGGCATGGACGTATTTCTGGGCTCTAGCGATGAGCTCAGCTAACGTCTTTGCCGGGTTCTTCCCTATAGAAAAGGCGAATCGTCCCTCCCTTAAGCCGCTACATACGGCGGCGAGAGCCATCTTGTCGTCATAGTCTTCCACCTGCAACGCTTCCTCGTTGAATCGAGCTATGTAATCCTTTAAGGATTCTTTCGGTCCTTGTTTGATGGTAAGCAGGTGGGTATTGGGCTTTCGGCTTCTCTTACCGCTTATGAACTAGGTAAGGAATGACCGAGACAACTCTTCGAATGAACATATGGATCCAGGCTTGAGCTGTCGATACCAATTCCGAGCGGAGCCGGCCAGAGTGATCGAAAATCCTCTGCACATCATTACATCAGTTGCGGTCTGTATCCGCATCCACGAACGGTAAGCTTCCACATGTTCAGATGGGTCGCCGGACCCAGAGTACTGGATGACGGGAGGAATCCGAAATCTTTGAGGCATAACTTCGTTCATAATTTCTGAGGTGAACAGAGGTTTGGTCTCTTCCATCATGGCTTGAACAGCAGCCGGAATTGATGATGGCTGCTGTTGCTTCTGTAACATCAAGACTTGATTATTCAGGTCTGCGAATCGCGACTCCCAGGGATCTTTATTCTCTGCCACTTCTTCCCGAGTGCTTTCCGGCTCAGGCATTCTTCTTTCCCTTCTCCTCTCCAGGGTGTGACGAAGGTCCGTTGGAGCCAGAGCCGAGGTGGCTGGGGCGTCCATCGGGGCCCGAGTCGCTACATTCCTGGTAGGAGCTCGGGGAGGGTTTTGAGCAGACACCGGGGCTCGGATAGATTGTTGCGGAGATGTCCCACGGCCCGTACTTCTTGTTGCTGAGTGGGCTTGAGCGGTTGGTGCGACTTCTTCTGGTACTGGACTTCTCCGCTCAGGTTGTTGCTGGGGCTCGCGCTCTTGCCTCATCCGTTGCAACTCATCGCGCAAGGCCTGTACTTCGCCTTGTAAAGCGCGGTATCTGTTGGAACGATTGCGAGAACGCTGAGATGGGCCCGGAGCAGACTCCGCATGAAGCAGTGATGAGGAGCGGGTCTGCTCCGGTTCCGCCACCACAGCTTTCTTCTTTCCTCTAGCCATAACTTTTCAAGAACAGGAAACTGACTTTTTGTATCAGTTTCCCACAGACGGCGCCAAAAATGTTGAGGTCAAAATCTAGTTAACCCTCCTCCTCACTTCCTGTGCTCCGAGCGGGCGTCGAGTTAGGGAGCCTGCACAAATCACAAGCAATGGAGACCCTGGCTAAGCCGGGGGACCCTCCGATGCCTAAGTCAGGACAACAGAATCCGGGTCTAAGTTTAGAAGAAGGGTTGAATATCGGATGTTGCGTACCTTTGCTTATGGGATGGTGTAATATTTATACCTCCTCATTCGCTCGATTCGTGTCCGATCATCTCGGCACAATCAGTGGGATACGTGGGTCGTGGAGATATTGCTCAGAATCCGAAGATCGTGTCCTACGACGTGCGTATCTGCGGGCGAATTAATAGCGCATCTCTATATATTGCAGTTTCTTCATTTAGCACGTAGGACCTTTATCTTCGGGGATACCTCGGCTCGGCTAGACTGAGGATGACGATACTAATCCGAGCTGATGATTGGTCTCGTTGAGCCATTTGCTCGGAGTCGATCGTACAACCCAAATGTCCTTTTTTCTGATTGCCCCTGGGAAGAAGCTGATCAAGAATGGGAGTTTCGTCCATCTTAACTTATCCTCCTAGCATTACTCCGAGGCTCGGACTCTCCGCTCGGAGTAATGAACCGTCGGTCCTTCTGCTTGCAGTCGGCTCGGATCTTCCCATAACAAACCCAACTACTCAATAAAAAAAATGCAAAATGCAAAATTTTAAGAGCGCTTGCAAACCGACTTGGAGATTATCATGCTCCCATGTCTGAACTAGTTTCCTAAAATAGAAAAAAGAAATTAAAAGAGATCTATCTCAATTTTAGAGAAATGTTTGATTGTGTGATTGAAACTGCAAAAAAAGTGCATTAATGACGTAAATTTAATTAGAAGGGGGCAAAAGATTACCTATAAATGCAAGTGGAGTGGAGAGATTTTTGAGAAATTTGTGAGAGATGGGTTTTATAGAGAGAGAGAGAGAGAGAGAGAGAGAGAGAGAGAGAGAGAGAGAGAGAGAGAGAGAGAGAGATTGATCTTGATAGGATGCAGGTTGAGAGAGATCCAACATAATCCCATTGGATTACGGTTAATCTCAACCATCCATTAATAGGATGCAGATAAAATCTAAATCATTCATTGTTTGGATACAAGCAAATTCATATCTCCTATATAGCCTTAGGGCCTTTTTGGATCCATGGAAAGGATAGGAATGAAAACTTGTTTACCATGAAACTAACTTTTGAAGTTTGTGAACCTTTTCTTTTTGGCAACCCATGGAAAAAACCATTTTCCACCTTCTACTTTTGTCATAAAATTATATAATATATTTTCTCACCTTCACTCCTAATAAAGCCATTTTCATCTTCAATTAGCTCATGTGTGCCAATGTGCCTAATGAGCCATTGTACATCTCACATATGCCAATATACTACATTTGTTATCATCCATCTTTGCTTGTACCCTCACATGTGCAAAGTGTCCCACATGTGCTAATGTGCCGCATACTGATGCACTATGCATCGTCTCTCTCGTTTTATGCTCACACCCACACACATCAAAATGGGTACTTGAACCTATGACCTAATTAGTGTTGAGACTCTTGTGAGTCTACTACTAAGCCAATCCATTTTCACCCACACATGATAACCATCATTTATCTCTTATGCGCCACATGTGCCATATTACCTTAAATGAATTAATGAACCATATGTGTCATTATCCATCTTTAATATCTCCAAATGCGAATATGCTAATATCTACAAGTATTTCCATTTATTTTAAGTGCTTACATGTGTCAAATGTGTCAATGCATTCCATATATATATGTGCCACTGCATTGCTTCAAGCACTTCACATGGACCATGGGTGTCGCAATTCAGCTTCAAGTACGCCACATGTGCCAGCGTCCATATTCAAGCATGTTGCCACGTGTGTTATGTATGTTGGACTACCTTAAAAAAAGTCATTTTGCAAATTAATAACAAATTTATTAATAGAAGAATATCTCGTTCAAACATAAATAAGGAAGATAATACTTTTGTTCTCACAATTTTTTGGATTTCTTATAAATGTTATTTTCTTTTCCATGCTTCCCACATATTCAAACAAGCCATTAAAGGAAAATAAAAGTTTAATTTAATGTCCCATGAGATTCCATAGACCACACAACTTCTTAAAACTAATTGCAAGGGTGAAATTGTTCATACTACTACAAAGCGGATTGTGTCTTACCCCTGCCTGGACAAAATCCCATTCAAACACATGCCCTGTGAGGCCCACCATGATGTATGGGTTTTATCCGCGCTGTTCATCCATTTTTCCATATCATTTTAAGGTATACGCCCAAAAAATGACTCCTATCCAAGGCTCAAGTAGACCACACCATAATACCACCCTCAATAGAGATATTCATGGGCAAGATAATTTATTGCCACTTTTGCCCTTAATAAATCATACATTTAGAGGGCAAAAGACTAATAAGAATGGTCCAAGTCCAACAACCATTCTAGCTAATATTCTTGAGAATATTTGATACAATACAAGGGGCAAAAGTGAAAATAAAAATTCTAAATGCACGACAATGATATATTGTATCATCCCTGAAGAACGCAGCAAATTACAAGCTGGTGCACCGCATCCAGGTGGGTTTGCTGCCTTTCATTACAGCTAACGACTACAACGTGGTACATTTTGCATGCATGGGCATCAATCTAAGACGTCCTAGATCATGCCCCCTTCGTTTCTAAATTCCAAAATCAGTACTGATGGAATGATAAAAGTGAGATAGACCATGGAAAAGGTAAATATTCAATAATCTAAATTAAACTGCTAAAATCATTTGGTGATTTTTCCACTGATTTGATTTTTGGGCTATACTCAATCCTTAATAGGGCCCACAACGAATAAGGTGCTCGAGATGGTTTTGATCGGTCATGGCCCAAAAATTCCCAGATAAACCACACATGTAGTCTTCCTGTCATCAGGTGTTAACGAACGATTTAAAATATTTTAACAAAAGTCTATATTAAATGGGCAAATCATAGTGATCAGATGACTGGATCACTCCGGAGATTATTCGGTGCTCAGGCGTACAGATGTAAAGTGTGACTTGGTGTTTCAGTTTGTACAAGTAGGGCCCATTTTCTTGTGATCCAAACCGTTTATATTGTGGGCACCAATGTAACTGTTCGGTGCACCAAAATTTGGATGAAATAAGATACTAGAAGGTGTTTTCCACTGGTCTTATGGTGGTACCGTTCAAATGTGGGTCCTAATAATGTCTACCTGGAATCCAACCCATCCACCAGAAGCGTCACCTAAAAAACACCCTGCTCCACAAAAATCAGTCTGATCCAAAATTTGGATGGGCCACATTGATGATCTTATATGGAGATCATGATGACCTTGGTTCCTAAATGGACACGTCCCAATTATATAATTAGTATGTGGATGTACCTTAAATCATATATGAACATGAGTTGAAGGAAATAGACTCCTTTGGTCGCCTTTGAAAGAAAAAACTTGGGTTAGAGCGGAGAGAGGGATGAATGGGATTGTGATGGGGTTTTTAAAAACCTTACCCAACTTCACCGGTCGTGGGATTGCTCGACCTTTTTCTTTCCCTGCTCGACCCTACCGTGGGTTCGAGCCACACGACTCGAAGTCCAGTCTAGCGAGTTCGTCTTTTTTCTTTAGTAAAGTCAAGCTTCGTAGGAGATTAACTCGAGGTGAGCTCGAGTCTCGACCGTTCGTACTCGAGAGAGCATGGACAAGTCGTAGAGTTAGCTTGTTCACCTCGATTTTTGACTTGGCTCAATTTGAGTCCTTTCACCAATGTAACCGGGATGCGGAAAGGAGTTTCCCAAAACTAAAAAGGGTTGCTAGAAGGTTTTTTCACTTGTCTTATGGTATCACAAAATAACAAGAGGGTTTCAAAATGTCTTTGCACCTGGATTTGCTAAAGTGTTCCATCTAAAGAAGAGAGGGAGACCTAAAGAGACATCCTATCCACAAAAGGTCAGTCTGAGGTTCTCTACTTTGCAATGGGCCACATGTCCTCGTGATCTTATATGGAGATCTCCGTTTTCTCTATTTCTCTTATTGTTTATCCACTCTAAATGAAGATTGTACGTTCACTTATATAATTGTTGATTGTGGATGTCCCTTAAATGGTTTTTACCTTTTGAACATGAGGGTTTTCCACGTAAAAATCTCTTGTGGAAAGTGATTGATGCTTTGATTTATTTCATCGCTTTATCCAAAAAACTTGTTAGGAGGGCTAGATCCTAAGGTTTTGTGCAAGGCCCCCAACAGATTGTTCTTCCATATTCTTATAAGATTAGGAGAATAACATATGGTGTAAAATATCAACCAAGTGTTTGATGAAATGACTTAATGAAGTGTTGGCTGGTGGTGAGGAAGGTATGAATGTGAAACAAATACAATTGTATCTATTTTGATGTTGCCCACTGAGTGTTTGATGAAATATCTATAAACTATTGCTGTTGTTTTACATATTGAGAGAAATTGAAGGTGCACTCCATGTGTTTGAGAAAATGTTGCACTAGCTTGATCTTGGCTTAAACTGGCCCGAGCTGCTAACTAAACCGAGTTGAACTAACCAGTCAGGCTCGAGGTCTGAGCCAAGCCCAGTTCAAGATGGGGTCAATTAGTGGCCGGGCCGAGTCGAGCTATGCTAAGCTCGACTCGGTTCGACTCATGTACAACTAATCACTTAACATCATTCCATCGAATCCATGTGGATTTGCCAAGCATGTGGGCATACGATTAAGGGAAACGCATGACAAATGATCATAATTCACATGATCATCCGGCCCACACTCAAAATGACAAGCCCCTACATTAAGCCATTAAGTTGGTTATGTGGTGCCCATATCCTTAAATGGTGTGATGCGTCCCACGTGCCCCACGTGTGGACATTCTAGTCATCACACACTTTCCTAATCCATTTTTAATCTACACAATTCATCTATGATATATACATGATCAATTAAAATGAGAATTACATGGGATCAAATTTTCTAAATTTTATAAATTTGAAAATTCCCTAAATTCTTCCAATAAGTATCTTGCCAGGTAAAGATACTTATGAAAAATGATCAATTTAAAATGTATGGAAAACTCACACAATAGACCAGAGGAGATAAAAGGAAAGTGAAGAAAAGCAATGAGAGAGGATTCTCCTCCTCTGCTTCCATAAGGATGCATGCCTAGGGTGGGCATCTGTAAGGTTGCCATGTGGGTGGCCTCTTATGTGGGCCCAACAATGATGATCCGAACAGTCCATCATGATCCAATTACCTTGAGTGTTCTTTGTATATTCTCCTTTTTATGAGTAGTCTATCAAGCAAGCATCCTTGAAATTTCATTAATGGCATGACTTTAATCACCCAAGATCTATCACTTTACATAATTTAGTTAATCTGAGCCATCTAAAATGTTATATAATAATTGACATAGAAAGAAAAAAAGAAAAAAGAATGGCCATACAATGATTAATCTAGAAAATTTTAAAAAGGTTAAACATTGAATCATCATACATAATCATATACATTATTTGTTTATAACCATATATACATGTAAATTTTCAATTAAACAAATAAATCACAACCCTAAAACCAATCCAAAACATTACTCAATACGATGAAACATGCACATCATCCTTGTTCAAAAGGAATAATTAAAACAGTCCCATGTCCCCTAATTGATCATTGATTCAAAATTAACCGTTTGTGATACATTAACTTCAATTGATTGGATCTACAAATCATGTTTGTTTGTACTCAAATTTGGAAAGGATATTCCTTATTAACATTTACAACATTTAGTCGAACAGAGCGTGAAATAGACATGCTTATCAAAGTGATCAACAATAGAATCAACTTATATATAGAAATGTGACCACTTTAATACCACTTTTGTTAGAGTTTTGGAAACAGATTGGTAAATTAAATTTTTTCGAAGGTCTAGATTAATCGACTAAGCCATTAGAATTATTGTTTAAATATCATCAAGTTTCTATATAAAATCAAAGTTGAAAATTTTAAGTTTTAAATAACCTTTTAATCACCACTGTAGAATATTATTCAAATGCCAATATCATGCCTTAAAAAGTTTTCTTCTAGACCTATCTCATATGACTAGAGGAGGAAAACCAACACATTGACCTTGGAGTGATATTAGGGCAGCACATTGAGATGCGTGAACAGTGAGTCTTACATGGATGTACGGAAGGAGGAGGGATGATTCTCTCTTCTTTCTCTTCTTACTTTTTCTCTTTGTTTCTCTCTTTATCTCTCTCTATAAATGGTAGCTCCTTGGGGAGTTTAGGCATCTATTTCATTCTCTTTTATGTCATTTTTCTCTATAATAGGATATTATTTTTTAGGAGTTAGGATTTTCAGAAGAAATATTACTATGGTGCTCCACCTCTGCACAGACTAGGTATTACCCAGCTATAACTAAAGTTTGTAATCTTGCGTAACCATGTATCCAAGTTGACTCCATCCCTTCACTAAACATCATCTATCCTCAATCTAATTCCCGTGTCAATTAAGTGAGGAATCACAAGATCCCAACCATTAGAATTACTATCAAGTATAATGAAAATATTTTAACGATTAAAATAAAAGATCAATGATTGAAAAAACTCATTAAATCATTTAAAATCTTTAGGTACAAGAGCTTAGTCATAAGAATACTCCTAGGAGACAAAGGAATTCTTTGTTAGATCTTATGGACCTTAACTATATTCTAATGGATGAACCTAAGAAGACCATATATGAGTCACTGCAATTGATTCCATGAGGTGGTCCAAAACAGATTACATCGGAAACTTAAAACTTTACATGTCCTCAGATCTAAGGATTAATTAAAGCTAGTACATTGCCAGGTCAATTATAGTCCAAGCATGATGGATCTTCCGATGTAAAAACTTAAATTAATCCTCCAAACTAAGTGTGCAACAAGTCCAATACTTAGAGCATGTTCCCACGGCACCGTTACACCCCTATGCATGGTAGGGCACAAGCACATCAACGCATTATAGAACCTGACGGTGGAGCCTAATTCATACCGGCTACCTCTGATGATATAAAAAGAACAAAATTTACAGGTTTGCCTCATAACTTGATAGATGATCATTGAATAATAGGGCACTAAGGTTTGTGTAACATAACTCTTTTTTGACCAATGGCCTTTACATCTAATATTAACTTCCCAAGAACAACTAACAGAATCCACCTCTTTAAACCCCGTGTACATGTACACTATAAGATATACTCGCATATTAGCAATGACCTTAATGACATGTCTACATACGACCCATGGTTATCATGATTTATGTTTAGATTATTAAATCAATAGTAAAGATTAACATATTAGCTTTATAAAGTATACAACACTAACACTTATCGGGTGTGGCTTAGTTTAGACAAGTTAAAATAATCGCTATGATATTACTAAAAAACTTTTTAGTATTGTATGTGTAGTGACAACTTAATTTCAGTTGTGGCTAGTAATTGAAAGTTGAATTTCTTCATCCAATGCATATATTTTATTTATTTTATTGGTGCATGTGTTTACCTAGTAGAAAAAATAATTTATTTAGATTAAAAATAAATAAATCAGTTCTACACATTGTATGCTTGTTCCTTGATTATGGACAGCTAACATGGTTGACCATTGAATTAGTGGGCTCCATTATGAAAATAGTATTAATAGCAAAATAACAACTTTCATGTAAGAAGACAGTGGGTAGTTGAATGGTCATGATTGCTCGGATGCCAACCCACATATTGGATCACATGATTAATCGAAGCCTAGATAAGTATCTAAATGAGCCTGAGCTTTTAGACCCGACCAGACGCATGGGTAATGGTTGGAGGAATGTAGGCCCGAACCCGACTCAAAACGGGCGCGGATTGGCTACTGACAGGTTGAGTAGCGAGAATGCTACTGAAGTGACGTCACTAAGTTCTGTGGGCCCCACCATGATGTATGTTTTGTATCCACTCCGTCCATCCATTTGGAGAGATCATTTTAGGTTAATATACAAAGAATGAGTCACATCCAAAGCTCCAATGGACCCCACCACAGAAAATAGTGGGAAAGTGACGCCACCATTAAAAACTTCTAAACGCCACAAAAGTTTTCGATCAAGATGATATTTGTGTTTTCCCTTCTTTAATGTCTTTTTAAACTTTTGAATAGGTTGTATTTTGAAAAAACATCATGATTGGCCTTAGGAAAGTTTCAAAGGTGTGCATCAATCTTCCTGCTATTTTACACGGTGGGTCCACTAAAGCTTTAGATCTGCCTCATTCTTTGGTTCATAGCTTAAAATAATATCTCCAAATGGATGGACGTTGTGGATATAACACATACATCATATTAGGTCCACATAACTTGGTGACGTCACTTCAGTAGCCAGTTTCGCTACTCAACCTGACAGTACCTGATCTGCGTCCGCCCGAACCCGACTCAAAACAGATCAGGCTCTGTCACACGGAGTGTCAAGACCCAAATGACCCGAGTGCGAAACCTAGTTAAAACCCCACACTCAGTCACAGACACTTCCTCCCTCCTAAAACCCTAAACCTCATTTCCCTCTCTCTCTCTGTCTGTCTGCGCTACCAAAAGCCATGTCTTCCCTCCCTCCCTCCTCAGACAAGAAGAAGAAAAAGCACAAACCCATCGCCACAGACGAACCGGAAGAACATCCTTCATCCGCTCTCGTCCCCTCCGAACCATCCTCAGCCGTCGATCAGCAGCAGCAAGACTACTTGATCAAACCCCAGTCCTTCACTCCATCCCTGGACACCTCTCAATGGCCCATCCTCCTCAAGAACTACGATCGCCTCAACGTCCGCACCGGCCACTACACCCCTCTTCCCAATGGCTTCTCCCCCCTCAAGCGTCCCCTTGCCGAATACATCCGCTATGGTATCCTCAACCTCGACAAACCCTCCAACCCTTCCTCCCATGAGGTTGTTGCCTGGATCAAACGCATCCTCCGCGTCGATAAGACGGGCCACAGCGGCACCCTCGATCCCAAAGTCACTGGCAATCTCATCGTCTGCATCGACCGCGCCACCCGTCTTGTCAAATCCCAGCAGGGTGCCGGTAAAGAGTACGTCTGTGTCGCCCGCCTCCACTCTTCTGTTCCTGAAGTTGCCAAAGTCGCCCGTGCGCTGGAGACCCTCACTGGTGCTGTCTTCCAGCGGCCCCCGCTCATATCTGCTGTCAAGCGGCAGCTCCGGATAAGGACCATCTACGAGAGCAAGCTGTTGGAGTATGATGCAGATAAGCATTTGGTCGTCTTCTGGATCTCGTGTGAGGCGGGCACCTACGTGCGGACACTCTGTGTCCACCTGGGCCTGATCTTGGGTGTTGGTGGTCATATGCAGGAGCTGCGGCGAGTCCGGTCTGGGATACTGGGTGAGAAGGATAACATGGTGACGATGCACGACGTGATGGATGCACAATGGCTTTATGATAATTACAGAGATGAGAGCTATTTGAGGCGGGCGATAATGCCGCTTGAAGTCTTGCTGACGAGCTACAAGAGATTGGTGGTGAAGGATTCGGCTGTGAATGCCATCTGTTACGGGGCGAAGCTGATGATTCCGGGGCTGTTGAGGTTTGAGAATGACATCGAGAATGGGGAGGAAGTGGTGTTGATGACGACCAAGGGGGAGGCGATTGCTCTGGGCATTGCGGAGATGACGACAGCAGTGATGGCGACTTGCGATCATGGGGTTGTGGCCAAGATCAAGAGGGTGGTGATGGATCGGGACACATACCCAAGGAAGTGGGGGTTGGGCCCACGGGCTTCGATGAAGAAGAAGATGGTCGTGGAGGGGCTGTTGGATAAGCATGGGAGGCCAAATGAGAAGACGCCGGCGGAGTGGTCAAGGAATGTGGTTCTCCCAACAGGAGGGGATTCGATGATTGCTAGCCTTGCGGCTGCAGCGGTGCTAGTTGCGGTGGAGGAGGACGGGCCGATGGTCGTTGAAGAGAAAGGAGAGAAGAAAAAGAAGAAGAAGGACAGGGATGGGGGAGATGATGAGGGGCGGACGCGTAAATTGGAGGACAACAGCAATAGTCCTGTTGGGGTGGCAACTAAGAAGGTTAAGATTGAGGAAGTTGAGAAAGTTGTGGAGAAGGAAGAGAAGAAGGAGAAGGTGAAGAAAGTGACAGTTGAAGTTGAGGTGAATGGGGCTGAGGAGGATGGGAAGAAGAAAAAGAAAAAGAAGGACAAGGAAAAGGATGAATCAGGATTGTCCGATGAGGAGAAAGTAAAGAAGGAAAAGGTGAAGAAGAAAGATAAGGGGGAGAAGGAGAAGGCTGAGTTGGGGCCATCTGATGAGGAGAAGAGTGAGAAGGAAAAGAAGAAGAAGAAGAAGGAGAAGAAGAGCAAAGAGGTCGAGGATGAGAATGATGAAGAGGTAGATAGGAGTGAGAAGAAGAAGAAAAAAGAGAAGAAAAAGAAGAATAAAGATGGAGAAGAACAAGAGTAGATACAATACATGGGATTCGGACTTCATGTTTGATCAAGAGAATGCATGAATGTATGATTCCAAGTAACATCTGATCTTCTCTTCCTTAGGTATTCGCGGCTTCTGTAACCTCTGCTATGTTTTCTGCTGAGCTATTTTTCATTTTAGCTCTGCTTGATAGACTGTTTTTTTTTTTTTTTTTCTTTAATTAAAATTTCTGAATTATGAGCTTATCTTTGGGGTTTTTAACTTGGATTTAGAAAAAAATCTTGGCAATGGGGCTTGGTTCCCCCCCTCATGAGCATTCTTGTTACATTTTTAGCTTGTCTAGCTGCTAGGTATTCATTTACAAGCAATCTCTTATTGCCAAATACTTTGTTGTCTTATGGAGTCATGGCTCATGAGCTGGACATGTTTGTAGAGATCAATGGCAGCCCTTCTTAAAATTCTCTAGATACATTTAAAATTTATTGCATGTATATGAAGATGAGGGATCGTATCCATTTGGTTTGGTAATGTTCCACATACAGACATGGGAAAGGTGACATTTGCCTTGGTGTTAATATTGCTCATCAAGTGCTTTCCTTAGTGTACCCACCACTATACCTTTTTTTTAGATGGAGTGAATGTTTCAGTTGTTTATAGTGAAACTAATGTCATTAGAAGCTTATAATTAAGAACTCAAATTTTGCAGATTAATTCAGTTTGCTTTGAAATTGTTCATGATTATAGGAATCTCGATTTGGTGATAGTTGCTTCTAATGTCCATACTGGTGAACAAGTGAGAACTGGATGATAACATCATGCATCCTAATGTCGAATATGAAATGGAAGTATATGATAAAGCATGTGGATGGTTGTGGCTATGACATGAACCCTGCCACCCTAGCAAACCAACCATCTCTGCTTCCCGCAATCCAGTTTGGCTTGGCAGATGTTGGGAAAGGATTGCAAGCCTACCCATCCGCCACAACACATTAGATGACATTATGGTTTCAGGTTCACCAGGATCTTGAGTTCCTGTGGACTTAGGTGGCTTTAGCTAGAGCTTAAGTCTATTGCTGTGCAATATGCCTACCCCTTCTCAAATCTAGAAATGAAATGGATGAGGAGTCAAGGGAAGAGGAGTGATGAGAAGTTAGGAGAAGGGAGAAGAGGTGTAAGCAGGTGGATGACCATAAAAAATGGTTATCACTTTATGTCTGTAATCTCCCAGAAGGGATGAGCTGGATGGAACTCTTTAGTCTATTGAAGGTGGTGGGAATGATTAAAGTCTATTTAATAGCTAGAGATAAGCTCTTACAGGAAAAGCAAGAGGGTTTGTGTTGTTTGTTTTGGCACCAAGGAGGAAGCATAAAAGGTTCTCTGCTGGGCTAATGACAGAAAATGTGGGGGAAAGGGTTATCCTATCGCTCAGAGGGTTAAAATAAAAAATCATATCAGAGCAGAGTGAAAGCAAAAAAAAGTGGAGAGAATGGAGATAAGAAGATTCAAAAGGAAGGCATGTCAGAGTGGAGTGACATTGCCAATTGCCATGAGCATGCAGAAAACAAAGTTGGAGGGAACAAAAATCACATGGAGATCCTATGTTGAAGCTGGCTGGTTGGGAGGGCATGCAAACGTGGATTGAATTGTGAGAAGGAAAGAAACTGGTGATTATGAACTATGAAGTGGCAGAAGAGAGTGTAGGAACATTGAACCAAACCTTTTTGTAACACAACCAAGTGAGGAGTAGATGGTTGTGGATGTGGCCGATTAAATGGAGAAATTGATTTGGTTGACTTGCTAAATGTCTCTGTGACAGGGATGGATTCATCAAAGGCCTGGATACACAGATGGATTCATCAAATGCTTGGATCCTGTTGGGAAATAGAAGGGAATTTGCGTTATGTTTTTGAAGTTGGGGACACATTTTATAACGTTTAGCAAACTTGAGATGCAGCATGCAAAGGTCTGGTGGCTAAGGAGTCTATCTGGATAAGGCCTTGTGGCATCCTCTACATACTTGGTAAAAGGTTGTGGGAAAGCTTCACAAAAGGTTGTGGGGACTGGTGATTAAAAGAATGGAGAGAAGGTTCATGTGTGTGGAAGGGGTGATATTCTCTCTTGTCCGCTGCATCATTCACATCAAAGCGGCTTATCATCCTAGCCAGTATATTTTGTCTCTGTCTCAGTTTCTTGTGGGTGTCATTAGTAGGCTAGACTGGTAAAACTGGACTTCATGTGACAAGGGGTCACAGTATAGCTCACCAACCCAGGCTTGGACTTGAACTTGGGCTAAAGACTGTCACTGGGTAGGGTCAACTCAGAACTCGGTGCGTTGACCAGGTGGTGAAAAAAATTATTTTTTATTTATATGTTTATCACACAATATATATATAAAAGCAAAACATAAGAAATAAAAACATAAACTAAAAAAGAAATGAAAAAAAAAAAAAAATCAAAGTTTGGGGACATCCTATGACCATGGTGGGACTGACCTAATGCACTAGTTGGATGGCATACACACAATATGAAAGTGGGCTGCAGGTGAATAACTCTACATGAGGTAAATAGTGTTTTACACTCAGGTGGATAACTTTTCACATGCAGGTAAATAGCTAGCTCTTTATGCAGTTGAGTAACATTTACCATGCAGGTGAATAGTTTTTTGCACAGAGGTGAATACCATGTAAATTTAAGCGATTCTACTGGGCCCTAGGAACCAGCCTAGCTTTTGCATTTTGAAGAAGATCTTTGATACTCTGGTAGAGTATGCCAGTTGATAAACAGGTGACCCCAGATCAGAGATAAGAATAGTTTAAACGATCTCAATTTTTTCCCCCTTTAGGACGCACCTTCAGTGGGTCTGAAAATCTGAACAGTTTATGTTGAGTTATAATGTGCCATGCGTACAAGTTTATGAGTGCCTATGTATCAACAAGTACGCATTGCCAAAGTATTAAAAAACTCTCTTTCTTGTTTTCACGAGTCTCTGTTGTCTTTAAAAAAAAAAAAAAACTTAAACAAATAACAAAAGAAAACCGTTCTTACTGTTGGCTGGAGGCTGGAATGGTGAGAAAGGAAAGGCATAAAAAGCTTTGGTTTCCGTTTTTTAATTATGAAACTTCCATCTATATGCCATCTTCAAAGGTGTTAACTGTTAAGAGTTGTTGATTGCATAGGTGGGTGCGCAAATAGTTTCTCTCCCGGCCTTTTCAAGGAACTTGAGAGAGGATGAGGAGCTGTTGGAGGGTTTGAAAGAACCCCCTGATGACTAGTCAAGGCAGGATAGAAGAATTTGGGCTGTAAGGAAGTTGAATTCATTGTTGATTGGATGGGCATCCTTAATATTGAACTCATTTTCCTTGCGGGTTTTATCGTCTCCGGGCCTTGCCTCTTTGATAAGATCTTCACCTCCCTGGTAAGATCTTATCAGATTTATGTTTTTATCTTATTGATCGAGGTAGCATCTGAAGGTGGTTTTTAATTTAAATTTTTTTTTTTTTTTTTTTTTTTTTTTTTTTTAATTTTTAATTTTATTAATTAATAAAAATAAAAAGTATGTTAAGAATGTTTTCATATGCCTGTTAATTTGTTTAGTTCGTCACTATATTGAAAGGTCATGGAATGTTCTAAATTGACTAAAATTTGATGCCTGATGTTGAACAGTCAATGCTTTCTGCTATGTTCTCCACAGTTTGATTTCATTGATTTGACACTCTGTATCTCTTATACTAGAACCAAAATTCTTACTTTTTTCGTGGGCCTTCCATTAGCGTTAGGCCCCCCTCCGAAGCCTATGTGAGACAAGAGTGATTCAGAAATTTAACAAAATGCTTGACACTTGGAAGAGCCGATATTTGTCTATCGGGGGAAGACTCACGCTCATCAAAGCTGCGCTGCCCAACACTCCCATCTACTTTATGTCCTTGTTTACCTGCCCCCCTCATGTCCTCGACAGAATAGATAATTTGAGAAGAGACTTCCTTTGGAGTGGTAAGGAGAACCAGAAAAAATTCCACCTTTTGGACTGGAAAGACGTCTGTTCTCACTTTAAAGAGGGTGGTGCTAGCATTACGAATCTAAAGCAGATGAATCGCGCCCTTCTTGGCAAATGGTCCTGGAGGTTGGGTATAGAGATGAACGCTCTATGGAATTCTGTGGTTAAAGGCAAATATGGGTCGTCTCTTGGGGGTTGGTGGACTAAAGATTCCTTGCGGTACAGAGCATCCTTTCTCTGGAAAGGAATTTTGCGGGCAAAAAAGCCAGTGATCCAGAATATCGGTTACCAGCTTGGGAACGGCGCTGCAATAAAGTTTTGGGAGGATCACTGGATCGGCAATACGATCCTCAAAAACAGATTCCACATCTACTGCATCGCTCTCCTCAAGGATCGTCCGATTCGCTGCTTTTTCTCTCAAACCGAGGCCGGTCTAGTGTGGGAAATTAATTGCTTTAGAAATTTGCACGACTGAGAGTTGGAGGAATACGCCGCCCTCCTCAATTGCTTCTCCATGGCATCGCCAATCAGGGACGAACCTGACAAATTATTCTAGAAGGGGATAAATCCAGTCAATTTTCGGTGAAATCGCTTTACTCTCTCCTCTCCCCCTCCACTATCCCTGCTCCCCTGGCGCACCCATTTATTTGGAAATACCAGGCTCCTCCTAAGTTTATCTGCTTTGGTTGGTTGGCGGCTAGGAAGCAGATTCTAACGATCGACAATCTGAAGAAGAGAGGCATGCAACTTCCTAATATATGTCTTTGCTGTATGAATGATGAAGAGTCGGCGGATCATCTACTGGTTCACTGCCCATTTATTTCTCTCATCATGCTGGAATTTTTCCAAAGATTCGATGTTTGCGGTTGTCTCCCTGACACTGCCTCTTCATTATTAGCGTACTGGCATGGGTTTAATCTGGGGAAAACTAAATCGCGTATCTGGAGAATGGCGATTCTCGCTATTTGGTGGGCTGTCTGGATGGAAAGGAATGATCGATGTTTTAACAATGCTCATTCTTCAGTTCAAGCTGTAGGAGCTTGGGCTAAAAAACTCCTCATCGAATGGGTGGCAAATGTTTCTAGTCTTAAGGGTTGTAATCTCTTGTTTTTAGGTGTGTAATGCTGGATCTGCCATCTCAGCAGATCCTTTTTGTTTGTTTCTTCTTTTTAATGAATCGTTACTTCTGAAAAAAAAAATTATTTCCACGTCTCTGATTGCTACTTATATTCCAATCTAGAGGCAAGCTCTTACAATGAATCATCACTTCTGCTCATAAAATTTCTTCAATCCAATCCTGAATCTGAATCCGAACACCCAAAACAAAACCCACTGACCTTGACCCAGCCTAATTAGCATCCTATTCATTCAGGCCTTCACCTTCATGATGACACTCCCTGGGAGGCTGGGATCCATAACTGTCTAATTATTGGGTCTATATATTTTCAGCTCCAAACCCTTTCCATTAATATATTAATCAGGTCTAGATCAGGGTCCAAGTCCAAAAAAGCCGAGTTTGGGTCAGTTCTAGATCCTTCGTCTAAATGCCGGGTTTGGATTGGGTCTAAGTTGGGCTGGCCTATTTTATTTTTTCCCTGCTGAATATAGGCTTCCTGTTGAATACCCAAGTGCATGTTTTTATTAGCTAGGTTTTTACATTTAGTTAATTGCCTTAATTACATTGGTACAAGGGATTTAAGGTAGGATCTAGATTGAGATCAGGTCAGGTCTTTTTCTTTTCTTTTTTTTCTCAAGGGCTAGGTCAGGTCATTTTTGGGTGGTCCTAATATATAAGTCAGGTCTGGATTGGGTCCAAGTTCAAATAAGCTGGGTTTGGATCAGTTATAGATACTCTACGCACCTGCTTTGGAAGGGGTTTAAGTTGGGTTGGTCTAATTTCTAGTTCCCTCCTCAATATAGATTTCCTGTTAAGCACCCAAGTACACGTTTTCGTTAGGTAGGTTTTTACATTTAAATCATTTTCCTTAATCACCATAGTTCAAGGGGTTTAAGGTCGGATCTAGGATTGTAGATTGTGATCAGGTTGGGCCATTTTTGGGTGGTCAAAATCTGACCCTTTTGGAAGTCAGCTAAGAAGTTGGTTAGGCCAATTTTGAGAGGTTCTAGACCTGACCCATTTGATAATCAGGGTGACATTTTGAACCTAGACCCATTTATTTTCAGGTTGACCTGACCCATTTGATAATCAGGGTGACATTTTGAACCTAGACCCATTTATTTTCATGTTGACCTGACCCATTTACACCCTGGCCCCTTCCCTCTCAACCCTGAGGGGCTATATGGGTCCTCATCATCAACAAGTTCAGAGTTTTCTTTTAGCCCATGATTCATACATGTGGGGACATGGCTTGGTGTTCCAAATCATTGATCTGATGCGATAACATGCTTCAATGACCTTCAAGATTGGGAGATCCTCAATGATGGTTAAGGAGATGGACCATATTCAAGAGAAAATAGTTCAATGATCAATGGTTTAAATTTTCCAATTTGGTTTTTTTTTTTTAAAAAAAAAAAATTTATTTTATAAAAAAACCGTAGTTTTCATTACAAGGCAAAAAAGCATCAATTTAAATGCATGTTCTTTCTTGCTCCAGATACGATTTTTGTATTTGTACATATCTGACAATGCTCACTGTATGTTGTCATTTCCCATGCAAATATTGATGGTTTCATTGTCCATATCATAGATCATGATTGTTGTCATAATCGTCATATAGCCTTTCCCAGCTATGTGGCGTCGACTTTAGGATCCTGTTTTGCCAAAACAGGAATTCTTGTCGTACAAATAAAAGTATTGGTTGATATTTATTTTCGATACATACAAAAAAGAAAGATCTGATTGATGTGTGGAAAGATGTATATATTGGTTGATATTTTGAACCATGTGTTATTCCTCTGGTCTTTAAGAATCCAAAAGAACAGTCACTTTCATCTCTCCCTTGTTCTAGCCTGAGTCTGTTCTTTCACAACTACTGCATGCCCAAGAAACATTTCACTGAACTTTCTCTTTTTTCTCAATCCTCTGAATCTTCTCTCTATACTTGAAACCACGAACTCAAGAACTATTCCTTGACCCTTCTCTAGCTTGCCTCCTTGCGAACCTCTATTTCTGTAAACAGCTCATCTTGGGACAACAAAAAACCAGCTCTACCAGCTCGGTCTCTCATTTCCAAACCTTCGAAGCCGGCTGTTCTCTGTCTCATTGAACTTCAGAGCCATGAATTCATCCTCCCAACTTCCAATGTGAAATTTCATTACTTAGCTCGATCTTTTCGGTCCATCTAATGGGTTTTCATCTCTATCTAAAATGAAAGGAAACTATTAGAAAAAATGTAAACCAATGGGAATGAAAGTGATTTGGATATTTTTCTCAGAAACCTGCATCGATTTAAAAGAAAAAGAAATACTGTAGGAAGAAGAAACATGTAGGATGGGTTTGAATGTACAAATGAATTGATTTGTGAATGTTCAGTTCAATCAAGAGGAAACATGGAATTATCAAAGCCTCAAATTGTAGTTTTGTTCCTTTTAGGTCCAACTTGAAATTACTGTACTTGCAATTTGGAATCTAGTCACTTGATATAAATATTAAGGTTGTTACAACTTGATTAGTTTCACTTCTTCTGAACTAGTTATCAATCGAATTCAATAGTGCATCCAAACCCTGCCTTAAGAAACATGATCTTGAGGTCTATGCCATCCTTTATTATCGATCTAGCTTTTGGTTTATGTCATCATAATCAGTTCATAGAGGCGGCATTTTGAGGCAGGTATAGGACTTGGAGGTGAGGACACACACACACACACACACACACACAAAGCTAAAGGATTATACTTCGTATTAGCAAAACGGTTTGCACTTGGAGGGTTCCTTGTTGTGAGCAGCATCATTAAGAAGACGTGGATTGTAACAATCCACTTTGGGTTGGGGTGGGTGTGTGGTTGCAGGGTTGGGGTGTTTACCGCCTCCTACCTTAGTCTTCCCAACATGGTTGGTAAGCTGGCTATGCATTTATGGGATAAAGTGATCAAGAAAGTGGAGAGGAAGTTGTCAGGTTGGAAGAGCAGGCATCTTTCTCTGGGCAGCAGATTGACCCTTATTAAAGCTGCTATTTCTAATCTTCGATGCCCGAGAGGGGTTCTTGACAAGCTTGAGAAGGTAAGAAAGGATTTTCTCGAGCAGGGTGCAGAAGAGAGAAACTGGTTCTGCCTGCTTAGGTGGGGTGAGTTATGCGGCTGCTTGTTTTGGGAGGGTGGAGCGGGTATTAGAAAATTGGAAGATGTGAACACCACTTTACTTGGCAAGTGGTGATGGTGGTTCGGGACAGAGGAAGACAGACTTCTCCTTCATGACGAGTCAGGGGAGGTCCATACTGATCCATTTATTTAATTGGTCTATATTAGTCTGGTCTAGGTCGGGTCCAAGTCCAACTAAGCTGGGTTTCCATCATTTCTAGATCCGCGGAGCGCCAAGTTTGGATTGGGTCTAAGTTGGGTAGGTCTAATTTCTAGTTTCCTGTTTAATATAGACTTTCTGTTTAGTGACCAACTACATGTTTTTGTTAGGTGTTTTATTTATTTAAGCCAAGTAGTTACCTTAGTTTGAGGGATTTAAGGTTGGATCTAGACTGAGATTTTGGGTGGTCCAAATCTGACCCGTTTAAGAGTCAGGTACAAGGTGGGTAAGGTCAATTTTGAGATGTTCCAGACCTTACCCATTTTAAATGGGTCGTCCTCGTCAACAAATGTACAATTTGCTTAGGCCCATGATTCATACATGTGGGGCATGGGTTGGTGATCCAAACAATCAGGCTGATGAGATAATTTGTATTGAAAACCTTCAAGATTGGGTGACCTCCCTCTCTCTCTGCTTCTCAAATCCTTATCATTGATTCATTAGTGTCTAACATTGGTTAGTCTTGAATGTTTTTGACTGGATTGGATGAAAAGCATTTCATTAGATTTTTCTTTTTTCCATCCCGTGATGCTGTATTGATCACTCTCTCTCTCTCTCTCTCTCTCTCTCTCTCTCTCTCTCTCTCTCTCCCTTCACCCCAACCTCATATCAGTTGCTTTGGTCCAGTGTTCCTGTCAACCATCCTTCTCTCTCTCTCTCTCTCTCTCTCTCTCTCTCTCTCTCTCTCTCTCTCTCTCTCTCTCTCCTTCACCCCAACCTCATATCAGTTGCTTTGGTCCAGTATCTCTCTCTCTCTCTCTCTCTCTCTCTCTCTCTCACCCCAACCTCATATCAGTTGCTTTGGTCCAGTATTCCTGTCATCCATCCTTCTTTACATGCCCTGCCCCCTTCCGTTTCAATCCCCTTATGAACATATGGTTTCTTCATCAACAAATGTACATTTTACATACCCCCGTGATTCATACATGTGGGGGGAATGGGTTGGTGATCCAAATCATTGGTCTGATGAGACTGTTTGCTTTGAAAACCTTCAAGATTGGGAGATTCTAAACAATGGTTAATGAGATGCTCCATATCCAAAAGAAAATAATTCAATGTGGGAGTCTTTGGGTATTGTCCATCATGTAAACAGTCTGGATTATTGAAAGTATGGAATGTGGAATCCTACACATCACGGTGGGCGGTGGGACCCACCTTGCTGTCTTCTGCTATATCCACTCAGTCCGTCTGCTAGGTCACTGTTAGTACGTGACCTAAAAATGATGCAGATTCAAAATTTAAGTGGGCCAAACTATGGAAATAGGGGGGTTGAACGCTCACCGTTGAAACCTCTTTGTGGTCTATAGAAGTTTTGAATCAAGCTGAAATTTGTATTTTCCTTTAATCGCGGTGGGAATCACCTTATGAACGGGTTGGATGGCATGAAAACATCACGGTGGGCTGCAGTAAGGTTTCAAATCCTGTGGTCTGGTCCAAATGAGTTGTGTATCCGCCTCATTTTTTACCATTATCTTAAGATTAGGTGGAGAAACTGATGGACGGAGTCGATGTGAGACGGAGATCGCAGTGGGCCCCCTCAAGAGCTTTTGGTGGGGCTCGTTACAGTAGACAAATGGGTCGGTCGATTGAGTGGGTCTATCATGATATTTATACAAAATATATATAGTTATGATTAATAAAAAATATACAAAAATACGAGTAGAAAAGAAGAGGACAGAATAAGATAAGAATACCTCATGTGGAGAAGAAACGTTGCTTCTAGTGGTTCCATTGTGTTTATATCCTATATGACAGTATAATAATACAATTATAAGTGTTGATATTGTAATAATACAATTCAACTGTCTAATTATATATTTTATATCTATTATGCTATTGTTAAACTACAGTCTCTATCACAAGCTTTATTGAAAGTCCTTTTGACTGAAAGGAAAATAGAACTAACTCTCCCTTTTGCAAATTACTTGATCTATTTTGGTGTTTGAGGTCAAAGGCATTTGGTTCGCTTCAACTTGTATCAGACTCTAAGCATGCTCGACATACACTCTAGTAAGCATGATGTAGAGCGGGTCGCCAACAGTTTCATGGCCAAGATGGATCAGTCCAGTAGACAACATAAGTGATCCGGACCGTCGGACCTTAGATCCGGTGTATCTCACAATCCGGAATGAGTTATCGGGTTGCGCAAGCCGGATTTGCGAAATATCCCTGGATCGACGGTTCTTTCATTATTTTAATTCCGTTTTTACTATAAATAGTAAGTTTTAGTTTGATTATAACTCTTCATCCGTTGGGCTTTAAGAGTTGAGCCCAACGTGAAAAGAGCTCAGAAAAATTAGGAAAACAGTTTGGTGAAGCCGAATAGGACACTTACTATTTTTGGCCGAAAATCTTGCACACTAGTAGACATCATGACCGCCTATAAATAGTAAGTTGCCAATTCTAAGAGTTCTAGTTGTAGTTTGCTTCTGATTTCTCTCGCATTGCTTGATATCCCTATTTAAAGGGTTGTGAACTCGTTTATTTTGTTCATTAATTAATTTCGAATTTTATATAATTTATTTTCTATTTCGCTTGCTTTCTTTCTCGTGGATTCGAGAAGCCTCTATGAGGAGTCCAAAGAAGTTCCGTGGATTTGGAACAATTATCCTCTTGAGGGAGACGGTGCTTAACCTCATCACATTCATCCCTGCGTAAATTGGTATCAAAGCGAGGATTCCCCTCGGGCCGATGACAAATAATGAAAGTATAAGCCAAAATCCTGTGGACGGTGGTCCGGGGATTCGTGACCTTAAGGAAAGAATTAAAGCTTTCCACCGGGAGTGTCAATTGACCATGCAAGGGCTGCAAGCAACGCTCAACCGTCTCGCGGATGCGTTACTTCCACCCCAAGCCTTATGCAGTGCTCCACCATCTATAGTTGCTCCACCACCCGTGGTTGCTATACGACATAACCCCAATTTTCGTAGAGCACTACTAGTGACAAATCGTAGGGCTACACCAGATGATTCAAGTTCTAGCGACGATGACCTTAATG
Organism: Magnolia changhungtana; assembly: GCA_030180095.1. Classification (NCBI taxonomy): domain Eukaryota; kingdom Viridiplantae; phylum Streptophyta; class Magnoliopsida; order Magnoliales; family Magnoliaceae; genus Magnolia; species Magnolia changhungtana. Next base: position 3,510,180 of record JASAUF010000629.1, on the reverse strand, counting down.
AATGTTTTGCCTGACGACCAATCCATGGAGGCAATCTTCTAGATTGTGCTGAAAGAAACTATCGAGGTAAGGCTGAACTTTCTAGTTTTAATGATTTATTACACATAGAAGATTTCCTCTATTGATTAGTCGAAGTAGAGAGATATTTTGATTATATGGACGTGCCAGATCATAAAAAAATAAAATTGGTAGCGTTTAAATTAAAATCTGGTGCTTCTGCATGGTGGGTGCAATTACAACTCTCACGAGCCTGCCAGAACAAGGCGCCTATCTCATCATGGCCACGGATGCAACGTCTTCTTTGATCACGATTCCTCCCCAGTGATTATGAGTGGATATTATTTTAGCAGTACTAAAATTGCTGACAAGGAAATTGAACCATCACAGATTACACTGAAGAATTTCATTGGTTGACAACACGAAACGATTTGTCAGAATATGAGTCACAGAAGGTGACACGATTTATAAGTGGGTTACGACTGACAATTTAGGACTGAGTTCAGATGTACCCAGTCGGGACCATAGATGAAGCAGTTCATTTGGCGGGTATGGCATAAACGCAACTTGCAAGAGTTCTTACTCGGCCCCATCCTTCAACTCGACCCCCCACGACGGGTCCCACGCAGGATCCAATGCTGGCACGAGGAAAAGATCCGGTAGGAGAACGTCTTTAACCTCCTGAAACCGTAAACTGTGAAATGGGGAGCGGCTTATCCAGACCTCAACGTGCAGCACCCACAACAATGGGCCCGAGTAGGATTCTAAATCCTTATATTTGGCCAAGGTCGAACAATTGTTACCGCTGTGGTCAACCAGACCACTTATCAAACACTTGTCCTCAACGTCCTACAACACACTTAACCACAAACGAAGGAGGCACTGAATATGAGGCCTCAATAGAAGACCTTAGCTTTGATGAACATGAACAAGTCACTGAAGAAATAACAGATGACGATAAATTGACAGGCGAGGATCGTGGGGAATCTATAGTTATGAGGCGATTACCGTATACCTAACGGAAGGAATTACATCCACAACGACACAATATATTCCGTACTCGGTGCATTATCAACAAAAAAAGTTTATGATGTGATCATAGACAATGGTAGTAGCGAGAGCGAGAGCATCATCTCAAGGGTGATGGTGGACAAGTTGAAGCTACCAATGACAAAACATCCTTCCCCGTACTCAATTGGTTGGATAAAAAGGTGAACGAGACCAAGGTAACTGAACAATGCATTATCTCGTTTTCAATTTGCAAAAATTATAAGGATCAAATACTTTGCGACATGGTCGACATAGAAGCATGTTATTTGTTACTCGGTCGACCTTGACAATCGGATCATGATGCGACCCATCGAGGATGAGACAATGTTTACATATTCGTCAATGATAATCGAAAAATAATCCTTACCCCTATGACACCAGAGAACCACCCTGAAGCCTCTAAAGTGGATGGGAGTTCCCTCTTGACCATTCGGAATTTCATGGAGGAATTCAAGGAAACTGGCGAGGTATACGCCATAGTAGTGAAGGTTGAGGAATCAGAACCCTCAAACATTTTTCCAAGTTTAAGACTATTGCTAAACGAATTCAAAGAAATCTGGCCTAAATATTTACCTGATGGATTGCCCCTCATGAGAGACATCAACATCACATAGACCTCATCTTTGGGGTTAGCCTGTCCAACCGGCCTCATTATCGAATGAGTTCGAAGGATTGTGAGATACTTTAGGGACAAGTGGAGGAATTAATCCATAAGGGTCTCTTGAGAGAGAGCATTAGCCCATTGTCGTACCAGCATTATTAATGCCAAAAAAAGATGGAAGCTGGCGCATGTGTTTCGACAGTTGGACAATCAACAAAATTATCATCAAATATCGATTCTAAATACCACGGTTGAATGACATGCTCGATATGCTAGAAGGGGCCAAGATGTTATCTAAACTAGATCTAAGGAGCGGGTACCATCAGATTCGTATTCGACCCGGTGATAAGTGGAAAATGACATTTAAGACTAAGGAAGGGTTGTATGAGTGGCCGGTCATGCCCTTCGGCCTATCGAACTCATCAAGTACTTTTATGCGTTTGATTAATCAAGTTCTAAAACCATTCACTGGCCGATTTGTGGTAGTATATTTTGATGACATACTGATATATAGCCAGGATGAGACGAATCATAAGAAACATCTCAGGCAGGTGCTGCAGGTACTACAAATTAACAAGTTGTACCTCAACTTGAAGAAGTGTAGTTTTTTATTGGACAGCCTGTTGTTTCTAAGATTTGTTGTAACGTCCACGGGCATCCGTGTGGACGATGAAAAGGTGTGAGCCATTAGGGAATGACCGATCCCGACAAATATTCATGAGGTGAGGAGTTTTTACGGGTGGGCAACCTTCTATCATTGATTCGTGTGAAATTTTAGCACAATAGTCGCGCATATTACAGATTACATGAAAAAAAAGATTATTTCAGTGGACCGATGAAACCGACAAGAGCTTTCATGAAATCAAGTATCGTTTGTCTACAACACCGGTCTTGGTGCTTCCTAATTTCGGCAAGCTATTTAAGGTTGAGTGTGACGATTCATACGTCGGAATAAGATGAGCATTATCACAGGAACCGGTAGCCTTCTACAAAAAAAAGCTCAGCGAAGTCCGAAAGAATTGGTCGACGTATGAGCTTGAGTTGTATGCAGTTGTTTAGGCGCTGCGACATTGGATTCATTATCTGATTCAAAGAGAGTTTGTTCTATACACTGACCATCAAACATTAAAGTTTATTAATAGTCAAACTAATGAGAATTGTGTGCATGCTAAATGGGTTGCATTTTTACGAGAATTCACGTTTGTTCTGAAGCACAAGTCAGGGTAGCAGAACAAGGTGGCTAATGCACTTAGTTATTGTGCATCACTACTTGTTACGATGAGCAACGAGGTGGCCGGCTTCGACTGTCTCGAGGAGCTGTATGCTGAGGACGAGAACTTCAAAAATTTTTGAATGAAGTATCAAGAAGGTCACCTCAGTGTTCACACCCCAAGTATAGGGTTGTGATGTAGTAATAAACTCGGTGAGACCGAAGTCAAATCCCAAAGGACTGAACCTGTACGTTATCTGAAACTAAGTAGAATTAGAACTAGACTAAGACGAAATTTAAATCAGAAGGATTTTAAGGGAATACTGGTGAATATATTAATTAAAAACTAATAAATTTAAAGGTGGTAACTAGGGTGCCAAGGATCCACTTGTAACAATTGGGAAGTTACCTAGCAATGATTTAAGGACACAACTGGAATCAGAGTCCTATCCTATCCAGTTGGTAAGAAGAGATTTGTCAGGTCTCTGAACTTCTCATGGATCTAATCATCAATAGATAAGAGTAGTGAAGATTTGGAAGTAATTCCGTCACCTAACCATGCCCAGGAGACTATGGCAAATAATAGCAATTTACCAATCTCATAGCCACTCATGAGAGAATTGTGAAAGTTAAGAAGGGTTCCATCACCCAACCATGCCTATGAGACGATGGTGAACAGCAGGGTTCCCAAGTTCACAATCTCAATACATGAAAAGAGAATATCTCAAGCTATCGCAAATCTATTGTAATTTGAGTCACAACAAACCATTAAAACTAAAAACATTCCTTATAATCAAACTAGAATTCATGAGAGTTCAAAAAACATAAATCAAAGCAAAGCTAATACCTCAATCACGCTACAAGCTTCACCTCTTAGCCCTAGCTAAGAGGTTTAGCCAGCCATGGATATGATCAAGCTATCATCTATTAAACAAAAATAAAAAGATAAGAAAAAAAAAACTCTTCCACGTGCACCAATACCTCCACGGTTGCTCCACGTTCCCAAAGATTGGATGATTTTCTCTCTCTCTCTCTCTCTCTCTCTCTCTCTCTCTCTCTCTCTCTCTAGATTCTGAAGACGGTGGATGAGAGCTGTCGGTAGAGAAAAACGTTCCTTACGCAATAGGGAGGTCGGCTGGGCTGTGTGTATCAACCTTTACGCAGCTGCGAACTCCCCTGCGTAAATCTTGTTACGCAGTCACAAAGACAGCGCAAAAAATGCCCATTTTTCTTGCTTTCTTCCCTAAAAGAATAACGTCCCCTGGGACATTTTTGGGTGGCCTACATGATGAACGGATCAGATCTGCCATCCGATCAACGACCATGATCGTGCAATCGGCCAAAATTTTTGGTTTCGGACGTTGAAACAGAGCTTGCATAATAGGCCTTACGCTGTGACGTTGGTGGGGCCCATGGTCCACGTCTGTTGGGAAATCCACACTGTCTATTGTCTTATACTTGAAATTTCGGTTGGGAAAAGGTATTTTTGGCCATCCTTTGATGCGGCCCACAAAATCTGTAAAACCACCGTCCGTCTTCCGTTTGAGCGGCTGGGATCCCATCCTTTTTATTTATTCAAATTTTGTCACCTAGGCCTTGGTAATATGGGCTGTGGGATTCTAATGGACTGTCTAGATTCATCATCTGGACCACAATGGTGGCCCACAATGTTCACCCGAAAATCTCTGTGCGAACGCTGGAAACGGAAGTTTCCTTGTTTTTTTTTTTTGAATTCTGTCGGTCAAAGGTGTTTGACCGACATAGCATTTACAGTGCACGGCTAGTGCACATGTGCACTATGCACATGCCACACAAGGTGGGGTCCACTGTGATGTGTATAAAAAATCTGATCCGTCCATTCATTTCTCTGCACAATTTAAGGTGTTGAGACCGAAATTGAAGCATTTCCAGATACCAGGGGGCCCCAAATCAGGATTTTAAAGGCTGATATGTCCATTAGGCCACTTCCATAAGGATCCAATGGCTGAAATTTGGCGTATACGGTTAATTTATGGTCCTCAGGCCATATATGAAGTTTCGAACTGAACGGATGGTGGGAACCTTGTGATCTTATATTCTGGACGACCTTCAGGCCACTTGAACTTCAGTTTCTCAATTTTCTCAAATCTCTGGCGTGTAAATCCATCGGTCTTGGTCCCCTGGGGTCCGTCCCTTGCCTTGGTGACTCATGAGCGTTAAATCCATGCTTTTAGCATCTTATATCAATCCAAGTTCGTAAATACACCCTACATAACAAACACGATTAAATCGGGCCGTTAAACAGTACCATGTTCGTAAATCCAGGTAATAACTAGGGTCTGATATGCAATATTTGACCCTCAACACCCAGTGACCTTCATATATAGGACGGTTTCCTCTTCAAAGGGAATCGATTGTGCATCCCCCAAAGTTATCTGAGAGAGCAGATTATTCAGAAGTTACATAGAGGTGGCCTCGGTGGACACCTTGGGCGAGACAAGACGCGAACTCTTGTGGAAGAGAGGTATTACTGGCTGCAATTGGTACGTGATGTGGGAAAAGTCTTACAACATTGTCATGTTTGTCAGACCTCCAAGGGGCAATTTCAGAATACGGACCTCTACACCCCGTTACTTGTGCTTGACGGTCATTGAGAGGATTTATCTATGGACTTCGTACTTGGTCTCTCACGAACACAACACGATATAGATTCGGTGTTCGTGGTGGTAGATCGTTTCTCTAAGATGACGTACTTTATCCTATGCAAGAAGACCCTGGATGCAACACACATGGTGAATCTATTCTTCAGGGAGGTCGTACGGCTACACGGGGTCTCCAAGACCATTACTTCTGATCGTGATACGAAGTTCATTAGTCACTTTTGGCGGACTTTGTGGAATCGATTCAATACATGACTTCAATTCAGCAGCGCTTACCACCCACAGACTGATGGACAGACCGAGGTTGTGAATCGCATGTTGGGAAACCTCCTTCCTTGTATTTCAAAAGAAAAACTAAAGTAGTGGGATTTGACTTTGTCTCAAGAAGAGTTTGCATTAAAAAATATGGTGAACCGCTCGACAGGGAATCACCGTTCCAGATTATCTATGGACGAGTGTCTCGCCACACACTTGATTTGGTCCCTCTGCCCAAGCTCATAGGCACGAGCATTGGAGCAAAACATATGGTAGACAGGATCATGGGCATCCATGCAAAAGTGTAAACCAAGCTACATGCCTCGAATGAGAAGTAAAAGGAACAAGCGGACAAGCATCGGCGACAAAAAGTGTTCGAGGTGGGCGACCGCATTATGGTCCATCTGCGCAAAGAGAGATTTTCGACCGGGACGTACAACAAGTTGAAGAATAAGAAGATTGGACCCGTCCCAATCATTCGAAAGATCAATGACAACACTTATGTTGTTGATCTTGCAGATGACATCGCGATCTTACGGACTTTCAACATCAAGAACCTAACCGAGTATCATGAACCAGAGCAGGACGAGAACTTGAGGACGAGTTCTTTTAAAGTGGAGGGGACTGATGTAGAGCGGATCGCGGATAGATTCATGACTAAGATGGATTAGAAAAGGCCCGGTCGATGACAGAAGTGATCCGGACCATCGGACCTTAGATCGGGCATATCTCACAATTCGAAATGAATTATCGGGCGTAAAATATATGATTTTGGAGTAGAATGAGCTACTTTAACCAACTAACCATGCAATGCCGAGTTACGCAAGCCGTATTTGCGAAATACCCCTGGATCGACGGTCGTTTCCTTATTTTAATTTCATTTTTACTATAAATAGTAAGTTTTAGTTTGATTATAACTCTTCATCCATTGGGCTTTAAGAGTTGCACCCAACGCGAAAAGAGCTTAGAAAAATTAGGAGAACAGCTTGGTGAAGCCAAATAGGACACTTACTATTTTTGGCCGAAAACCTTGCGCACTAGTAGACATCACGACTGTCTATAAATAGTAAGTTTACTATTTATAGTAAGTTGCGAATTCTAGGAGTTTTAGTTGTAGTTGGCTTCTGAATTCTCTCCCGTTGCTTGATATCACTATTTAAAGGGTTATGAACTCATTTATTTCATTCATTAATCAATTTCGAATTTTATAAAATTTATTTTCTATTTTGCTTGCTTTCTATCTCGTGGATTCAAGAAGCCTCTACGAGGAGTCTAGAGAAGTTCCGTGGATTCGGAACAGTTATCTTCTTGAAGGAGATCGGTGCTCAACCTCATCACGTTCATCCCTGCGTCAAATCATGACCAAATTTGAGCCAAAACACTACTTAAGCTTATTTAGGACCACAAAGTTAAACATCACATCAACAACTATTAAATAGCAATGGATGTTGTCCATAGGCTTCACTGAGTTGTAGAAAAGAAGGCGAAAAACCTCTTATATGATCCCATAACAAACCAGGCCCACTCCCAGGCCCATTAAGACTCCCAAATATCTCTCTTCTTCTTTCCTTCATTATGTTTTGGAAAAACCCATCTTAAAGATTTGGGCAGCCACGGATGCCGATGGCACCGTGCTAGCAGCCATCAGCTGTCATAAGGGAACTGAGTCAGAGAGAGAGAGAGAGAGAGAGAGAGAGAGAGAGAGAGAGGGCCTTACTTTTTTTTTTTTTTTTCTCCCCTCGTTTTGATAGGAATATCCTTCGACAATTTCTACATGCATGCAAGTGTATATTCGTATGTAGAAAAACGATAGTGGGCTAAGGGGTGTTTTTTCTAATACGTGTAAATATATAAATTTATAATAATGACCTGTAACAACAGTTTGAAAGGAGAGTAAAACAGGTGCGCTATTGCACCTTGAGAAGCTTCTCCAGATACTCCAGCTAACATGATACGCCGGATTTCTCTCTCCCAAATAGATTACTAAGTGCACAACACAACGTTTAACGTGCGTAATCTACACCATCCTTTAATTTTTACAGATCATTCTAAAGCATGAACCCAAAAATGAGTCACATCCAAAGCTTCATGACCACACGACATAATGTAGAGGGGATTATAAACAACTACGGTTGAAACCTTCTTAGGGTCTCCTGTGGTTTATTTGCCACAGCAGAGATATGAATGAAGGGAAAACACAAATATCAGCTTAATCAGAGCCTTTTGTGGCCCCAAGAAGTTTTTAACAGTAGGCATCCAATTATCACTGTTTTTATAGTATGGCACACTTAAGACTTGATCTACTTCATTTTTTTTGTCTTAGTCCATAAAATGGTATGAAAAAAATGGATGGATGGTGTGGATCTGATACATACATCATAACGGGCCCACGGAAGTTCCACATGCCAACCCTTAGGGTTTTCTTCACTCGACCTAAAATGTGCTCACCCAGCCTCATCCAAGATGGTGCGGCCCTTACCGTGGTGCCCCCTTGATATGTGTATTCTGTATCCACCCTGTCCATCCATTAATTTTTCAGGATCATTTCAGGATATTATCCGAAAAATGAAGCAGATCCAATATCAAGTGGACCATACCATAGGAAACAATAATGAGTGATCATTAATGGGCCACAATAGATTTGGATCAAGCTGATATTTGTTTTTTCTCTTCATCTAGGATTATATGAACTTATCAACAGATTAGATGGCAAATAAAACTAAGGAAACATTTAAGTGATTCCTAAGAAATTTTTAATGGTAGTGTTCAATCATCCTTATTTCCTGGAGTTAGGGGTGTACATCGAGTCAAACCAATTCGAGCTGGCCTCAGCTCGATTCGGCTTGGCCACTAGCTGACCTCAGCTCGAACTCAGCTTGGCTCGGTTCGATCAGCAGCTCGGGCTAAGTTCGAGCCAAGATTGAGCCGAGTTTGCCATTGAGGCATTTCCACAAACACTTAGACTGCACCTTCAAAATCTCTCTGTATGTGAAACAGAAGCAATGATTTTACAGGTATTTTATCAACCACTTTCTAAGCAACAAACCAAGAAAAATCAAGAAAAAAAAAAAAGGGAATCTGTTTCATGTACATACCTTCCTTGCCACCAGCCACACTTCGTTGAGTTATTTTATCAAACACTTGATGAGCAACATCAATGGCAAAGTAACTGAGTCACCGAACTGGTTCAATCCGAGTTCGATTCGAGCTGGATTCAATTCGAGTCGAGTTGAGCTGGGGCCTGCTTGAACTTGCCTCGAACTCATTTTCGAGCTCAAAAAATCAGCTCGACTCGGCTCGAACTTAGTTTCAAACTGAGTTGAATCGAGCTTTTTCAAGTCGAGTCGAGCGAGCTAACCGAGCTAGCTCGGTTCGTGTAAACCCCTACCTGGAGTATGGTACACCGGATAATTGGATCTTCTTAATTTTTGGTATCATGCTCTAAAATTATCTAAAAAAATGGATGGAAAGATTGGATACAAATTACACACATCAAGGTAGGCCCATGTTAATTAAGGGTTGCACAGTCTTGGGTGAGGCGGGGTCTCACCTAATCCACTCCACTGTACCATATGGCAAGCAACCGTTGGCCCTATGATGATATATTTCTTAGATTCACACCGTCTATTCATAATTTTCAAATTATTCTAAGATACAAACTAAAAAAGCAATGCATATCCAAAGCTAAGGTGGACCACACCACTGAAGACAGTAGGAATTAATGCTAATGTTGAAAACTTCTTGGGGCCACAAAAGGCTCTGATCAAGTTGGTATTTGTATTTTAACTTCATCCAAGTATGTGTGATCTCATGAAATGTCGGATGGAAAATAAGCCTCAGTTGGCCCTAGGAAAGTTTCAACGGTATTTCATTTAATCCCATTGCTTTTTGCGGTGTGATCCACCTAAGCTTTAGATGTACCTTATTTTTAGACCCATGCTCTGGAATTATCTTGGAAAAATTGATGGATGGTGTAGATCTAACACAAAAATCATGGTGGGACCTAGAAAAGTCCCACACCTTAAAAGTTGTGTTGTATAGTTAGCAATCTATCTGGGAGAGAGAAATCTATGTATCTTGTTAGCCTTGAGTTATCATAAATGACGAGTATTAATGAGAAACGATGGCGCTGGAATTTCTTGTGCCTTGAAGACAGAAGATCCACATTACTCTTAATGAATATAGATAGAAAATGATGCAATATGTGGGTTCCTCTGTGATGTTTGTGACTTATCCATGTCATCCATCCATTCCCTCAGCTCATTTTAGGGCATGAGTGAAAAAATGGGCGAGATCCATTAGATCAAGTGGACCTCACCACATAAGAAGTGGTCACATATACAATATCTAGTTTTGAAAGCTGAATCCTTTGTGGGGTTGACAATAATGTTTATTTCTCTTCCAACTGGTTCATAACGTCACACAAACCTAAATGAATAAAAAATACAAATATCAACTTGATCCAAAACTTCTGTGGCTCCAAGAAGTTTTCGATGATAGAATTTCTATTTCCATTGTTTCTCTTGGTGTGGTCCACTTGGAGCTTTGGGTCTACTTCATTTTTTAGTATAAGCCGATGGAATGGATGAACGGCATGGATAATACACATACATCATTAGTGGTCCCCACAGTTTTTCATGCAAAAATACAAAAATAGTATGAATGTAAATGAAGCTTTACTTCGTGGTGTGAGTGGTGCCACTGCGGCAAAAAAGACGTGTGTAATCCGTCATGATGCATTTTCACAACTTATAAGAGTAAATAAAAAACAAACACCTCCTAGAGTGCATGGAACCTTCCATGTGACTAGTTGCCTTAAGATGCCTAGGCATCCATGTCAAATCACAGCAATCCAATGGCCTCACATCAGCAATGAGACAAACACGGATTTGATGGAACTGTAGAGCCCACCTTAATGTATGGATTTTAAATCCACACCATCCATCCATTTTGGCATCACTTCATGGCATGAGCCCAAAAATAAAACAGATACAAGTCTCAGGTGGACCACAGCACAAGAAACAGTGGCGTTTGAATGCCCATCATTGAAAACTTCTTAGGGGACAAAAGGTTTTGGATTAAGTTGTTATTTGTGTTTTTTCTTTGTTTATGTGTGTTTGTGTGGTGTGGTTTACCCGTGATTTGATTGGCTTAATTTTTAGACTCATGCCCTACAATCATAAGTTGGCAAAACAAATAAACAGTATGGATATAAAAATATAAAAAATTCCGATCTGCTTGCCACTAGCAGAAAAATCTAATTTTCGCATGTCCTGATCAGTCCATATATCATCACGGATGTTGTCAGCACTATTGCATTAAACACCGCCTGTGATGATGTGGCCCAATGAAATTGCAATAAATAGGATTTTTATCCTTATAGCAAGCAGATGATCATACCATAGTCACAGGCCACTAAACCAGCTCACACATCCATTGAATCCACCTTGGCCTGGACCAACTTTCTACAAAAAATATATCCCATCAAAATCAGTTCCTTCAAGGTAGCTTATGAAAAAGAGCCAAGGACAAATGGATGATAGAGATTGATGATATGGATGGTCCACTTGTCCAAATGCAACTGGCACTTGGAAAGGATTTGATACACTTAACCCACTAAATCATATCCTTTGCATATTACATTATTAATATTATTCTTATCTTGACTCGGATGCAACCTAACGCAACTTGATCACTGTTGAATATCTGAGCTGGTTCGATGACTAGGGGGCATGCAACAGTAGTAATGGTGCCACTGGTAGAAGTGGGACCTAGTGATGTATTCATGGAATCCAAACCGTCCATGACGTGCGTCGCCTAACCCAAAGTCCAAAAATTAAGCCTATCCAAAACTCAAATGGGCCACAGAAATGGAACGTATTGAGAGGAAATGTCCACCGTTGATTAGCTTGGGTATTCATAGTGCTGTTTATATGTAATCAAGTCCATTCAGACCTTTCATCCTTTACAGATGCAGGGTCGGAACAATATTCAGGCCCTTTTAATAATAAATTGGGTCCCTTTGGAATTCAGGGATGCACGTCTCCTCGTAGCTCTGTCCTTTTTTCATGGCCCACCTTAGCATTGGATCGGGTTGAGTTTTTAATGCTAGAGGTTTTCGGATGTGACACATCTGATAAACGGGTTGGATGGTGTGAATACATCCCTTGAACCCACAAAGGTGGGACTGGTACACGTTAGTGGGTGTTACCCTTAATGTGGGGCCCACCTTGATGATATTTTGTATATCCGCTTCGTCCATCTGTTTCTCCAGTATATTTTAGTACGTTGTACCAAAAAAATAAATAGATCCAAATCTCATGTGTACCACACTATAGGAAACATTGGTGATTGAGTGCCTCACCATTTAAAATTCCAAAGGCCCCATAGTAAGGTTTTCGTAATTTATATTTGTCATCCAACCTGTTGATAATGTCAATAAGACCTAGATGAAGGGAAAATACAAATATCAGTTTGATACAAAACTTTGGTGGCCCACAAAAAGCTTTTAATTGTTATTCATCACTGTTTCTAGTGGTATGGTCCACCTGAGATTTGGATCTTCTTAAGGTTTTCGACACCATCCTAAAATTAGATGGAAAAACGGATGGACGGCGTGGATATACATTAAGGTGGGCCCCACACGGTTACGGTAAGTGTTACCCGGTTAATCGCTAATCCACTCTCGACGGGCCTAAAAACCCAATGGGCATGCCTGACCGTTGAAACCTTAGGCCTGTCATCTCATGAGGTGGGCTGCACGTGTTAAAAACAATAACCAACATTCATTTCTACGAGTTTGGTGCACCTCATCTATGACCTAATTCACGGCTCAGATGACAAGCAACCGTCCCAGGTTGGCACGTGTAGAAAAGCGTGTGAACCCAACAAACAAACCTCTCTCTGCCCATTCAAATTAAAATTCAAAAGAGGTAATGCTTCCACGTAATTAAAAAGATAAAGGGATTTGAATATGTGCTATGATGCTATGATGGTATGTTTGGTTCTTCCAATCCCATGATGATACCTTTTAGAAAATCCTATCCTTCCAAGTTATCTCCCTACCCTTCTTCTAGGTGAAAAAAACGGATAAGACGATCCTTAGATGATTTTTGGCACACGTGTACAAGATCCAAGCCGCTCATCACATAGAACCTCGTAAACATGCCCTGCACCAAGAATCAGCAGTCTAATCTACTCATCAGATGGACCACAAACGTGTATAAGAAAAATGGAGGGATAAAAAAAATAATTCACGGTTCATCTGAAATGGAGGGCTAAAAAAAATAATTCACGGTCCATATTCCACGTCCACATGTTGTCCCAGCTGATGACTAGACTGCTCAATTCAGCATAATTTCTGTACATGAAATCTACGTAGCGGGAACCACACCACTCTCCCGATGATAGGCTTTGAGTTCACACGTGTGTTCTTTTAATCTGACTATTTAATTTTGCTAGTTGTATGCTTGCTTTGGAGGATGATTTATGCACCACGAAATATCACAATAGCACAATAATTTAAATCTTAATTATATTAATTTATTAAATTACATGGTATTAGAACTACAGTTTAAATCTTAATTATCTTAAGTTATTAAATTACATGATATTAGAACTACAGTTTCTCTCGCTCAGCCATCAACAACACTCTTAGTCACCCTATCACTATACTCTAGCCACCTGTCCCACCTTCCACCAACCAGCAGTCCCGTTGCAATAGTCTTTCTTTAGCCGACTTGCGGCTCCTCATCCACAATATCTACATCACCCTTTCATCCTTTGTTCCTCACCTTATGCTAGAAAGTCACATTCACACGTCGTTATTTGCAACCATTCATTTATTGGTGCGTATTTGTTTGGTATCTTCATGTTTTTTGTATTTGTGTATTAGATTATGGATAGTCAAAAAGTTAGTTTGAGAAGTTTTGTGGACCAATATTCAAATTTTTTCATTACTATTGTAAAATTGAAGGGTCACACCTATCTCATATGAGCACAAATCTGTGAAGATATTTCTTAGATGAAGGAGAAAACTGGAATTTATTTGTGAAACTAAGCCTGCCACCTGTTGTTCATCCATCTTATGAAGATTGAGATAGTAACAACTTCACAATCGTGGGGTGATTAACTGCTAATTATATACTTGAAGCTATATGGTTTTGCAAGATGGTTGCCGAAATGTTTTTTGCCGCTATGATCTTATGCGAATGTATTAGTTGCATCAATATATAATTAACACATGATAGGGGTAGTCCTCTATGGAGATTTATTATGTGCCCTTATATTAGTCAGAGGTAGAAAGAACTTGATCACTGCATGTCATAATTTTCTACTACAATGATGTATAAAAATGACATAAGAACTTTATATATTCGAGTTCCTTTAAGACCTAATTAATGATGATTTTGAACTTCAAATGGCTCACATTTTAGGGCATGAATGTCTACACATCCATGAGACTATATATAACTACGTTAATGGCAAGGCAAACCAACATAACTCAATTATATCACCTATCATGGAGAAGTTTGCCCCTACAAAGTGGAGAAGGCTAGGGTTTCCTACAAAAGGGATACACTATGGACAACTTATTCGGGTTTTAAAACGATAATGAAAACTTAAACTTTTAATTAAATTAATGGATACCTTTCTAAATGCAGCTTAATTTAGAATTGAATGAACACAAATTATGTACATATCTTTGACCAATGTCATGGAAAAATTGATGCTAATTTATTTTAATTAGGAAGTCTCTTCCTAATTTATCTCAGATAAGAAATGGAGAAAACTTCCCGCACATCCCTACAATAGGGCTAGTTGAACACAATGAAAAACCCCCATTGTGGACCCCACACTTGTGGACACTTGGATGGAAGGGAAGAAATAAGGAGAAGAATCTCATTCTTTCTCTTCTCCTCTTCTCGTCTTCTCTACTTTTTCTCTCTTTTAAGGTCGTGATTATATGGACATTTAACACTTTCTCTTACCTCTTCCAAAATATGATGCCTAGTATGATGAATTAGAATTTTAGAAAGGGACACTATTATGATGCTTATATATATATATATATAAAGACATATATTATATATATATATATATATATATATATATATATAAATTGTTTTGGTTCTTATATAATTTTTGCATTAAAATCATAATAATATTGCCATAAAATCCCAAAATTAGAAACTATATATGGGGATTTTTAAGATCTTGAGATGTTGAGAAGTTCTTGCCGTAATATTGTTTGATCAATTTTCTACTGTGAAAATATCATGATATTTTAAAAATCAAGGGATATTTGTTATGATGTTTTATACTTGAAATTTCTTGGAAGATTTTTATTTTTTTTTATTTATTATTTTTTTTTTTTGGGGTTTCTTCTTGGAAGATTTTTTTAGAAGATAATTTTTTTGAAAGATTAGTTTTTTTGGAAGACAATTTTCGTTGTAAGATCATTTTTTTGGAAGATATTATTATTATTATTATTTGGATTATTGTCATCATATTCTTTTCAAGTACCGTCCAGATTTAAAACACTGTTCTTGATTGTCATATTTAAGATATAAAGGACATGGTTCATCACATGATTCGGCCCCCCAAATGAACGGTTTGTATCTTCCGAAGACCTATCCTACCTACATGGGTTCTAGGGTTACAAGTAAGGTTATCCATCTTTGGATTATATATATATATATATATATATATATATATATATATATATATATATATATATATAAATGTAATTAGAAAGGGATGAGTACCAATGCACAACTGGAATAAGCCGACAATGTCCATTTCATCCAGCCGTTCAATTCGGTCCATCGCATCATTGAATCAGCCAATTGATCGAATTTTCGATCTATGGTATTACTAGATGCTCGCCCATAATAATTAATTGCATTTTATGTTCGACGTTACAACTCACCAAATCGAGCCAACCTTTAGTAATCCAGAGCATTCATTTGGTGGGCCCATCATTGTTAGGTCATGCTGTAAAACCCTCCTTCATATAGATATTTTAACTATTCAGTTGGTAGATTTAAAGAATTGTTTTTAATCAATGGCCAATGTTCAAATCAAAATAATCTACCTGTACTTCTATTCGAATTGAAAGAATGGACGGTATGGATACCCAACAAATGAATTTACCAAATTGATGGATTGACCTATTTCTATATAAAATGATCTTTGATGGATCATTATATAGGCAGCTGATCTCAGGGTGAGAATCGTCCTATCAGTGTGAGTTTGCACTGTGGGCCATGAGATGCGTGCAAGGTACCTAATGGACGGTCCGGATTACTCCTTTGGGTCTATTTGGAAAAGTAATCCTGTATAATGTGGATAAAGTCTATTTGGAAAAGTAATCCTTCCGTATAAGATTTGTCACTCGCTTTCTTCTGAATAGGGAATTTTATCATCAAATTACTCAGGGATTTGGATTTTTACAAAATAATACCTCTAGAACTAATATCCAGGGGACCTTTTCGGAGGAGGGGTTACTCTCTTACCCTCATTTACATTTCTTCATAGAGTGGAGAATTCAAAATTGTGAGACTCTCATAATGTGTTTGACATCCAATCCATCAAACAGATGCACATTAACATAATTATAAGGTGAATAGAAATTATGGAAGATCCAATCATAATATGAGCCAACCCATAAAAAATAATATGTACCACTAAAAATTCCAAATTCAAGTGTTGCCCATATGATGATTTGATCAGGATGGTAATTTTTTTTTTAAAAAATTTTATTTTATATTTTATAAATTCGCGCTATTACTATAGTGGTTTGCATATGTTGGATGACTTGGATGTTAAATACATACTACGTTGATCCGTCGAGTCTCAACTTTCATTAATTTTTAAAGAAAAACTTAGATGAGTGTATTTTTATAATTTCCTCCCTCAAAAGGTTTCTTCATGCAATTTCTAATTATTCAGGTATCGTTTGGTAAAATGTTGATGCGGGATGAATTTTGTTGAAAAAAATAGTTGTTTGTTTGTTTTTTTTTTTTTTTGCTAACCACAATAAGTATAAAGTTAATACGTATATTTAAGTATATCCACTAATTAGTTCTGATATTTCATTATAAAATTCAAGTGTGGTTGTCATGTCAGTTAGGTTAAGAGTCTGCTCGGCAGGGATTGGTGAATGTAAAGTGGGTGATGTAGAGCCACATGATTATGGGTAGGAGGTTGGTCCATTTACTAAATGGGTTGGGTTGGGCCTTAACCTGACCCATTGCCAGCCATTCAATGATGAGATTTTTCTTTTCTTTCCTTATTATCTTTTTAAAACATTTCTCATATCCCTAGTGCGAAACACCTATTTGATCCACTTGTTTGAAATGTATAAATTTTACGAGTGGATATGTAATAAAACATCACACTCACCCAGTGTATCAAACTGGGTCCTAAGACTCGGACTAGTCCTGAGAAGTTTGGAATTTTTTTTCTCATGTTGTATTGAAAGAGAAGTCCTCTTATAGAAAAGCTACGACATATAGTTAGCAATCTCTAATCTAAGAATGGCTATATAAGAATTATCACAAAACTTAGAATCCAATCACAATCAGATTACATAATTTTATAATTTAATGCTCCCCTTCAAGTTGGAGAGTGAACATTAAGAATGTCCAACTTAGAGCTTAACTGCTGAATGCTCCCTTTACCAATGGTTTAGTAAATAAATCGGTAAATTGAAGTCGTTAATTAAGGAACATAAAAAGGCTAAAATAACTTTATTGAATCTTTTCATGTACAAGTAAATCAAACTCAGTATGTTTTGTATGTTCATTAAAGAGAAGATTGATGGTGATGTGAAGGGCGGCTTGATGATCGCAAAATAAGAGCGCTGAATGAACATTGCAAACATGAAGTTATGAAGAAGATAAAAAAGACATCACTACCAGAAAAAGGGTCAAAAGCTACGGATAAAAAGCGTAACTGAAATCCTATGGCCATGTTATAATTCGTAGAACAGCCGTAGCCATTTCTTGTTAAGAAGCAACTACGGACTTAAACCGTAGCCATAGCTATGAAGCTACGGTTTTTATCCATAGTCTTTGACCTTTTTTGGTAGACATGATAGATCAACTAATCTTGGTTAATATATGGCATAATTATTCATTTATTCATTCAATCAAATACAATAATTCATTTTAATCCATTCATAAAAACACAATTCCAACAAAATAGTTATGTCTATCACTAAAAGCAATAGATGAATGCTGTAGAAATGATTGAGAATTTGGATGGCATAGACAGTATCCATCTAAGTAAAAATAGGATAAATCAAACAATATACTAAGCAACGATATAGGGTTAGATTGGTGAGATCTCGTACTTCATTAATGAGTTTGGAGTCTTGATCAATAGGCAAGTCGGTAGGACGCACACTAAGTAAACCAACATCGGATAAGATATCAAAAGTATATTTGCGTTGGCTTAGATAGATGCATCAACATGAATTAGCTACATCAATTCGCATATATATATATATATATATATATATATATATATATATATATATATATATATATATATATATATATATATATATATATATATATATAAGGTCTTTAACGTGAAATTGATGATGTAAAAAAAATATTTAAAGTAGATATGGCATTGTCAGTTGTCACTGTTGCTAGAGACAAAAATCATCAAACCAGGACCACAATAAAAGTGTTACCATGATACAGAGTGAAGAGGAAGTAGTCGGCCTTGGAATGAATATAACTGTCACTATGTAAGGCCATGGAAAATTTAGCAAACAATTGTCTTAAGGCCTGTTTGAATCTGTAAATGATTTTTTTTTTTTATTTTACGAGATGACAAACACAAGACTCCGCTGTTGAGAAGAATCAAACAGAAGAGATATATAAACCTCTTCATCTAGGTCACCGTGGAAGAAAGCGTTGTATACATCCAATTGATAAAAATACCAATTTTGGATGGCAACAATGACAATGATTCATTGGGTAGTAACCGTCTTCATAACCGCGGTATATGTATCATGATAGTCATGTCTTTCCTGTTGGGTGTATTCTTTTGCAATAAGATGAGCTTCATATCTTTTAAGAGTGCCATCGGAGAGAAACTTGAGTTTATATACCCATTTACAACCAATGGAAGTTTTTCTAGGAGGTGAGGAAGTAATTGTCTAGGTACCATTTTACTCAAGTGTTGTAATTTCAGTGGACATGATGTTACACCAATTAGGGTCCTTCATAACATGAGAATGACTTGCAGGTTCGACAAGAGATGAAATATTGGCAATAAAAGCTTTATATGAAGGAGAAAAGTTATTATATGAGAGAAAATTAGATAAAGAAAGGGACTAACCTTTGGTGTAGTAGATGAGTCGTTGGTAAGTGGCATGATGACATTAAAGTACTTGAAATCATGAAGCCAGAGACGAGGACATCTATCACGAACAGAATGACAAATGGTGGAAGAGAAGCATGTAATGGGGTCCATGTCAAATGGGAAAAGGGTGTGGACGCCGGATCCCGGATGGAATCGACTCACTTCCGAAGGGGTGTGCCTCTTTCGAGGGCTTTTGCAGGGTCGTGGTCGAGAGAGTATTACGTTTGATCAAAGTCGCCACTAACTAATTACTTCGAATCTACAGTTGGGTAGACCCTGTAGAAACACTTAGGACTGAGAATTTGAAGATTCTTAGTCTTTAGATGACTCTCAAGGATGCGTTCAAAGATTCTGAGTTAGGGATTTCGATTATGAAGAGAGAAAGTGTTAGGCACCCCCTCTGCTTGTACGAACATATGGTATCTACTTCACAAAATCTGACTAATTTTTAGGGATCGAATCAATTCTCAAACACAAATGATGAAAATGTATTGAATACAATGATAGTGGTGGTTAATCAGCTCGAATTTCTGATGGGCAGTTATGCTGGCAAGCCATTGAGCATACGTTCGAATTGACGTCCAAGTGTTGGGTGTTATATGTGATGTACATGATGTTTGATGCTTATGGTAAAACAAAGGCTAACTGGTTGGGTTTTTGGTGGGCAGGCTCTAATTATATCAACAAGTCATAGAGCATATGCCCGAGCTAATTAGATGCGAAAAAATGATGTAATACAATGCAATGATGATATATCCGAGGAGCAAGGGGGTTGAGCAGGAAGTGAGTGTTGCACAATGCTAATGTTAAACGAGGCTTATTGAAGTTAAATGGTTGGATGGACGGTAGTATCGATCACAAAGGCGAGATCGAGTAGTTTGAATCAAGGCTTAAGTGGCTCAGAAGATTTGGATTCTAATTAGGCTAGACTAGACCAGGGCTAGACTCTCTTTCTCTCACTTTCACTCTCCTTGGTACAGGGATGAAAGAGGATTTCTTGGATGCTTGGGTGTTTTCTGAATGCTTGAAATGAGAAGGGAAATGGGCTATTTATAACTTCCAAATCCTTTTTTCCTTTTTCTTTTTATAATTCATGCAAAGTCCAGGGCCAAAATATGGTTGGATGGTTTGGATTTGAGATTACTACGTGACATCATTTCATGAGTTGGATAAGGTGGTAAAATAGTAAATTTAGGTTTGGAGAATGACATAGGAGTAAATATACACCAGTCACACACTTAGGGGTCGTAGAAGAGATATTCCACATGCTTGAAGGGTGCTAGCCCAAAGAGGAGGAATGCCATGTGGCTGGTGGCAACTAGGGTACCGCTAGTTCACACATGGATTTCATGCTTCGGCAAGCAGCCTCCTATACTTGTGTGGAGGCTCTATTGTAAAGAATGTTGTGTTACTGTTGTGCATTGTACTTTGATTGGGCTTGCTTTGAGCTTTGAATTGGTCTTGGTTTTGGGTTGGATTTAATTATGTGAGTTAACTGGGTTGTTGGACTGGGTAGGTGACCGAATGAGTTGGCTTGGTGAATTGACTTGTTGAGTTCACTCAAGGTTCTAAGGTTTTAAGGTCCTTAGATTTAGGATTAGATCGATTGGGTTGACTGGGTTGAATTTAGGGCTTAGGATCAGAGTTCATAGGGTAAGGGTTTAGGATTATGTTTTAGGTTGACCATCCATTAGTTCAAACTCAATTAGCCTATCAGCCTGGGGTGGGGTGCCTACAAAGGGGACGTAGTGGCGGGTAAAATTGTCTCTTTAGGAAAAAATATAGAAGGAACTGAAGAAGGTGCAACATCTAGAGCAGGGAGTGGAGGAATAGAAGGAGTGGAAGAGGAAGAGAGCTCAATATAGGAAAAATGTCCTTATAAAAAATAATATCACGGGAAGTGAAGATTTTATGAGAGGTGAGATTAAAAAACCCAATATCCTTTTTTAGCATATGAATAGCCAAAGAATGTATTTACGAGCACGTAGCTAGAATTTATCTCAGTGGCTAGATAAGGTAGATACATAGCAAAGTGTGGACACTGGATCAGGGGTGGATCTCTAATTTAAAATTAGTTGTACAAGAATCATCGCAAAATTTAAAATATAATCACAATCAAATTATAAATTTTTACAATCTAATGAGTCCCATGCTACTCAAACTCAAGACTCAGTCTGGCCAATGAGGTTTGACATGACATACCACTTAGATGATCCGCCACAACTTGTGAGTCAACCAATTCACCCTTAGCTAAGGTGAATCAATCCCTACTCAACTGAGACCAACTAGTCGATTCAAGTCATTAAGTATTTTAACTGTGTTATTTATCAAATCAAGTAATTGACACCAAGTCTTCTAGTCCACAAATATTGAATTGGTAGTGTGTTAATTCAGGATGGATGATCTTGCCAATCAATGGGTAGCCCCCACTTTTCTGCCCACACAATCGAAGTCATTGGGTAGATGATAAGTAAAATCAACATTGCCATTTGCATTAGGTTTTTGAATGGTTAAGATCCACTTTGCAATACACAATCGGAGTTAATCACAAGAGAAGCAAGTATATTCAATTCAGCACTATTTTATTCATCAAATCATTGAAGATGAACAAATTCGTTTGTTAAAGGTAGGAATGATGGAGTATGTAACAGACATGCTTATAAAGACCATTTAAGTGGAGAAATTAGATTGGAGCTTGACTTCTCTAAGTTTTAAGGCAAGGTAATGATGGTAAGTGATTTTACTATTAAGGTGAAAATTGTTAAAATAGTGACTCCAAAATCACTATGGGTTTAACCACTTTTCTTATCTCCTGTTATCCATGTTTCACATAAGCTAACAAAGCCTCATTGTTAGTAGACCCTTTGAGGGGTATTTTAGACATCTCCCTCATGAAAGGGTAGCTTTTAAGGTAAGTTATGTGGCAGCTAAGGTGGAGTTACGATTTTAGAGAGTGATAGGGGTTTTCTCTTGTATGATAAGGAGGGTTTTAAGAGGAATTTTTTCTTGAAGACAAGATTCCAAGGCTTTACAAGTGGTACTCAACGTTTTCTTCTCAATGTGTCCAAAGTGATAACATCTATTGCTAGTATTGTAATAGTTGAGGGTTTTTAATTCTTTTAATCTTAAATTCATGGAAGTTTTGTTATATTGTTGACAAATATACTCAATTCCTTGTTATTTGTAATTTCTCCTTAATATAGTTGATTTTTCTTTGTTTGATTATTGTAAATGTAGCCTTAGTGCGAACCACGTGTATCTTGTGTTCTCATGTGGTTTGTGGTTATGCTTTCGCTATTATCTTCATTTTATTTATTGCACATAATTCTCATACATTCCGTGTGCTATTAGAATCAAAATGAGTGTTTGATTTGATAGCGTGTTGTTTGAATAATGGTTTTAGTCACATCAAGCAGTCAACTGTATATTTATTCACTTCACATCTATTTTCTAACTAGATTCGAAGCTTAATTGGACCACACCACACGAAATAGCAAGGATAATGACGGCCATCAATGAAATCTTTTGAGGTACCACCATGGATATTATTTGCCATCCAACCTGTTCATAAGGTCACATATGCCCAGATGAACCGAAAATACAAATATCTAGCTCTATCGAAAACTTTCATGCCCCAACGTGTTAACGGTGGGTGTTAAATCCCCACAGTTTCCCATGATGTGGTCCACTTGTGCTTTGGGTCTGCCTCAAATGAGTTGGAAGACGGAAGAATAACATGGATACAACTAAAACGTATACATCATGGTAGGCTCTATGGAACATGGGTATGAAGCAAATCCAAAGCTTTACCACACCTCAACAAAACAATGGGAATTGAACGTCTACCATTAAAAACATCACGGAGGGCTCTAAGAAAGTTTCAAACGTGTCGATCCATAGTGTTTAAACAGTGGTGTGGTCTAAGCCTTTGATCCGCCTCCTTTTAGCTCCTGCCCCGGAACGGATGGGCGGCTAGGATAAAATACAAGCATCAAGGTAGTCTTATAGAGCCCGGGGCGGCCTCGAAATGGATGGAGGACACCCAAAAACTAATATTGAAATCGGATTGCGTACTGGGTATGATTTACCGTACTGAGTAAATTCTGTTGGGCCCACATTGAATTTATTTGGTTTATCCACTCCGTCCATCTGTTTTTCCAAAACATTTTAGTCGTTGATCCTAAAATTGAAGCATATCCAAAGTTCAAGTGGACCACACAATAGGAAACAGTGTGAATAATGATTTCCACAGTTGAAAAGGCCTATAGTAATGTTTATTTGTCATCCCACCTGTTTCATGGTATTAGACATGGATGAAAAGAAAATACAAATATCAGCTTAATCCAAAACTTTCGTGGTTTCCAAGAATTTTTCAACGGGTTTCTTGTCATGTGGTGGCTTTGGATATGCTTTATTTTTGGGCTCAAGCTCTAAAATTATCAGCTAAAATGAATGGACGGAGTGAATAAAATACATGAATAAAGGTGAATCCCACAGAGTTTTAGTAGCATATTGCGTTATTCATACCAATCC
The DNA here is from genome assembly GCA_030180095.1 of Magnolia changhungtana. Lineage (NCBI taxonomy): Eukaryota > Viridiplantae > Streptophyta > Magnoliopsida > Magnoliales > Magnoliaceae > Magnolia > Magnolia changhungtana. The sequence goes on along the minus strand of JASAUF010000629.1, from coordinate 3,486,512 downwards.
GATTCCATGAACATGTCCATCATAGAGGTATCATCTACCCTTGATACATACCACCTATTAAACCGTAATTGTGTACCGTTGGACGAAGGAATAAGACTTCTGATATTGATCATTGTCACGGAATCAACGGTTTGGATGATCCAAATATGGCCCCAAATGAGAAATCATGTGATAAACTGTACGGTGGCTGGTGCACAGGACCATAGGACCATATAAATATTATTAAAAAAATAAAAATTAAAAAAAAAAAAGAAAAAAAAAAGATAAGATGAGTGTGGGGCCCTGATGCCATCCGAAGCTACGTTTTGACAGCTGTACATGTCGACATTTTCCACTTCCTAATAAAAATAAAGGCAGACTGACGTTTAACTCACGGAACTCACTGGCTTTATCGTACGCTCCTCCATAGATTCGAGGGACCACCCGAGCCGACCCAAGCCGAAAATCCGACCCGGCCCGAATTTCAACACAAGGTGTCCGATGAGAACCCAATCCGCATTCCTCTGTTGAACCTAAACGGGCTCCACCTCATCCGAATTCATTTTGTTATTTTCAACTTGACCTGTCTTGATCCGAATTCGGTCAGCCCGAACCCAAACCTATTTCAGACTGACCGGTGCTTTCCAACCTTAACCCGAGCTGAGGACTTTAAACAAATCAAAGTCGGGTTGAGTTAATTGGGACTAATTAATAGAAATCTGATTCCTTTGCTTGTTACAATAAGAAAATTCATGCTTTCCTACATTGTGATTAATTCACCCGGTGACTAATATTGTCAGCATTGCTGCATTAATCCCTAGTTGTGGTAAACAGAAGATCCAGGTTCTATCAACGGTCATGAGCAAACCTAAATAAATCTTGCTTGCATCTTGTCTGGCATGCTCCATCTGTCTTACACTGAAAACTTAGCATACATGAGATATTTATTGCTAAAAATGTATAGAGACATTAGTTGTATATGGGGGATGCTTGAAGATATTCACTGACAGTATATGACACATGTAGGTTGCTTGAGGATGTTTACTTAGTAAATAATGTAGGACACATAGGTAAATACTACAAACAAAATATATATAAAGGATTAAATGTGGCATAATTTTTTTATTATTGAAAATGGTTAGTGATATTCAATGCATATGACACAAGTATATTCTAAGAGAATAGTTCACCTTATATGGTAATATTCTAAAAGGTTGGATCTTTTCTTTTGGAATTTATTATTATTATTATTATTATTTAAAGACTCTTGCTTAATTATAAAACTTATCTTTTCTAAGTAGTAAGACAAATCATAGATAAGAGAATTATTTCAAGGATATATTGTTGCTAACAAAATACCCTTTAATTTGACAGTCTAATGAAGTGAATGGTTTATACATAGATCAAAATCTTGGAGTAGATAAGACACTTGAGCTCTATAGGGCCCACTATCTATATGTGGGAGGTTGATTTTGCACATCATATGTGCTTTTCATGTTCACCATGCAACCTAAAATCAGCTCCATCTAAAACTCTGGTGGTCCACACCATGTGGAAAATGTGAAAACACTTATAAAACCTTTAACTTCAAGAAGTGTGGCCTCCTCGAGTTTTAGATCAAGCTAATTTTTTGAGTGCCTTTACGTCTTGAGGAGGTGCACTTTGATGAACATACAGAATCAAATATATACATTATAGCGTAGCCCATGTGCAAACCCATGGGTGGCATCCCCTGTGATTATTACATGATGTGGTTAGGCCCACCTAAGATTTGAATTGGGCTGATTTTTGTCTCTTGTGCCTAATACTATGGGGGCACATCTTATGGATGGAGTAGATGTCAAACACACAATACAATGTGCATGAGGAGCTCATGTTGATTTGCTTGCTTTAATATAGTGGCTCCGATACCATATAGTGTATATAAAATGAGATCGCAATCTCTTTTTCAGAAATAGCCATTAAATTCACAAGGAGAGAAATATTTAAGAATGAAAAATAAAATTAATATTATTAATGCTAATTGTTGATTACAACGTATTTGATACGCTTATATAAGCAAAAGAGCTCTAGATTTCTCATTTGACTAAAAAAATATGATGCTTTTCAGAGATAATAAAAATTACTAAAAATAATGAAAATATGTTTAATTCCACCCACACCTATTACGAAAAAAAAAAAAAAACCTTATTTGAGTAAAACAATATAATGAAAATATGTTTAATCCTACCCACACCTATTACAAAAGAAAAAGAAAACGAAAAAAAAAAAAAAAAAACCCCTTATATGAGCAAAACAAGATAATAAAAATATGCACATTTCTACCCACACCGATTACAAGAAAAATAAAAATAAAAATCAACAACCTTATATGAGTAAAACAAGGACTCTGAACTATAGCCAGACTCTTAAAACTCTTTAAAAAAAAATAAATAGAACTTATTATAAACATAACATTTTAACTTAAAATTTAAATTTGACCCTTGAAACTATTAAATTTTGTACAACCGTTTTAAAGCCAGCTAACCTTGGAGTTTGGCTACGCATAGAGCTTGTTGATAGCTTTCTAATAATATATTGTATGCACAAAAGGAATAATCAATCACAAAATTATAGCCATCAGAAACTATAGTACGCATGTAGGCTATTTTTGCCCAATCAAGACCCCTCCGGCCTGAATTTGTGCGATCATGGTCATCCATGGACTTGCCCTTTACCCTCCTACATCATGCATACAACAGGTTGTAGGGATTCCAGCCCTTAAAACACTTGCACTTATAGCTCAAATTAAACACTCCAAACACATGGACCCATAAACATTAAATCTGGTATATTATATGATTCCAAGTTTTGATTAACAGATGTTTTAATTCTGAATTTGGGCTGTTCGTTAACTGTCCATTGATGTCAACCGATCTGCTAGCTAGGAGACCTACATTTTTGGACAGTTTGATTTTAGTTGCATATATTACTAGTGTATTTCTTAGTGCATGCAAGCAAAGGCTCCTACTCTGCAAGAATAAAGAGTTCTTGAGGTTTCGAATACACGTCTAAGTATTGGAATAAGATAGGTCAGGACTTTGGCCATTAGATTGTAGTCCTTTTCTATGATTGTTTATCTGTTGGACCTCCACTGAGATAGGATACCCAAAAACCCATGGAGTTGAAATATTTGAATCCTGTAATTATTCAAAGGTTGAGGAAACCACCTATATTTTTAAGGTAAAAGTCAAATGATCAAAGGATTAATTTAACTATTATAATGTGAGAATACTTTCTTTTATCTGTCCTCCATCCAAGGTGAGGACCATCATACAAACGGTCTGAATGATTGAAAGATGACCAAAATCCAAAGGCTTAAGTTCTAATGTATGTATTACAGTAATACATCCTGACATATTCTACCAAAGCTTCTTTTTTTTTTTTTCTTTTTTTTTTTTTTTTCAGTTTCTTGATTCCCCAGTCCATGCAAGTGGGCCTTTTTTTGTGTGATCGAAATCACTGTCTGATGGGCTCCACTTGCCTATGCAATCTCTCTTAGGATGAAATATGGTGACCCTTCAATTAATGTCCTCTAGATATATAGACTATCAGCATAAAGCAAAAGAGCATAATATGGAAAGAAAAGGAAGACAATTGAATTCTCATGATATTCCATCAGTATAGTTTGAGCAATTGAATGATGGACCCATTTGCATGGCTTGGGCACACTAGGGATGTGTTTGGTTGCAACTTCAAGAAATGATTGGTTCTGTTCAGAAGTTATTCTATCCTGTCAACTTTTGAATAGAATACAGCCATATGAGCAAAAACTCTTTGGATAGCTTTTAAAAATGGCCTCTTTCTATACTTAGAACAACTGGACCATTCATCTTTAATATTGGTTCAACCGAACCATTGATCTTCAATTTTGTACTAATTGGACCATTCATCTTTGAGATCACTCTAATTAGGTCATTTATCTTCACTTTCGTTCAAATTCGATCATTTGTCTTCAACTTCAGTTCAATTGGCCCATTAATTTCAATATTGGCCAAATTGAACCATTCATCTCCAATTTTAGCAGGATCAGACTGCTCATCTTCAGTACCAGTCCAAGTAAGCCGTTGATCTTTAATTTTGAATTAACTAGACTATTGTTCTTTAATATATGTCCAATCTAACCATTAATTAAGTTTTAATACCATTCTTAATGGACCATGCAAATTCTACAATGGTCAAATCATACCGTTGATTTTCAATATCAACCTAGTCAAACCAATCATTGACAAAGATTATGCCAACCATCTTGTGGCCCCACCTATGATTACGAATCAAAGGTGTGGCCCACATGGACTTGGATTACTTATCATGTGAGCTCATCAAGTATGAGAGAGAGAGAGAGAGAGAGAGAGAGAGAAAGTAATTTCTTATGAGAAATAGGTTCCCCCTACTTCACGAGGGAGGGAAGCAGTTCCAACCTATTTTAGCTTCCTCGGAGAAATTGCTCTAGGGAAATATTTCCAAACACCTCTATACGTTAGAATAGCTTTTACAAGCTTCCGGAAGTAGCTTTTTGCGGTGTTAATTTCTATAATAAAAGTGCCAATGCTTTAACAAATTGTGTTTATTAAACAACAAAACAAAGCTTAATTATTATTATTATTTTGCTCTATTTTTTTTAACTAATTCCAAAATTTATTTTCATATCCAAATAGATAAATTCGAGACCCTAGTCACATTTATTTCTCTAATTGGATCAGTGGCTAAAGCAAAATTTTGTAACGTATCAGGGCATCGCATTAGTAAGTCGGTCTGGCTGATTTGTCGGATTATGATATTATTAATCAATTAGAGCGGATATACAAAACTCTTTCTCATTATCACAGTGGATCCTATATATATATATATATATATATATATATATATATATATATATATATATATATATATATATATAAACAAGCAAACTGTGTCGAATAAAGTATAGTTGTCATAAATTATTTAAAGGCCGGCCTGGGCAAGGGAACTCAAAAAGTTGAATAAGCATGACTTAATCTATTCAGAATCTAGGTTGAAATTGACTTGGATGGGCCTGCCAACAACCCTATTTCTAGGACTTTATTTATAGGAGGCACCGTGAAAGTTTAGACAGTGATGACTGTTGTGGGAAAATCCGAACCCCTTATAACTCCGAGGCCGGGCAATATCCTGATCCGATCAGATGAGTGGCTAAAGGCTCAGTTCAGATAAGATCCAACCCCTTGGCCGACCCGTGAATGAACACCGTCAAGATCCAGGCACAAGGCCCAACAGGGAATATGAAACGAAAAGGATATGTCGGCTGATTACCTCCGACCCATCTATTGTCCGTGCGGATAGTAGCCCACACTTGGCAACGCAAGCTTAAGGTCGACATCAGCTGCGCCGAGCCGAGCCAATGTTATCACAACTGTGCCAAGCAAAGCTCGCCCCTGAAAGACGGGATTCCTACATAACGAAAGGAGGGATCAGCTCGGACCGTGATGGTCGCCATCGACTGCGCCGAGTCGAGCCCACCCTCAAAGGTGGACATCCCCCATGCCAGGTTTGAAAACTGCCATAAGGGAACGTGAGAAAGCCAAACTTAGAAACCGTTGTAAAGAGACGTGGGCGATCATGACGCTCGCAGATGTGATCTTTGGATTGCATACGATATCTCCATGATCCGAAAATCTCCCTAATTGAGGGAATCATGCTGTAATCATCGGATCCAGATCCTTTGATAGCTAAGTATAAATACGTGAAGACCTCATTGCTACAGGTACGCAAAATCTGGCACTCTCCCTCTACTCTTCAACACTAGACCCCGATTCCCGTCGCCTGACTTAGGCATCGGAGGGTCCCCCGGCTTAGCCAAGGTCTCCTTTGCTCACCCTTTGTGCAGGACCATAGTCAACCCAAGGAGTGGAGGGCGATCCAAATTTTGACCTCAACATTTTTGGCGCCGTCTGTGGGAAGCCGATACTAAAAGTCAGGTTCCTTTTTCTGAGAACAATGGCGAGAGGAAAGAAGAAAGCCGCAGCAGCGGATCCGGCACTGAACGAGCAAACTCGTTCCTCCTCACTACTTCACACGGAATCCGCTCCGGGACCATCTCAGCGCTCCCGGAATCGGGCGAGCAAGTATCGCACCATGCAAAGCGAGATACAAGCCCTGCGTGACGAAGTGAACAGGATGAAGCAGCAGCAGGAACCATAAATACCTCCGGCACAAGGTCCAATCCGCGGGCTGGTGGCCCCGAATCTGGAAGCTCATTCCGCATCAAGAAGCGTACGGTCCGAGGTGCCCCCACATCTTCCAGAGCATGTATCAGATCACTCTCTCCCGACCTAAGTCCGACCGTCAGCCCAGAATGCCGAGACGAGAGCTCCGACCAATGCTTCAACCACCTCAGCCTTAGCAGCGTCAGACCTCCGTCACCAGTTGGAACGAAGAAGGGAAAGAAGATCTCCGGATAGGGAGAATATCCGGGAGATAACGGCCGAGAACAGAGATCCGTGGGAGAAGCGCTTCGAAGAACTCAACAATAAGATTTTAGCAGTCGAAAAGTAGAAGCAATTGACGTCAGTTCCCGCTGCCGTCCAAGCCATGATGGAGGAGACTGAACCGCCCTTCAGCGCAGAAATAATGAGCGAAGTGATGCCTCAAAGATTCCGAATACCTCCTGTCATCCAATACTCTGGTTCAGGGAACCCGTCTGAGCACGTAGAGGCCTATCGTTCCTGGATGCAGATCCAGACGGCGACAGACGCAATGATGTGCCGAGGGTTTTCGATCACACTTGCTGGATCCGCTCGGAATTGGTATCGGCAACTAAAGCCGAGCTCTGTTGGTTCTTTCGCAGAGTTGAGCCAACTATTCCTTACCCAGTTTATCAGCGGTAAGAGAAGTCAGAAGCCCAATACTCACCTACTGACTATCAAGTAAGGGCCAAAAGAATCGCTGAAAAACTACATCACTCGCTTCAATGAAGAAGCACTGTCGGTAGAAGACTATGACGACAAAATGGCGCTCGCCGCCATGTTCAGCGGTCTCAAAGAGGGGAAGTTTACCTTCTCCATCGGGAAAAACCCACCGAAAACGTTGGCCGAACTCATTGCCAGAGCGCAGAAGTATACTAACGCAGAGGAATTCACCAATGCGAGAAAGAACGTCCAAGTGGTGACCGAACCGAATGATAAGGGAAAGAGGCCCAGGAACGATGATTCACTGCCGCCCGGCAAGAGGACCGATGACCGCACCCCTCGCGATCGTCGCCCGAGCCGAAGGCCTGAAGGGAAATTTCGTTCCTATGCCCCCCTTAACACCACCACCGAGCAGATTTTATTGGACATCCGAGGGGAGAAATTGCTGAACTGGCCGTGTGCATGAGGGTTGACCCGGATCATCGAGATAAACATAAATATTGCCGATTCCATCGGGATCACGATCACAATACGGATGATTGCGTAGATCTTAAGGATGAAATCAAAGCCCTTATCCGTAAAGGTCATTTACGTCAGTACAAAAAGGAGGGAAAGTCCGATCTGAGAAAAGAAAGAGAACGGGAGCAACCAAACAACGTCACGGAAGAACCAGCAGAGATTCGCACAATATTTAGAGGCTCGTCTGGTGGAGGGGACTCGAATAGAGCATGGAAGGCTCACTTTAGGAATCCCGGATCCGAACACTACGTCAACTTAACCGAGCGGCCCAGTAAGGAACTACGAGTTAGTCCGTGTTCGCTGACGTTCACGGAAGAGGACGCACGTGGAATTCAGCACCCTCACGACGATGCTCTGGTAGTCACTATGACAATTGCCAACCGCAAAGTATACCGCATTCTGGTCGACATGGGAAGCTCAGCCGACGTAATTTACTCCAAAGCTTTCGAAAAAATGGGGATTCCGCGGTCTCACCTCAGACCGGCGAAGACTCCCTACATAGCTTTGCCGGGGAGAGAGTGATATCCGAAGGGGCCATTTCCCTCCCCATGACAGCAGGAGAAGGACAGCATCAAGTCACACTTATGGTGGACTTTTTGGTGGTCAATATGCCATCTGTGCATAATGTTATCCTGGGCAGAGCCTCTCTTAACACAATGAGAGCTGTTGTCTCAACCTACCACTTGATGATGAAATTTTCCGCCGAGGGCGGGATAAATTACCTCCGAGGTGACCAGCGAGAGGCCCGGAGATGTTATGCAGTGGCGGTAAAAAAGGGGACGGTCAAGCAAACACACTCTGTCAATGTTTTAAACCGCTGAGGGCCCGCAGAAGAATCATCCGTGGAAGATCTGGAGAAAGTACCGCTTGATGAGACCGATCCGAGCAGAACGGTCCAGCTCGGAACTTCACTGGATCCTTCGCAGCGGCACGAAATCCTGACATTCCTCCGACAACATAAGGACGTCTTCGCATGGTCTCATCAAGATATGCTCAGAATTTCTCCGGAAGTCATGGTCCATAGATTGAATGTGGATCCAGACCACAAACCTGTCAAGCAGAAAAGGCGACCATTCGATGCCGAAAGATACGAGGTAATAGCCGACGAGGTCTCCGTCCTGCTCAACGCCGGGTTTATTGAAGAAGTACATTACCCCGATTGGATTGCGAATGTGGTCCTAGTAAAGAAAACCAACGGAAAATGGCGTGTCTGCGTTGATTACTCAGATCTGAATAAGGCATGCCCAAAGGACAGCTTCCCGCTACCTCGGATCGACCAGCTAGTGGACAGCACGGCATGGTATGAATTACTCTCCTTCCTGGACGCTTACTCAGGATATAATCAAATCGCTATGCACCCCTCAGACAGGCAGAAGAATACCTTTGTCACAAACAAAGGGCTCTACTGTTATCGGTTCATGCCATTCGGCCTGAAGAACGCTGGGGCGACTTATCAAAGACTAGTAAATCAGATGTTCTCCGAACAGATCGGACGCTCAATGGAGGTATATGTCGATGACATGTTGGTGAAAAGCAACAAAGCCAGTGATCACCTGACGGATCTTGGAGGAACGTTCGCCATCCTCCGAGAATACCAGATGAAACTTAATCCAACAAAGTGCATTTTCGGAGTCGGCTCTGGAAAATTCCTCGGTTTTCAAGTCAGTCAGAGAGGAATAGAAGCGAATCCCGAGAAGATCAGAGCGCTCCTCGATATGAGTTCACCTCGAACTATCAAAGATATTCAATGCCTCACGGGCCGAGTCGCGGCACTCGGACGCTTCATTTCCAAAGCAACGGACAAATGTCTCCCCTTCTACCAGCAGTTGAAGGGTCATAAGAAGGCAGAATGGACACCAGAATGCGAGCAAGCTTTCCAACAGCTGAAACTGTATCTGGGTTCACCACCTCTATTGTCAAAACCCGAGGAAGGCGAACCTTTATTCCTCTACCTCGCAGTCTCAACTTCAGCTGTCAGCTCGGCTCTGATTAAAGAAATCAGGGGTAAGCAACACCCTGTTTATTACGTAAGCAAAGCTATGGTGCCAGCAGAAACGAGATATTCGCCCCTGGAAAAATTAGCGCTCAGTCTCGTCGTTTCAGCTCGGAGGTTGCGACCATATTTCCAAGCTCACTCAATAATTGTCCTGACCGACTCCCCTCTCAGACAAGTTCTGCAGAGGCCAGAAGTGTCAGGTCGGATGACTAAGTGGGCCATAGAACTCGGCGAGTTTGACATTCAGTTTCGCCCGAAAACCGCCATCAAAGGTCAAGCCGTGGCCGACTTCATCGCCGAATTTACTACAAGCACCAGAGAAATCAGCGCCGAGGCTGAAGCGAGCCCAGCCGACGCTTCGGATGGCCAGAAAGCGGTATCAGATCCGGGTTGGACCCTCTACGTGGATGGATCGTCCAACGCCCGCGGGGCCGGGGCCGGGATTGTCCTGGTCGCACCTGACTCTACGGCCATCCAATACGCAATCAGGTTGGGGTTCAAAGCCTCAAACAATGAAGCAGAATATGAAGCTTTCTTGTCGGCTCAGGTTAGCGGCGAGTCTAGGAGTCCAGTCTCTTCAAGTCCGATGTGATTCTCAGCTTGTGGTAAATCATATCTCAACCGAATATGAAGCCAAAGAAACAAGGATGATTGCCTACCTTGAGGAAGCGAGAAAGCTGATCGAGAAATTTTGGGATTGCACGATTCATCAGATCCCGAGAGCAGAAAATTCATGGGCCGATGCTCTGGCGCGGCTCGGCTCAGCCTTGGAGAATAAGATCGCTCGAGTTATTCCTATCGAATTCATAGAACAATCAAGTATCGGCGGACAGCAGAAGGAAGTCAACCCAGTTCGAGCAAGTCCGAGCTGGATAGATCCAATTCTGATTTATCTCACGACGGGTGAGATCCCTTCGGATAAGTTGGAAGCCAAGCGACTTAGAGTCCGAGCAGCCCGATACATCGTCCTGGGTGGCATCTTATACAAAAGAGGACACTCTCAGCCTTATCTAAGATGTCTCCGACCCGACGAAGCAGAGTACGTCATACGGGAAACTCATGAGGGAATTTGCAGAAACCATTCGGGTAGCCGAGCCTTGGCTTTGAAAATACTCCGACAAGGGTATTTTTGGCCAACTATCAAAGAAGATTCAAAAGACTATGTCCGCAGATGTGATAAGTGCCAGAGGTTCGCGGCTGTGCCGCGGTAGCCTGCTGAAGAAATGACTCCTATAAGCGGTCCTTGGCCGTTCGCCCAATGGGGAATCGACATTATTGGCCCCTTACCCACAGGGAAAGGGTAGGTCAAGTTTGCGATCGTCGCTGTCGACTACTTCACCAAATGGGCCGAGGCCGAACCCGTAGCCAAGATAACGGAGCAGAAGGTAGTCGACTTTGTCTGAAAAAACATAATCTGTCGATTCGGGATTCCGCGAACCATCGTGTCCGACAACGGACGATAGTTTGACATCGATAAATTCTGAAACATGTGTCAAGGACTTGGCATCACGAATGCGTATTCTTCTCCCCGAAATCCTCAATCGAATGGACAGGTGGAAGCGGTCAACAAAGTCATCAAGCACCATCTTAAAACAAAGCTGGAGAAAGCAAAAGGCAATTGGGCCGAGCAACTTCAGTTCGTCCTCTGGGCCTATAGGACCACGGCTCAGTCTTCAACAGGAGAAACTCCATTCTCGCTCTCCTATGGCTCGGAGGCGATGGTACCGGTGGAAATTGGTCTCCACACCGCTCGGGTCGAGGGTTACCAAGAAGAAGAAAACTCCGAACAGATTTCTGCAAACTTAGATCTACTCGAAGAGGCGAGAGATATTTCAAAGCTCCGAGTCGCCGCTCGGCATCAACAAGTGGCGCGATTCTACAATTCAAAAGTCAAGACTAGACGATTCCGACCAAGGGACCTAGTCCTTCGCCGAGTGTTCTAGAATACTGCAGAGCCGGGGGCTGGAACACTCGGACCGAACTGGGAAGGCCCTTATCGGATCGTACGGTCAACCAAACCAGGCTCCTACCATTTGGAAGACCTCGAGGGCCGACAGCTCCCCCACCCCTGGAACGCCGAGCACCTAAAAGTATATTACCCCTAATGGGATGACATCCGAGCAGCAAGCCTTTAAGGCCATGAATAAATGTACGCCTTCAAGCGACTAGCCTCTAGGGCTCTCAATAAAATTCTTCATTCTTGCATGAACGAGTCAATTCCTAGAAAGGCATCTCCCCTTAAGACGGGGGGAAAAAGCCAAGAGGCGATCCGACTCACCCAATGGTGGAGTCGGACCAATATCAACAAAGGCACCTCCCCTTGATTGAGGAGAAAAAACCAAGGGGTCATCAGACTCCCCAACAGAGGAGTCGGCTCCCCTAATACAAGCCTTCGCTGGATGCAGAGCGAGCTGATTCTGTAAGGATCAGACTAGAGCCTTAGTCACACGACGAAAATCAACAACTTGAAAGAAAATAGCGAAGTATCCGAGCAAATCAAATTACCAATCATACAAATCCACAATCAACAATACGCGAGATTTTACTCTAAATCAGTCCATTCAAGAAAAGAGAGATCAATCAAAAAATAGTTTAACCAGTTACAGAACAATACATAAAAAATATATACATCGAAAGTTAGGTAGACGGCGGAGGGGCTTGGGCATCTTGGACTTGATCCGGTCAGATTTCATCCACTGGTGACCCTTCTCCAGACAGCAGAGAATCAAGGTTGAGGTCGGGATATAAACCCAGAACCACTTCTATGCAGTCATCATAGCCACGGTCGTAAAACTGCATAGCTTCGGCGTCCCTCTCCTTGGACGTTTTGAAGGCTTCCAGTGCTGCAGCTATGGCCTCAGCGAGCGAAGCTTTATCCTCGGCCTGCTGAGTTTCCTTTGCCTGGAGGACGGCTCGGGGGAGTTCTTCCGCGGCTTCAATCCTAACCCGGTCAAGGGCCCCGGACAGACGGGCATTTTCCTGGGCCAGCGCATCTGCATGGGCCCTGGATCGGGTCAGCTCGGCGGTTGCAGCGTCACATCGAGCTGATAGATCCTCTACCGACCCTTGCAAGCGAAGACCCTTCGCCTCAAGGTCAGTAATGATCCCTTGCAGGTGAAGCTCCTTGGCCTCCCCATCTGCCACCCGCCGACGCCATTCGTCCTGTTCGGACCGAAGAGAAGCCGCCTCATTCTGCAAGACTCCCACCTCAGTCCTGAGTGTCTCTACCTCCGCGTCTATCTTTCGACGCTCGCGCACCCCCTCCCAAACCAAGAGGAGCTTTGGAACAGACTGAATAATGGAAAAGACGGGAGTAAATACGTGCGAAAATATACATGCGGAAACAGAGTAAAAAAACTAAATGATACCTTATAAAGGACTGCTGCAAATTCCTTCAGGAAGGCGTCGTCGGGCTTGGAAAGGAGATCAGCAATCTCCTCCTCCGGGGCGTACTTGGCCGCCCAGTCGACCAGGCAAGACATGTGAAATCTCGGCTCGTACCGAGTGCCACTCGGCCCCGCCTGAGTCGATCCCCCTGCCTCCGCGGCCCTAGTCTGGCTGCCAGCAGAGGCCTGCGCCTCAGCCCCGATGCCATCACCGACTTCGGGAGGAGTTATCATGGCGTCAGCCATCCAAACAGCCTCCTCCCGCTCGGATGATGAGGGAATGGCGACATAATGTGCTGTGGGGCGAACCTCCCCGACTAGGAACGCGGTGTCGATCGTCGGAACGGGAACAACGATCACTGGAGTTTGAACCGCGACGGGTGCAGCTGTCGGAGCGGTTGGGGTCGGAGTTGGGGTCGGGCTAGCTGCCGCGGCCGTAGAAACGGTCACAGCTGCTGCGACAGTCGAATGTTTGGCCACAGCCCTCGGACCGGATCTCTGAATAGTGGTCTTTGTCTGGGTCGCGGGTCTTAGCATTTCTTCTGCCGTCAAGGTTGCCCTCTTCCTCCGAGAACCGGACGCTTCGGCCATGCCTGCATAAACGGAGAGTTTAGTGACATAATGCAAATCTCATCCTTCCAAAATAAACAGACAGAATACTCACTAAAAGAGGTCGGGATGGGTGGGGACTTGCACAGTCCAGATAACAGAAGATTGGTCGCGGTAATCAGATCCGACCAAGAGCGATGCTCCCCCGATCGGGCCCTCGCCTTGGCGATTCGATTCTTCTGATCAGAATCAAGGAGCGGTGTCCCCTTGGGAAAAGCTATCGCAACAATGAACAAAGATTTCAGTTTGACTGACAAAGGAAAAAAGGGGTGAACAAGATTAAAGGTAACTAATCCAACCTGGTTTTTGAAAAAGGGTTGGAACCTGGACCGACAGAGATCCGACCTCAGACGCCGGAGCTTCCCATTCACCCGCGGCCCAGAACCACTTATTCTTCCAGTCTTTATTGGACGACGGAAGATTTAAAACCAGTCCTGACCCCTTGCTGCCTCGGGTGGCGAAGTAATACTATGGTTCGTTGTTGTCGTGCTTGACCAAGTACAGGCTCATCAGTTCCTCTGAGGTCAGCTCAGGATTACCGACTAGTCACCAAATGATGTAGGAAGAGACTAGTACTCTCCAGGCGTTGGGGGTCAGCTGCCCGGGGGCTAACCCGAGGTGGGCAATCATGGATCAGATGAAGGGGTGCAGGGGAAGACGAATCCCACATTGAAGTGCACATAGGAAAATGGCGACTTCCCCTTTGGCAGGTGCACCAGCAGTTTCAAGTACCCCAGGGGCCCTTGTCCGAACTGAATCCGGGATTTGGAATTCCGATTGGATCCATTCTATCTGAGGTTCGGACAACACGGAACCTCCTGGGACTACCTCGGATGCTCGCACATCCGCAGGCATCCCGACGACCTCAACGGCAGCAGTCTGAGGAAGTCGGGTGGGTTTCCTTGTGCTAGTTTTGCGGGTCTGAGCCCTAGTTCCTTTTTGCTTTCGAGGCGGAGGGTATAGGGGCACGGCTTCATAAGGTCCTTTGGAGGCCTCCACCCTGCTATCTGAATTTTCAGACTCAGATTTGTTACCGTAACCTCGCACAGACTTCAGGTCCGATGATGACATCTCGAAAAAGAAGGAATGTGAGGAAGCACAAGAAGACTCACCGGAAATCGCTCCTGCCGGAAATACCTGGCCGGTCTGAATCACCTAACGGAAAATTCGGAACGACCAGAATCACCTTCGCCGGAAATCGCCTTCTCCGATATCAGCTCGACACAATGCGTAGAAATGAGCCTTAAGCTTTCGAAAGAAGGTTTATATAGGCTCAGCTGCATCTGTGCATTAATTACTAGCAATGATGGTCGCAGCCGAATCGGCGTAAATATCACTCGGAGCTGACATGGCACCGCCCCATTGGATTAGGCTCTGTCAAGCAGCGCGCTTCGAATAAGGGAAAAGACGTTCGAATAATGACAGGCACACATGGCAGCAGCCCGTAAGCAAACGACGATTCGAAGGATCAACCGTCGCAACGAGCCTGTCACGCATCGATCCATGAGCGGGAAATCTTGCGAACGTAATAATTCAAACCACTGAGGGTCCGAGGTGCTTGGAGGAACCCATGGACGAGGTACTCGATCTCCCGTATGATTACTCTCCGAGCCCCTAACAGACCTCGAAGAGTAGGGGGCTTCTGTTGTGGGAAAATCCGAGCCCCTTATAACTCCGAGGCCAGGCAGTATCCTGATCCGATCAGATGAGTGGATAAAGGCTCAGTTCAGATAAGATCCGACCCCTTGGCCGACCCGTGAATGAACACCGTCAAGATCCAGGCACAAGGCCCAGCAGGGAATATGAAACGAAAAGGATATGTTGGCTGATTACCTCCGACCCATCTATTGTCCGTGCGGATAGTAGCCCACACTTGGCAATGCAAGCTTAAGGTCGACATCAGCTGCGCCGAGCCGAGCCAATGTTATCACAACTATGCCAGGCAAAGCTCACCCCCGAAAGGCGGGATTCCTACATAACGAAAGGAGGGATCAGCTCGGACCGTGATGGTCGCCATCGACTGCGCCGAGTCGAGCCCACCCTCAAAGGTGGACATCCCCCATGCCAGGTTTGGAAACTGCCGTAAGGGAACGTGAGAAAGCCAAACTTAGAAACCGTTGTAAAGAGACGTGGGCGATCATGACGCTCGCAGATGTGATCTTTGGATTGCATACGATATCTCCATGATCCGAAAATCTCGCTAATTGAGGGAATCATGCCGTAATCATCGGATCCAGATCCTTCGATAGCTAAGTATAAATACGTGAAGACCTCACTGCTACAGGTACGCAAAATCTGGCACTCTCCCTCTACTCTTCAACACTAGACCCCGATTCCCGTCGCCTGACTTAGGCATCGGAGGGTCCCTCGGCTTAGCCAGGGTCTCCTTTGCTCACCCTTTGTGCAGGACCAGAGTCAACCCAAGGAGTGGAGGGCGATCCAAATTTTGACCTCAACAATAACAATAAGGGCATGTTTGGATACCACCAAATAAGTTACTTTTTTTAATTACAGTAGTAGATAAATGACTTATTTCAGATAAGTATGTTTGGTTTATGATTAGTTATATTAAAAGTACTTAATTATTTCAGTTATTTTTTTTATAGCTTTTCTACTTTTTCGAAGTTGTCGAAGAGAGACACCAGAAGAGATGAAAAAGAGGAGAAGCTGATAAGTATGTTGTTTACCAAGCATATTTATCTTCTTAATAAGTAAAAAACAAAGATAAGCTACCTGTGGCATAAGTAGCTTATCTTAAGCAACTTACGTTCCAAACACCCCCTAAGTGGTAGGTGTAATTTCGTTTCAATATTTATTTGAGTACAACTCATACATTCATCTTCTTTTGTAGTAAGGGCAAAATTGTATGTAGATACATAAAATTAAATAGATAGTGAAACCCCTGTTTTAAAGTATATTTTTCAGAGGTTTTAACTGGTTTAGTGGTATGAGTTTATGAAAGCCTTTCTAAGGTTGAGTACACTCTTCCTATGCTATTGTGCATGAATCACCACTTCAATGACTAGACATATGTTTTATGAATGATCTCATCCATATGCTTTTGTATGTCATTGATTTGATGATTTGGATCATGCAATTAGAATGATTTTTTTAAGGCGACCTAAGAAGATTGACTAGGTCCAAACATGACAAAACTCATTGAGTTGACTCAACAAATTCGTGGACTCAATACAACTTGACATGACCGAGAACGAGATAGCTGCATGCCCAGCCAGGGAATCTTCTTATAATAATTATTAAAGAAAAAGCATGCGATAAGAATGTATCCTATGCCACTGTGTTGGAAGTGCAGCCCTCTCAATAGGTTCCAAAGGTAGGAATTGTATACTTTTATATATAAATATAAATACATCATCATCATCACCATCACAATCTACGTCCTATCCCAGCTAATTGAGTTTGGCGAGCATTTCCACTTTATCAAGAGTCATGACTTCGACTTCGGTTAGACTATAGGTCATCAAATATTTTCTTTCTTACACTCATCACATTCTTTTTGGTCTTCCCCTTAGCCTTTTAGGGCCTTCAACTTGTATCACTCACTCTTAGCTTTTATGTATGCCCAAATCATTTAAGTCTACTTTCCTTTATCTTATTACCTATTGATGCTACTCCTAAGTTTCCTCAAATGCATTCATTTTTAATTTTATCCAAAATTTGTCACTCATCCATCTCATCCTCCTTATTTTAGCTATACTTATCCTATAAATGTGTTATTCGTTAACTACTCAACATTATATCCTATAAAGCAAGGCTAGTCTTATAGTTATCCTATAAAATTTTCATTTTAATTTTAGAATGCAACGATCACATAAAACTCTAGAACACACATCTCCATTTCTTTTAGCCCACTTGAATTATATATATGGGCCACATCCTCCTCAATCTTTGTACTCTCATAAATTAAAGACGCAAGACATTGAAAGCAGTCATTTTGAGAAATTTAAATTTAAATTTCTTGGTCAGTAATCTTAACTAATTCCTCATTTCACTCACATTGTTACTAAAATTGCATTTAACATACTCTGAGTTCCACGAAGTTTAAATCCTTTAGATTCTAATGCACCCTTTCGTAAATCTAGCATTGGTGTCTTCGCCCTCTCTTATCTTGTCAATTACCAATATGTCATCTACAAATAGCATAGAACTTGGGATTTTTTCTTACAAATAAATGTTAGCTCATTCATAACTAATGAGAAAAGGTATTGGCTCAATGTTGACCATCGGTGCAAGCGTAAAGTAATTGAAAACTCACTTACCTCTTTATTAGTAGCCATCACATTTGTTACTACTCCCTTAAACATATCAATATATCCTCTTGAAACTCTTTTCTTTTCTAACACATATTTTTTTAACGTATAATCTAACTAGGTTAGATCTAGCGACTTAAATGATGTCATTTAGCAGCAAAATCTCGATAAGAGACGACAAACAAAAGATCTATAATATTGATTATCTCATCTTCTAACACAACTTTTGTTAAAAAGTTCTATCAGTTACTCTCTTAACATCTATAAATTTATCATTTACATTTTTATCTACCACTAACCCTCCCCATCTAATATTGTCTTTTTCTATATACTAAAACTTTTATATATATCCATCAATTTTTCTTGTTTTAGTCCTTACCAATTGGTCTTCTAAATGCAAACTATGTAAATTAACTCTCCTTTGTTTTATCATATCTATAAAATTCATATTCTTACATGTCGATATTAAGATATTTCATGTTGTAAGTGTTAGAAATTTAAGAGTTTCTTGTACACAACGGAGGATAGAAGAAAACGATAACGAAACGATCAGATCTATCAAGTTCAAGGCTTGACTGGAATAGTCAATTTCTCAAGACAGATTTGTTGTCCTTTTCTGTAAATTCCAGCAAATGCAAAGGAAGGAAATCTGCAAATTGTCTTTAGAATATAATAAACTCTCAATCCGATTTTCTACACAAAAATTTACACATTTAAGTGTTGAACAGATTTATAGTTTTGACACCGATATGCCTTAAGACGTTCAGAAAAACTCAGTAAGAGATTAGATCGAGAGTAATTGCACGGAAGAAGATATAATCTCAATGATTAAGAGTTAATACTTTCTGGATTATAGTATCCAGGATTTATATTAATTGAAGGGTTATGGATTTCTTCCTGAAGAGGTGCTAAAAAGCCTCTTCAAGAAATCCATACTCATTCACAGCAAATAATTGCCTTTTCATGAAAGGACATGACTTTTTGTCCTACGACAGTTATTTCTGTACCCATTCAAACAGGAGCAGTTATCCAATAGGAAAAACTGTATCCACATAAGTGACACATGGCATAGGTGCCATATGTACAATCATGTCATAATTACTTTTAATCAACAAAGGTCATAAATCATCAGAATAAACTCTCGTTCAATTCCAGTTGAACCATGGCAAAAAAAAATTGAACTATGTACCAAAAAGATTAAGACACTTTTTGCTACTTGCGACGATGCGAACGTGCGAAGTACTAAGTGCGCCTAATAAAGCGCTAAAAAGCGCCCAAGCAGCCCGACAGCCCACGCCATGCTCGCGTGGATGGTGCTTTTGCACCGTCCACAAGGAGATTTAAAACCTGGCTGCATAAGCGAAAATCCCTTCTCTTACCAACTGGCTATACACACTATTTATGAAAAGTTTAAATAATTAATATACTTATTTACTTTCTAAAAATAATGTTTATTTTTGAAATTTATTTATTTTTTTATTCTAAAAAACACAACAATCCCCCACAATTTCAAAAATAAAATCAGATTCTATAACGAATGACATATCAGTATAAATAGGTGCATAAGTAAAAATATCTTTTGGATTTAAACATTTACTTTAGTGTATATGTATCAAAATTATGCCAGGTACTTAGTGACCCATTAGTCTTGAACTAAGGGCCTTATATGTCATCCACTAGGTTGGGCCAATCTAATTATTCAAATGCCATAATTTGACCCTGATTCAAACTTAAACCACTTGAAACCAAAGTTGAAAGAACCGGTTTGGGTCATGAAAAATGAAACCTAGACTAGAAAGGATCCAGACCGAGCAAGATCAGATCAGCTTCGGTGCAGTTACTCTATGGTCCAACCCAAGCTTGACCTATATATTGATAGCCTAGCAAAGAGGTGGAATGTGGGGCTAGTAGAACTCACAATACCTTTATCAATTAGTCTTATGGATAGGAATTGTAATGCTGATGAGAAGATGACTAAATAGATCACGTAAGATATTTGAGGTGTTTCCTTCGCGGCACGCATGTTACTGCATGCATGCTTTTGTGACGTCTAGGCCATGAACATTTCCTGCCAAAATATCATAACAGATCCAACCGATGGTGTGTGGCACATGCATGTGTTTGGAGATTTGATAGCTCACATATATACATTGTTACACGCAACACAAATGCCAACTTTGAAGGTGGGTGTGACTTCTAGCCAGTGAATAAGGTGGGCCCCACCAGTTCATCCCAGTGCGCAATAACCTTATGAAAAAAAAAAAAAAAAAAACTTATGAACGGTTTTGATGACATATAAACATCACTAGGAAGGTTAATTTCAATGGTAGGCATTTCCATTCTAGCCATTTCTTATTATATGGTCCACCTGAGTTTTGGTTATGTTTCATTTTTGGGTTCCTATACTATTGTCAACTTGCAAAACTGATGGATAAAGTGGACTCAATGGCCCCCACATAGCTTCTGACTACGTACAAGAACTTTATATTGCTGGGGCCACAGGTAATTTGTGTCCATAAGTTGAGCGGCTGCACACTTCTAAGAATTCATGGTGCTGTTTTAGAACCTAAGTGAGCCTACTAACAAACCAAGCCTTGAATGATATGCCCAAAGTCATGCATGGATGCATTTACAGCATTGAATAGACAGAGATGTATAAGTGTAATTCCTTCATGAATTTACATCTATACAATTTCAGAACCTGGGCTGAAGAGCCACAAGTTAACTCTCTTATAAAATCAAATTGAAGGTCATGATTTCATAGTTAAGATGGTGAAGTGTGTGTGTTTATATATTAAAGGGTTAATCCATACCATACTCTATTATTGTAAAATAATACACACTAGCTAACAATCTGCCCCGCACTACATCATAGGCACACTGGGAACATAGATAATTGGACATTTCATTTCTGAACAGAAGTACCATTTTCAAGTAGTGTTCGATCGATTACCTGTTAATCAATATTCGATTGATTGGTCTAAGGTTATTGACAAATAATAGTGTGTGTGTGTGTGTGTGTGTGTGTGTGTGTGTGTGTGTGTGTGTGTGTATATATATATATATATATATAAAAGGTATATATATATATATGCCGTATATATATATACCATTCCATAGGGGGCCCACATGATATATCATATTTTATATGTATTGAGAGGGGCCATGCACCAAACATTCAAAACCATTTGTGGGGACCTTTCGAGATGTTTTTGATGATCACATGATCATGTGTGTACCAAATTTGTTAATTTTAAAAGTTTTATGGTATCCACAACTCGACCAAGTGCTACATATTTTTGTGTGTATAAATGTTTTCCCGATGGTAAACGTGGATGGCTAATTTTGGGCGAAACCCCGGGCTCGTGTATCTGGTGGACGGTGTGGATTTTCGAACGGCATCACGGTGGGGCCCACACAGCTTGACCTCACGGACGACTGCTTTACGCTCGAGCACATAGTACCTTTTCCCTATATATATATATATATATATATATATATATATATATATATATATATATTCAGAAACTAAAAAAGAGATTCACTACATGATCGAAGCTATACCAAATTTGTTATAAAAAATTATAGAATTTACAATTTCTGTAAAATAATTAAACCGAAAATATAAGGACAAGTTGAAGCATGTGTGATCACACTGTCCTTAAAGCATTATTTGCTCCTTCTAAAAAAAATGAGAATGTTGATAGGTTTCAGGTAAATAACTTCTCGGATACGACAAACCTGGGTATGGATCTGCATTCAACAAATACGAAAAACCACGAATGTAACTTTATACACAAATTTCTGGCATATAAAGAAAAAAAAAAGAATCTCAAATTCAGAAAGAGAATTAGAAAAATTTTAGACTACTGAGTTGGTTTGTTTCTTGAGGTCTTCTAGCTAAGGTTCGTATGAACCTTGTTGACTGATCAAAGTACATTATTGCTTCTTTGCTCTGGTTTGAGTGGTGGTGATGGTCTATTAAACCATCCAGGCACTGCTTATATAAGCTAAGGTAGCTAACCATTTTGATCCAGGGCCATAAATCAATGTGACAATTTTGTAGCTGTTGGTGAGAAACTAACGGTTATTGCTAGCTTTTGACCATTGTGCATATAAGATAATTGCTACTGTATGCTATCCATTTAGACTTACTGGCTAGCCATTTTATAGCTATTGAGCTAGCCACATGTAGCGGTTTCTGCATGATCCAAATTTATGTTGCATAAGGAATTACACCTCACTCCAACAACTAGTTTTCAGCCTCTATAAAAATCACACAGGTCTCATTCAAACCACTAGCTCATTTCAACCACCTGACTCATATACTCTATCACACCTCGACAGCCCCTCACATGCCCATGCCCTCGCACCGAGCTCGAGCGCGGATGTTCTAGTTTTGCACCGGAACATGCAAGCCCCGATACTCCATGAATCAACCAAGGAAATATAATGGTACTTCACACCTCACATATAAACTATATTTTGTCTTACTATTCCCAAAAACGCCAAAAATGCAAATTATTTTCAAAAAGCACTTGTATATATAATTCCATGGTCCACTAAACATGGGCTTCACTTAATACCCTGTTTTTTACAAAGGAAGAATTCGATGGCGTGGTATTTCCATACATGCAATCATTGGGCAATAATTGTGTAATAATGATGTTAATTCCATCTAATGCAATTCCATGCCATTTGGTCTCATGGCATCACCAATCAATCTGTTAAAATAGTGTTATATAAAACAGGGATTAGCCCACTGAAAATGCACAGTGACTTATTTCCTTTCTACGCGCCCATCCATAATTCTTCCAAGTCCGGTCCAAGGGTGAAAAAATGGTCTAATAGAAGTACTACTTCTAGACTGTCTAAAGTGGGCCCCACCTATCGAACAACAGGGATCTCCCTACCAGACAAATGCCACGTATATGTAGTTGAAGAAAGTGTGTCAGCTGACAACAGGCGTGGGTGTTATTTTCCGCTCATGAACATCACGTGAAAGATCATGAAACCGAAAGCAGCCACTTCTCTTCCTTTTTCTTTCTTTTCTTTTTCGTGAGCCTTCTCAACAGTCGAGACAAATCCAGCCCACCCTATCCTCGAAATATTCGAATGTGGGGCCCACCCCTGGCTAAGCTCGTTGTTGCTAGACCAGCCGACCGCACCACGGCTTGGAAGCATTCGCCGCCCGTTCATTACATGGCCCACACTCATATCTTCGATGGACAAAACTGTGGCTCGTGTTCACCCTCAAACCATTTTGATCCAGGCCGTTCATTGGACTTTCCATCGTGCATGAACCTATAATCATGCTAAGTGATTGATCATAACCATCTGATCGATGGATATCAATTGAAGTCCAAGGGTACCCAATTCTCGAACTAAAAGTAAGGTGATTTTATTTTATTTTTTTAAAGAAAAGAGTGGGCTCTTGCCACCAATTCATTAACCACAGAAATTTACAGATCTTCAGGTGGGTCCCAACAAAAAGAGACGGGCCTCACCTATCATATAGGCCCTAATGGACCTAAATACAGAAAAGAAAAACTGTAACTGTACAGAGAAGCAACCGAAGGAAGCTCGGAGTGAGCCCAAAGGCCAGCGGGACACCGCTGGAAAAGCACAAAAAGAACTAAGGCTAAGGAATTCTAAGAGTCCCTAAACCTGTTTTATCAAGAATGAGCAATCCCTTCACCATCCTCGGCAGGAGAGAAGGGGCATGAAAGATCGTTTGTGGGCATCCTTCGCTAGCTATCCTCGCCAAAGTAAGGTGATTAACATTGTTCAATCCATGTGAATTTCAGAATTGGATGGATTAAAATCTTTAGCCCTTTTTTTTTTGTCAGTTGCACATTTAAAGCATTCATGTTGATAGAGTATCAACAAGGTGGTATAAATTTTCTTAGATGCCGAGCATATCAATTCGATCCCCATGACAGATGGAGAACACGTGCATTTATGGTTCAGAAAATCAAATTCCACTCTCACCAATCGACAAATGTAACAGGTTATCCGTTAATGTTAACATAATAGCATTATGTTAGTGTTTATGCCTGATCTAGCCATGTCAAATCTAATTACTTGAATGATGCAATCTGAGAGCGAGATCTCAATAAAAGATAAACGAAAGGTCTCTTCAGTTACATTGACGGCCAAGTTTGTTCAAATTTTGAAAAGTGACGAGTACTCCAAAAATGGTCAAGCTGGCTATTGCCATAGGACACATGTAGCCTCGTGATCGAAAATGGGTATCGAACAAAATATAGTTGCGAAAAGTGACAAATTTAGCTAATGCAATGTAACATTGCACAGAAAAAGTTCATATGGTCAAAACCGCTTAAGGATTGATGTAATAATAATGCCAAGTTGGTTGAGTTTCACAACACACCACGCATGTCCATTTAAAGAAAGAAATAGCAATCACCTACACAGGGCATCATGGGAAGAATTCTCATCCACATAATTAGAGCAAAACGTGCACACAACCAATGGTCAGCCTATAACAAACGTCTACCACACATGACGTTGCATAACAAGGCACAATTGTCTATGGCCCTGACATTTATTTCTACATCAGCAGACGTGAAGAGTGGCTACAAAAAATTTCTCTCTAGCTACCATCTTAAAATTTTATAAACAGAAGAAAGATTATTAAAAAAAAAAAAAAAAAAAAAAAACTTCGAGCCCTCATTAACCCAATACAACACAACTCTACAGTGCAACATTGCTTATATTATCTTAGTTTATCCTAAATTATGAGTAGTATAATCCAACCCATATATGTTGCTACGTCGGACTAGCTTTAGTGTAATTCAATCTGTCTATACTGCTAAAATAAACCGGCTTAAATTAGGAGTAATGTAATCCCCTTCATTTGCACCCCAAATCATTGAACCAAATAAGACTTAGCTTTTAGACATTGCCATCTACGCCATAGATATTGGATCATCGAGGATTATCTTTGTAAGTTTTTATTTTTCATTTCATCAATACAATTTCGTTTCCTTTTTCCTCTCACATTGTGCGAATCAACTTACCTATGTTGTCACAGTGAGAAAAAGTCATTTTGACTTGAAGAAAAAAAAAAAGAAAAAAAAAAGAACTCATTAGAAGAAGAGACCCTTCCCTTCACAAATTATCTGATTTCTTTTACAGGTGGTTGAATAGATGGCCGAATTGCTCAGTTCTTGGTAATAGAAAATCACTCATGGTCTCTCTGTCCATCTTGACATTTGGGGTCATAGGTGTTCAGTTCAAATTGAGTTGTAATAAGCTCTAGCACTAGAGCTATACACGAGCCAAGCTAGCTTGAAAAGCTCGCTGGGCTTGGCTCGATTTAGATCGGCCTGACTTGTCTTGAACAACAACTCGAGGTGAGCCAATTTCATATGACCCAACTCGTTTTGAAAATGAGCCGAGGTCATGCATAGTGGAGCTTGACTCGGCTCGACTAGAACTCGGCTCGGATCGAAGCTCGATCTTGGCTCAACTGTAATTTAAAAATAATAAAATTTAAAACTTAAAACCCCACCTTACCCATCCGTCTCTTTCTTACCCTTTTTCCTTTCCTAATTGTCGATCATGGTCAAGGTCGAGCTTCGAGGTTTGTGCCTCTAATTAGGGTCAGGTCGGTACTTACAATCGTTGTTTGGTCGCGACAGTGAAATGCTAGATAAGCGACTAAGGCCATCACTTACGATTGGTGCTCGGGTTGATTGCGGAGGTTGTGCTTTGTAGTAGAGTTCGAGCTCTCACTCGATCTCTCATTCGAGCTCTTTATCTAGTCAGTCCAATTTTACCCATAATGGGTAATCCTTGACATATAGGATGTCTATACGAAAGCCTTCTTTTTCCCTTCTATTCATTTTTCTCTCCTTTTCTTTTTATTGTTTTTCTTTTCAACTTTGACGGAGAGGCATGCTCACCTTCGTAACAACCTCATGATAACCCCCAGTAGCCTTCACGTGCATTAAGAATAACACCTAAAACTTGTGGCACCTGTTGTACCATATTTCTAACCGATCGAAGCAAAGCCAATAAAGAAATGACATGTGGCATTACACCTAGAATATGCGGTGTCCGAATAGATTTTCTGAGAAATTTTGTATGGAATTATAGCTGGCATTGATTTGGTACTACACATCATCAGAGTGGACACATGACCAAAACGATATTGTGTTCGAGATAAATAGAAGTTTGGAGTGCAGTTAAGAGATGAAATATGTTGAGAAGTGGAGCCACATCCGAGGCCGCCCACGACCAGTCGAGGTTATGCAGATACGATCTGCATTTTTGTGCGGATTTCGTGTTACAAGTCCTTTCACAACTAGGATGTAGAAAGGAGTTTCACGGATTTCGTGTCGCAAGTCCTTTCGCAACTGGGATGCGAAAGGAGTTTGGCGGATTTCGTGTCGTAAGTCCTTTTGCAACTAGGATGTGGAAAGGAGTTTTCTAAATTATAAATAATGGTACCTAGGGCTTTTCTAGGTATGATGCATGGGAAAGTTATTCTAAGGTGTGGGCAAAGGGTTTTCTATGTGCTTCCAAGGGAGAGGTTAGTATATTGCCTTGTAAGCTTTATTTTTCTTCATAGTGGAAGTTTTGCATCCGTGGTTTTTTACCCTTGTTGGGGTTTTTCCACATATATCTTGTCTTGTGGTTTATTTGAATGCTTATTCCTTTCTAGTTTATATTTCTTCCTGTTTATCGTTTGTGGGTGAGACTTGAGATTAGATCTCGGTTCACTGTGTTGTTGGCGTGCTGCGCAACAACTGGTATCAAAGCTATTGGTTTAGTTCTATTGAGAGCGATGACAGAAGAAGGGAAAATTAGAATTGAGAAGTTTGATGGTTCAAACTTTACCTTCTGGAAGATGTAGATGGAGGATTATCTGTATCAGAAGGACCTCTATGTTCCTCTAGGAGGAAAAGAGAAGAAACCAGAAAAGATAATAGATGATGAATGGTTTTCACTGGATAGGAAAGGTTTAGGAACAATCTGACTCTCTTTGTCTAAGAGCGTCGCCTTCAATATACCCAAGGTGAAAACTACAAAAGAATTAATGAAAACCATAGCTACCATGTATGAAAAGCCCTCAGCATCCAACAAGGTTCATCTTATGAAATAACTATTCAACATGAAGATGTCAGATAGTGGGAGCGTGGCTGAACATCTAAACGAGTTCAATACAGTCACGAGCCAGTTGGAATCCGTTGGCATTATTTTTTAGGATGAGGTCAAGGCGTTATTGATCTTGTCCAGTTTACCAAACAGTTGGGATGGTTTAGTGAATGTTGTGAATAATTCTTCAGGGTCGATAAAGTTGAAATTTGATGATGTGGCTGGTCTAATTTTCCACAAAGAATCTAGAAGAAAAGCATCAGGAGTTTCAGGGGATTCAAGGAATGCTCTAAACGTTGAAGGAAGAGGAAGATAGCTGAACAAAGGAGGCAATAAACACGAGCGTAATAAGTCGAGGAAGAAGTCCAAGGGACTGAAAGACAAAGACGGGTGTTGGCATTGCGGCAAGAAGGGGCACAAGAAACGTGATTGCAGGGCGCTCAAGAAACAAGAAGGAAGTTCTCAAGGCGGGAAGGATTCAGTGAATCTATCTGAGGAGAGTGACACAGAGGCGTTGATCTTGTCTCTTGATGTGAGGAATGAGTCTTGGGTTATAGACTCGGGTGCTTCGTTTCATGCCACTTCATGTAAGGAAGTTCTACGTGATTATGTGTCAGGTGACTTTGGGAGAGTCTACCTGGGTGATGATGAACCGTGCAGTATTGTTGGAAATGGGGACATTCATGTAAATCAGAAAGACTGAATGTCTTTGAAATTGAAGGATGTCAGACATGTACCGAGTTTGAAACGTAACTTGATCTCAGTGAGGCAGTTGGCCGATACCGGTTATGTGACGACATTCACCAGTGATTCGTGGAAGATCACAAAAGGTGCCTTAGTGATATCTCGAGGCAAGAAGGAAGGTACTTTGTACGTGACTTCAGGATCGTACAGTTCACTCGCAGCCGCATCAACTAGAGTGAATGGGCAGTTATGGCATCAAAGATTGGGACATATGAGTGAGAAGGGGATGAAAGTGTTATTGTCTAAAGGAAAGCTACCAGGGCTAAAGTCTATTGACTTGAAATTTTGCGATGACTGCGTGTATGGCAAGTAGAAGAGAGTAAGCTTCAAGAAGACGGGACGCGCTCCAAAGACACATCTGTTGGAGCTTATACACACTTATGTGTGGAGACCGACATAGGTATTATCTCTTGGTGGCTCACATTATTTTTTTACTTTTATTGATGATGCTAGTAGAAAATTGTGGGTCTATTTCTTAAAGCATAAATCTGATGTATTTAATGTATTTAAGAAGTGGAAAGTTATAGTAAAAAATGAGACAAGTAAAACAGTAAAATGTCTCAGATCTAATAATGAGGGAGAGTACTGTGATAAGAGATTTGAGGAGTATTGTGCAACAAATGGAAATATTAAACATTAGAAAACGATTCTAGGGACACCGCAACAGAATGGTGTGGTTGAGCGCATTAACAGGACCATCCTTGAGCGTGTCAGGAGCATGAGGTTACATGCAGGGTTGCCCAAGACCTTTTGGGCAGATGTTGCGAATACTGCTGCATATCTCATCAATAAAAGTCCCTCAGCACCATTGGATGGTGGGCTACCAGAAGAAACATGGACTGGGAAAGAAGTGAACCTTGCACAACTCAGAGTGTTCGGTTGCACTTCATATGTTCACATTAATGTAGAGCACAGAAACAAACTGGATGCGAAATTCAGGAGGTGCACGTTTATAGGCTATGGGCAGTAGGATTTTAGCTACAGGTTTTGGGATGCAGAAAACAAGAAAATCATCAGAAGCAAGGACGTAGTCTTCAATGAAAAAGTGATGCATAAGGACAGTGCGCAGGAAAATAAGGCCGAGAAAAAGAATTCGTAGAGATGGAAGAGTTACTGGACACGGGTGTTACAGCGCCACAGGATGATCATGCACAGGAGCATTATGAGGCTGAGCCTTATACACCGGTTGTGAGGAGGTTTACTCGGGAGAGGAGACCCACGGTCCGATACTCACCCTCCTTACATTATTTACTGTTGACAGATAATGGTGAACCAGAGTGTTTTGAAGAGGCATTATAGATGGATACACAGGTTAAGTGAGAGCAAGCCATGGATGAGGAGATGGACTCTCTTGAGTTTAATCGTACATGGGAGCTAGTCACTCTACCTAAAGGTAAGAAAGCTCTTCATAACAAGTGGGTTTACAGACTGAAGAAGGAGCACGATGGTTCAAAACGGTACACGGTTAGATTGGTTGTGAAAGGGTTTCAACAAAAGGCAGGTATCGATTTCACTGAAATATTTTCACCCGTAGTGAAAATGTCTACGATTCGCATGGTCTTAAGTATAGTAGCTATAGAGGACTTACATCTAGAGCAGCTAGATGTTAAGACGGCATTTCTTCATGGAGACCTTGAAGAAGAGATGTATATGCATCAGCCGACAGGATACGTGGCACCAAAAAAGGAGAATAAGGTGTGCAGACTGAAGAAGAGTTTATATGACCTTAAGCAAGCCCCGAGGCAGTGGTATAAGAAGTTCGACAGTTTCATGTCAGGAAATGGTTACAGGAGATGTCATGCACACCACCGTTGTTATTTGAAGAAGTTTGATACGTCATACATCATCCTTATTCTGTATGTTAATGACATGCTTGTGGCCGATTCAAGCATGAAGGACATCTCAGATCTCAAAAGACAACTGTCTAGAGAATTTGCCATGAAGGATTTAGGAGCTGCAAAATAAATCCTAGGCATGAGGATAAAGCGTGACACGGAAAATAAGAAACTAGTTTTGTCACAGGTAGAGTACATAGCCAAGGTACTTGATCAATTCAATATGGGAGGTGTTAAGCCGGTTAACACTCTATTAGCCAGCCACTTCAAGCTATCTAAGGAGCAAGGTGCAAAGATGCAGGAGAAATAGGACTACATGGCTAAAGTCCCATATGCGTCAGCTATTAGGAGTCTCATATCTATTATGGTAAGCACGAGGCCAGATATTGCTCGCGTAGTGGGAGTTGTTAGCAGGTTCATGAACAACCTCGAGAAGGAATATTGGGAAGCTGTGGATCCTTAGATACTTGGTAGGTACTAAGGATGTAAAGCTGTGCTATGGTGGATTGGAAATTAAGTTACAAGGCTACGTGGATTCAGATTTGGCAGGAGATATCGATAGCAGAAGAAGCATTATAGGTTATGTCTCTAGTGCTGCAGTCAGTTGGGTCTCTTAGTTACAGAAGATAATATTTATCAGTACGACAGAGGCATAATATGTTATAGCTACAAAAGCGTGCAAGGAGATGGTGTGGATGCAAGATTTTATGGAAGAGTTAGGTAAGAAGCAAGCAGATTGCAAGCTGTACAGTAACAGTTAGAGCGCAATACACTTGGCTAAGAATTTAGCTTTTCATTCAAGGACCAAGCATATTGTCATCAGATATCACTTCATACGCTCGTTACTGGAAGATGGATCGATTACTCTGGAGAAGATTCATACAAGTGAGAATCCTGCGGATATGCTGACCAAGGCGATCACAAGGGAGAAGCTGAAGCTCTATTCAACTTTGATTGGTCTTCAGGCTTAAAGACGGGGAGGTGGTGCACTCCGGATGAAGAAAATAAAGGTTTATGCCAATATGTCTCCAAGTGGGAGATTGTTGAGAAGTGGAACCACATTTGGGGCAGCCCATGACCAATCGAGGTTATGCAAATTCGATCCGCGTTTTTACGCGGATTTCATGTCGCAAGTCCTTTCACAACTGGGATGTGGAAAGGAGTTTCGTGGATTTCGTGTCACAAGTCCTTTCGCAACTGGGATGCGAAAGGAGTTTCGTGGATTTCGTGTTGTAAGTCCTTTCACAACTGGGATGCGGAAAGGAGTTTCCTAAATTATAAATAAGGGTACCTAGGGCTTTTCTAGGTATGATGGGAAAGTTATTCTAAGGTGTGGGCAAAGGGTTTTCTATGTGCTTCCAAGGGAGAGGTTAGTATATTGTCTTGTAATCTTTATTTTTCTTTATAGTGGGTTCATAGCGTTGTTGGCATGCTCCGCAACAAAATATGGTCGAGAGGAATGAACCGTGATTGAAGGAAATAGAGTGCGGTTAATAGGAGAAGAAAAGTCATAAAAGGGAAACGTAATAGAAGAAGGATCCAGAGAAAAGCTTTTCGACTATCGTAACTGCTGAAATAATGATATGATAAAGATATCTAGAAGAATAAGTTGTGCAGCAGAAATCTATAAATAAGAGAAAATCTATAGAGCAAAGACACACCAAAATTAAATACCAATCCAATCTAATCAAATCTAATTTATCAATTCACTTTATCTCAAGTATCTTAGGAGTAACGATAATTAATCTTAGTTCTTAGTTCTAATTTGAATCTATGCTCATATTGATGCAAAAGTCTGGTCCACCCTCTTTAGACGTTCGAATACCTGCACAGGAAGAAGATAAATAAGACCTTGGCTAGAGCAAGGGACCCTCCGATGCCAAAGTCAAGATAGGAATCTGTGTCTTGTAGTATTGAGGGATTTTGGGTAAGAGATTCTGCGTACCTTTCACCATTAGAGATGCTCAATTTATAGTTGAGGAGAGGTGGTAGCATAGAGGAGATCTCCCTATTTAGAAAGGACGTACCATAGAGGGATTCAGATCCCGAAGGCGTGGGAGAATCTTTCGAGATCTTTGGCGAAGATCTCCGGATCCCGAGCGTGTCGCAAATAACCTCTGAGATCTTTGAAGAAGATTTCGAGCGGATCTTTCTTAGATAAGATCTTATTATTCAGAATCGATGGAGATGTGTAGTAGGAGGCCGAGGTGGTTTTGGTCGACCTGACCTGGGTGTAGTCTGTCAACCTGACCTGGGTGTAGTCTGTGGACCTATCCTGGGGGTAGTCTATCGACCTAACCTGAGAGTAGTATGCCGACCTGACCTGAGTGTAATCTTTCAACCTGACCTAGGCGTAGTCTGCCAACCTGACCTAAGTGTAGTTTGCCGACCTATGACTTGTGTGTAGTCTGTCGACCTGTCCTGGGGGTAGTCTGCCTACCTTACTTAGGTGTAGTCTATCGCCCTGACCTAGGTATAGTAAGTGACCGACCTCTTTTCGTGGCCATTGTGGAACTTATTGGTCATGACCGGCGCTGGCCGGCCTCGTATCTTGCAGAAATATCCGAGCTGACCACTTCTCTTTAGCCAATCTATTTTTACCAATAACAGCTCATACGTTGAATTCGTCTTTTCTCCAATATCAAATAATTTTTTCAAGAGACGCATTCTTACAATTGCTCACCAATAGGGCCCACCTTATTTGTGTGTAACATCCACATCAGGTGATCCATTTGCAGCTACCCTGATTTGCGGGGCCCACCTTCTTATACATGTGACATCCACTCGCTTCATTAGGTTACCATTTGTAGCTATGCCTTAGGTTAAACATCTAACCAATCAACTATTGGGGGCCTTGCATAAAACCTTAGGATCTAGCCCCTTGAAACAAACCAGAATTATGGAACAATAATGCAATGAAAAACAATCAATGAATAAACCACATCACACCAGAGATTTTTACGTAGAAAACCATCAAAGAGGTAAAAACCACGGGACCTCGTCCAGATCAACAATCCACTATAAAGCAGAACATTACAATTGATCACAAGCACACACTGCTTGGATCAAACCTTCTTCACTCACGCAGGAGTGGATAAACAATAAGAGAAACAAGAGAAAACGGAGAGATCTCACCGATCACGAGGACGTAGAAGCGCTGAGACGTGGACTGCGAAGTAGATCACCTCTACGAGCAGAATCTCCCTTCTACAAGCTTCCTCTCTCTCTCTCTCTCACCTTTTGATAGCCCTAAGCCCTCCTAGAAAACCTTTAGGAAACTTAAAATGCCCTGAAATACACCCCAATTTCGGATACACCCATATATATAAGAATAAAAAGAGGGTTAACCTAAATAGGAAATAAAATCTGTAAAATCTGCGTTTTCGCAATCGCATCTCCGGAACTCATCGATGATATTGACAGTCTCTTGATGACAGCGTCGATATCATATGAAAGTTTCTCAATCATATCGAGACGGGACTAAAACTGTCCAGCAACCAGGGGTGAAAATTTCAACAATTGTCGATGCCATCGAGCCACTCTCGATGACAGTCTCGATATCATCTGAAAGTCTCTCGATGATATCGACAGGACCAAAAACAGTCCAGCAACCAGCAGTGAAAAATTCTGCAATTATCAATGATATCGAAACCTGTTCGATTTCATCGATACCAACAATGAGGAGAAAAATCCCCATCAAATCTCTCCCTTTTCGACTCAGGAGGAGTTCACCTTCTTCAAGCCAGCCCGATTTCTACAAACCTCAAACTTGCCCTTGAGCAAAGCCTTGGTCATCATGTCTGACAATCGTTCGTGTGGACCTTCTCAAGTTGCAACACCTTCTGTTCCAAAGTATCCCTGATCCAGTGATACTGAATCTCTATGTGCTTTGACTTGGAATGCTGACTTGGATTTTTGCTCAAGTGTATAGCACTCTGACTATCGCAATAGACCACGTACTCCTCCTGCTTCAGGCTAAGTTCCTGTAGGAACCTCTTCATCCAAAGCATCTCTTTACATGCCTCTGTGACTGCAATGTATTCGGCCTCTGTCGTCGATAATACTACGACCTTCTTTAGCTTGCTCTGTTAAGAAACCGCTCTCCCTGCAAAAGTGAACATGAACCCCGATGTAGACTTCCTGGAGTCTATGTCGCTTGCCATATCTGCATCTGTGTAGCCCTCTAATATAGGTTTACCGTCACCATAGCATAGGCTTAACCTAGATAAGCCTCTTAGATACCACAGTATCCATTTCACCGCTGCTCAATGTTCTTTGTTAGAATTGACAAGATACCGGCTGACAACACCAACCGCATATACTATGTCTGGGCACGTACACACCATAGCATACATCAAACTTCTTACGGCTGACGCGTAGGGTATCTTCTGCATCTCTTCCACCTCTGCCTTCGTCTTGGAACACTGCCTGTCGCTCAATTTGAAGTGACCATCCAGTGGAGTACTAACCAGATTCGCTGCATTCATATTGAACCACTATAGGACTTCTCAATATACAGCTCTTATGACAGCCAAAGCTTCCTGCTGCTTCTGTCACAGGTTATCTCCATTCATAGGATCTGTCTAGCCGGGCCCAAGTCTTTCATCGCAAAAGACTTGCCTAACTCCTGTTTCAGCCTGTCGATCTTCTTAATGTCTTTTCCCATGATGAGCATGTCATCAACGTATAAGAGCAGAACTAAGAAATCACCATCTGAGAACTTGCGCGTGAACACACAGTGGTCTGACTCCGTTCTGTCATACCCATGCTTTAACATAAACGAGTCAAACTTCTTGTACCATTGCCGTGGAGCTTGTTTCAGCCCATACAAGCTCTTCCTCAGCCTACACACCATATGCTCTTTGCCCTTGACTTCGAACCCCTCTGGTTGATGCATGTAGATCTCTTCTTCTAGGTCACCATGGAGAAAGGAAGTTTTAACATCTAACTGTTCTATCTCCAAATTCATGCTAGCCGCCAACCCAAGCAACATCCGTATGGATGTTATCTTCACCACTGGTGAGAATATCTCCTCGAAGTCTATACCTTTCCTTTAACCAAACCCTTTCACTATAAGTCTGGCTTTGAACCTCGTCTGTGAATTCTTCTGCTCTATTTTCTTTCTGAACACCTACTTGTTGCTCAAAGCTTTCTTGCCCTTAGGCAGTTTCACTATATTATAGGTGTGGTTCTTATGCAAGGATTTCATCTCCTCTTGCATAGCTTTCAATCGCTCCTCCTTATGCTCGTCAGTTAGGGGCTCAGAATAATCTTCTGGCTCTCCTACATCGGTTAGCATAATGTACTCATGCGGCGAGTACCTCTTGGACGGCTGTCTGTCCCTAGATGACCTCCTGTGGCTCAACAGGTGGATCAAGTGGGGGCTGCTCCCCCGGTCCATCTTCTGTAGGAATCCCTCGTCCTCTGCACCTTGCTGTACTCCCCCGTCATCAGGTACCATGGGAGGAGTAACCGGATCCATGTCCTCTAGCTCACTTGAACTAGGCTGGTTCTTCTCTGGCTTACCAATGTCTTCTATACACTGATCTTAAAAAAAACCACATCTTTGCTCCTGATGAGCTTCCTCTCAGTCGGATCCCACAATCTGTAACCGAATTTTTCATCACCATACCCTAAGAACACACACTGTCTAATCTTCGTATCGAGCTTGGACCTCTCGTCCTTTGATACGTGAACGGATGTCTTGCATCCAAATACCCTAAGATGACTGTACGATGGATCCTGTCCAGTCCACGCCTTCTCAGGCACTTCTCCATTCAACGAGACTGATGAAGACTTGTTTATCAAATACACCGCTGTGTGCATTGCTTCTCCCCAGAACGTCTTGCGTAACTTCGCATGGGATAACATGCATTTGATTCTTTCTATAATGGTGCGATTCATTCACTCAGCTACACCATTATGTTGGGGGGTCTTGGGAACTATTTGTTCATGACGTATACACAGGGACTTGTAGTACTCATGAAAGTCGCCAATGTATTCACCACCATTATTAGTGAGGATGTACTTCAATGGTCTACCTGTCTCTCTCTCGACCATAGCATGAAACAATTTAAACACACCAAAGACCTCGTCCTTTGATTTCAAAGCATAAACCCAAACCCTCTTAGATGCATCATCTATAAAAGTAATAAAATACAATTCCCCACCCAAGGTTTTTGTCCTCATAGGACCACAAACATCAGAATAAACCAAATCTAATGCATGCACTTTATTAACATGAGAAGCAGTTTTAACGAATGAACTTTATGTTGTTTCCCTAATAAACAATCAAGACAGGTTTTGAGAGGTGTACCTGTCACGTCTGGAAGGAGCCGCTTCCTTACTAGTAGCTGAAGCCCTTTTTCACTCATGTGGCCTAGACGCCTGTGCCACATGTCAATAGCTGAATCTTCCGCTGCGTTCAACCCACCCTTACACATACTGACACTTGCTTTATAAAGGGTGCAACACTTCTTTCCTCTGGCCACGATCAACAAACCCTTGATGAGCTTCCATCGCCCACCAGCAAACCGGCTTTCATAGCCATCATCATCCAACCTTCCCGTCGACATCAAGTTGAGGCGAAGGTCTGGGATATGCCTCACATCTCTGTGAACTAATGTGCAGCCCACATCGGTCTTCACACAAATATTACCAACTCCCACGATTTTTGATACGACAGAATTTCCCATCTTTACAGTCTCATAGTCACCTGACTTGTAGCTTGTGAAGAAGTCCCTGCGTGGAGTTGCATGAAAGGAAGCTCCCGAGTCTATCACCCAGTCGGTGTCCTGACTCGTAGCCGTGAGACATACATAGTGATCTGTAAAAAGAATAACTACAATGTCGTCATCTGAAGCGACCGCAGTGGAATCTAATTTATCTTTCTTCCCTTTTCCCTTTTTGTCGTTCTTCTTACCACTACATTCATGCTTGTAGTGGCCCTTCTTGCCACAATTCCAGCAATCAACATCTTTTCTATTACTCGACTTGCCTCTTGATTTATCTCGGGCCTTCCCGCCCTTTCTGTTCTTTCCTCTCCCCCGTTCCTGTGTCACAAGGGCCTCTTGTTGAGTAGACCCTTGAGACTTCCTCCTTGTCTCCTCATTGAAGAGACAACTAGTAACTTGTTCCATGGATATCTTTCCGTCTGGCGCGGAGTTACTTAGAGATACCACCCCAACTGTCAGACAATGAACTAAGCAATAGCAAAGCCTGCAATTCATTATCCAGGACCATCT
Source organism: Magnolia changhungtana (assembly GCA_030180095.1). NCBI lineage: Eukaryota > Viridiplantae > Streptophyta > Magnoliopsida > Magnoliales > Magnoliaceae > Magnolia > Magnolia changhungtana. Next base: position 3,449,880 of record JASAUF010000629.1, on the reverse strand, counting down.
TCATAGAGGAGAGTTGGTTCACTATATTACTGACCTCATTCATGTGCTCGGCCACAGAACCACCATCCTTGAACTTGAGATTCATAAGTCACCTCGTCTGAAAAATTTTATTACCGGCTGTCTTCCTCTCATACAACCCTTATAATTTCAGCCATAGGCTAGCGGCTGAGGTTTCCATAGACACGTGGTGGAACACAGAATCATCCAACCATTGTCTAATAAACCCCACCGCCTTTCGATCCATCTTCTTCCAATCATCACCAGTCATATCCTTGGATTTTGCTGATATGCCTAAAATTGGAGAATATAGGTCCTTGCAATAAAGCAAGTCCTCCATCTTAGCCTTCCATATGGTCCAGTTAGAACCATTGAGGCTGATCATCCTTGATGAGCTACCTTCCATAATTCAAAACCGATCTTACCCGTTCAATGAACTTAGCTTTGATACCACTTTGTTGGGGGCCTTGCACAAAACCTTAGGATCTAGCCCCTCGAAACAAACTAGAATATGGAACAATAATGCAATGAAAAACAATCAACGCATAAACCACATCACATCAGGGATTTTTACGTGAAAAACCCTCAAAGAGGTAAAAACCACGGGACCCCATCCAGATCAACAATTCACTATAAAGCAGAACGTTACAACCGATCACAAGCACACACCGCTTGGATCAAACCTTCTTCACTCACGCAGGAGTGGATAAATTATAAGAGAAACAAGAGAAAACGGAGAGATCTCACTGATCACGAGGACGTAGAAGCGCTGAGACGTGGACTACGAGGAGATCACCTCTACGAGCAGAATCTCCTTTCTACAAGCTTCTTCTCTCTCTCTCTCTCTCTCACCTTTTGATAGCCCTAAGCCCTCCTAGAAAACCTTTAGGAAACTTAGAATGCCCTGGAATACACCTCAATCCCGGATACACTCATATATATAAGAATAGAAAGAGGTGTAACCTAAATAGGAAACAAAATCCGTAAAATCTACGTTTCTGCAATTGCATCTGTGGAACTTGTCGATGATATCGACAGTCTCTCGATGACAGCGTCGATATCATCTGAAAGTCTCTCGATCATATCGAGACGGGACCAAAACTGTCCAGCAACCAGGGGTGAAAATTTCAACAATTGTCGATGCCATCGAGCCACTCTCGATGACAGTCTCGATATCATCTGAAAGTCTTTCGATGACATCGACAGGACCAAAAACAGTCCAACAACTAGCAGTGAAAAATTCTGCAATTATCGATGATATCAAAACCTGTTCGATTTCATCGATACCAACAATGAGGAGAAAAATCCCTATCATCAACAACTCAGTTGGACCATTTGCAGCTATGCCTTGGGCTAAAAATCTGACCGTTCAACAACTCAGGTAAGCCATGCCACAAAGAACCATGAGAGGGAACACTAATCATAGATTTATAAATGACCGACCATGATGTTTTTATTCTATGTAACACGATTTTCATAAAGTAAGCGACAGTGCATTCATATGAGGTGGCAGTGTTTTTATTCCATCAAGTGAACCTCTGTATTCTGATCATCGTGCAGTTCCCTTGTAGTTAGCCATAATAGATTCATTGGTCTCAGACCCAACAAGTAGCTAGATGTCGGCCATCAGATAATGATTATTAATAACTCGTTTAACCATTTGATTGCAAGTGTGCCAAAATACTACTAGAAACGTCTAGGCCTGGCATGCCCTGCTCGTGCAAGCTTGGTCCTTCACAAGTACACTCACAAGTACGTCTGAGTCAACTTAGTTTTAAATCCATGTTGAGTCCGAACTAGTGTAGACTTACAATCAATAACTCTTCGAGTGATAAGAATCAGGTGAGTGTTGATTGCAGTATATTTTTATGATTTTTTGTTTTAATTTTTTTTTACGCAGGAAGGACGCGTTGAGGTAGAGGCGCACCATCTTCCACGGGAGATAATTATTCTGAATCCATGGAACTTCTACTCTTCAAAGAGATGCCTCGAATCCACTAGGAAAAGAATGAAAATAGAATAATTTCTGAAATTCGAAATAAATTGATTGATAATTGTACGATATTTATATGTCCTTATTACAACATTAATATAGAAAAAAAATTCATAATTACCAAAAATAGTAAAATTCTAATCCTAATAAAAATCCTAATTCTAATAAAACTTTTCTAAAGCCTAATTTTAAAAAATAAAAATTCCAAATAAACTTTTGCTCTAAGAGTCTTATCATAATTATAAGTTATTTCTAAATAAAAAATAAAAAAATCTAAAACTCTAATATATATATATATATATATATATATATATATATATATATATAATCAAAATTACTAAAAATAGTAACTTTCCTTAAAAAAATCATTTTTGAGCTGAAAGAGGATGTTTTCTAACGAAACGGACAGTTGTGGGTCAGTTCACCTCTGATGACCAATTTCAGTGAAGATTGATAGGTTATGCCCAGATCAAAAGTTACAGTCAATTTATGGTCCACCTTCTTTTGGCCCAACTATACTAAGAATGTATATGTGACACGTTCTATGTCAATTTTCGACTAAATTCACCATATCCAAATAAAAATAAATAAATAAATATGGTGGTGGTTTTGTGATGAGGGAGTTTGATGTGGACAGAGATTTTTGTGGTGTTAAAATAGTGTAAAGGAGGTACCAGGTGGGGCCCAGTGGTAAGATGTCCCACTTCACTAATTTAATGGGAAACCTTGTTTGTTTTGTTTGCTATTCTCTTGTTTTCATCATGCTAGTTTCCTCTCTCCGAAAAAACCTGTTCTTAGAGTTTTCATACGGTTTATTGGATTCATGAAGGGAAAGAAAGGAAATCTTGTTTGTTGAGAAACCTTATTTATTGTGGGAGAGCAAACATTATTTTCCTTATTTATTTATCGATAAATTTTTCTTAAAAATTTAAGATCTATTTTTAAATTATTTATCGCTTGATGAAATTTAAAAATAAAAATAAAAAAACTTAGGAAATAATTTTAAATAGTCACTAGCATGTGCCATAAAATAGCACATATGGCAATATAGACACCCCATTCAGAGTGAGAAAAATTATTCCATAGGATCTTAGTTTTATTGCATTCTACTACTATTATTTCCTTCTCTTTTCAATTTTTACTCCAGTGTCTATCCACTTGGACCTTCGATGTGGTCATTGTAGAGCTCCCTAAATCATCCTTGAAAAATTCAATATCTTTTAAAAAGTCACTAGCATGTGCCATAAAATTCAAAATCTTGTAAAGAACTGTCTAATTAATTCATTCCTTTTCTGTCATCAAGGTCATTAGAATCTTAGGTCGTAAACCAACCATATGAGTCTAGAATCTCATAATTTCACAACCCCTAAGTGATTTTAGGATTTCTATCTGACCTTAAATTCTAAAGCTCAATTGGCTAGTTGCGATTACATTATCATATCAGCGGTAATAACGCACCCGATCTACATAAAGTGCGAAAAATGGAAAAATGAAAAACAAAAACAAAAGTGAGCTCACCCGGGTGCGGCCAAGGCTTCACAAGCATATATGGGATGCTTGAAGATGGATAATGACACATTTCTATACATAGCATGTGTGGGCACTTAAGGCTGAATTGTGGCACATGTGATACATGTGAGGTTCTTGAAGTTGTAAGGAAACAAACGTGATACAAGACACATTGGCACATTTGACGGGTGAGCATTTGAAGCTTACATTAATACTATTGGCACATGTGACATATTTGGAGTAATTGAGGATAGATGATAGCACTAGCACATTGGTACATGTGGTAGTCTGTACATGGAAGGAAGAGAAGATGGATGGTGATACTTGTGACACATTGGCACATGTGGCATGTGGCATAGTGGCATGAGTTGGGTATAACCAAAGATGACGACTGCTCATTAGACACATTGACCAACACATTTACACGTGGGCCGGCACATGTGAGAAGATCCAAAATGCATATTGACATATTTGGGCTTAGCCCTTTATAAATATATTTTCCTTCTATCATGGAAAATGCCATTTTCAGTTGTGCGATAGGAAAATAAACCAGTGAAAATAGAAAGCGGGAAATGTTGATTTCCACAAATTTCAACGGACACAAGCTTGACAAACAATAGAAAATGCATTCCTAAACAATGTTTCCTTTCCTCACCTTTCCATGAATCCAAACAAGCTCTCTAGAATTTTTTATTTTTATTTTTAATTATCATTTACACCATTTTCTTTTATAGATAACTTTCATACTCCAATAGAGCATGATGTATGATACACAGGCATTTTTTGAAGTACAAGCTTGATGCCTAATTAATTCAATTGAAACCATCCAAATTATGGATGCCAATTTAAATGTAAAATAAACAAAGACATATGCTTATTTAATATCTGAACATTAGGTTGGTGAACATTATTGGACGGTTAAAATAAAAATACTCCACTTATTTTAACATACAAGTGCCCATATTTTTGGAAGGGTATTTTAATTAGTATATACAGTGCATACCATAAATTTTCATGAGCCAGCCGAGTTGAGCCTGAGCCTGGAGTTTGTCAGCCTTCGCTTGTAACAAAGCCTATTTTTTTATTAGAAAGCACTTGGTGCCTTGCTAGCTATATGTAGGTAGTGGATTACTTTCACTAACCTAGAAGAAAAGGACTTAAGGTGCTATCAATTACATAGCACTCCTTTTCTGACCTGATCTGAAAAAATAGGATGATTCAACACCCAGGTGGGCCATTCTAAAAATTTTATACTAAAACCTTACGTGGTATGGCCCACCTGAATTTTAAAATACTTTGAATTTTTTTTTTTTGTTAATTCTTTCATATATCTTGATGAGGAAAGGGAGTTGCCTACTCAGTAACTCTGTGGAATCTGCAATGATGCGTGTCTTATTCACACCGTCCATCTATTTTACCATATAATTTTATGTCATTTTAGGTATGATCTCAAAATTGAATTATATCCAAAGTTTAAGTGTATCATGATATATGTCTTATTCACACCATCCATCCGTTTTACTAGATCATTTTAGGGCATGATCTCAAAATTGAAGCATGTTTAAAGCCCAAGTGGACCACACTACAGGAAGCCGTGTGAATTGGATTCCTACCGTTGAAAGCTTCTTTGGGACATTAGAAGTTTTGAATCAAGCTGATATTTGTGATTTCCCTTTATCAACATCTTTGTAACCTTATCAATGGGTTGGATGACAAATAAACATCACCTTGGGTGCCAGGAAGATTTCAATGGTGGACATCATGATCATCATCCCTGCTGTTTCTTATGGTGTGGTCCCCTTGAGCTTTGGATACGATTCAATTTTGGGTACGTACCCTAAAATGATCTGGAAAAACGGATGGAAGGTGTGGATAAGGCACATATATCCATGGTGGCCCCAAGGAGCTTACTCAGTACACAATCCGCTTCCCTAGAGATATGGGCTGTGTGGGGCTTACGGAGATGTACGTGACAAATCCACTCCGTTCATCTGTTTTGAAAGACCAACAGGATAGGAGTGCAGATCCAAAATTCTGATGGGCCACACCAAACGAAAAGGTGGGAGAAGAAACGTCCAGCGTTGAAACCTTTCTAGAGCTGACCATGGTACTTATATACGATCCAAACCGTTCATAGGATTATTATTACCTAGATGAACTGTAGGCATATATATCATCCTGATGCAAACCTCCTGTCTCCCCCACTGGTTCACATGAGTTTTGGATCTACTTATTTCTTGATTCTTGTCCTTTGTGGTCCTGCAAAACACATGGGCAGAGTTGATTTTTCACATACATCCTGAGGCACAGGAATATCTCTGTGCCCAAGCCTGGGGTCACAGGCAAATGCAATCCGCTTCCGCACACAGAATGGAATGGGTGGCAACGATGGTTCCCACTCAAAACTAATGGCGGTCGTTTCATCCCAACTATTTCTTATGGTGTGGCCTACAAAATTTCCGGATATCCTGACTTTTTATATTCAATGGTTAAAATAAGGCAACTTACCTTATCTACAGTGAGGATCTCATGAAAGTTACACCCACGTGGCTCTCGGTATACGAAAGTAACACCAGCTACCAACTCGCGCGACTCACCCTCGTACAGCTTGTTTTTCCAATTATTTTTGAAACTCGGGTTCGTTTACCAAACGAGCTGTGGCAGATTCACACCCACTTCCAATTGATAGAAACGTCCTCTCATCTCTTATTTTTGGTAAAAAAGTAGTACAGATAAAAAACAATGTCTCGACAGAATAGAGAGAGTGGGTGTGTCTACCAACTAATCCGGACAGAAAATAATGTCTCACTTTAGTAGACCATAATCGTCTACAACACCTTGTTTACGCAGTGCTGAAAGTATACAACCTATGTGTAGTCCAACACATTATATATTTAAAATCCAATCCATTCATCAATTGAAAAACCTTATTTAAACCGTACAAAATGAATATAATAACGATTAAATTTTCATACGAGCCACATGAATCGGAAAAATGTAAAATTGCTAAGGAAACTGATAAGTTCAAACGTTGTAGTCCGAACGAGTTTGTATCAGATGTATTTTTATAAGCTTTATTAAATATTTTGGTTTACATCTGATTAACGGTTTTGATTAAATACATACATCAAGTTGGCCCCCACATAAATCTACGGTTGGCATGCCATTCCCATTGTTCCATGTTGCGTAGCTCATACTAGTTACGATTTTTGGCCTTGGATGCTAGAATTGAAGAAAGTGCCTGATAGACGAAGTGGATTTTAGATATACAAAACGGTGGGCCCCACAGATTTGGTGTTGTATTCGGCACGTAAAACAGTTGTTGTGGACGATTCCCGTCCCATTCTAGTTAGCTACGTGACGCGAGCACCGAAAGGTTCGCTGACCGTGTTTGACACGGAGCGGTGTAGGTTTTACCCGGTAAGAACTTAGTGGGTGTTACTCTTAAAGTGTGGGGCCCACATTTAATATTTTTTTGTATATCCATTCTTTTCATTTATTTTTTCACATAATTTTAATGAGTGATCCAAAATTTTACGAATATATACGTCTCAGATGAACCACACCATTAGAAATATTGTTGAATGATTATTAAAAACTTTTTGTGGGCTACAAAAACTTTTCGTCAATCTGATATTTTTATTTTAGCTTTATCAAGATCTTATTTATCTTATCAATAGGTTGGATGGTAAATAAAAATTATAGAAATATTACTGTGAGTCCTAGAAATATTTAATGTTAGGATGTTCAATTAATACTTTTTCCAGTGGTATGGTTCATCTGAGCTTTGGATTTTCTTGATTTTTGTAATTACTACTTAAAATAAACTATAAAAACGAATGGACGGCGTGGATATATATAAAATCATCAAAGAAGGCCCCACGGTACGGATAACACCCACTAAGGTGTAGAGCGGATTGGGTGGTCTACCTCACACCAGGTATATAGCTGCTGTAGGTCCGTGTCGTGCGGAGACGAGCACTGATGCTCCTCGAGCTCCGAGTTATACGAACGGTTCAAAGGAGATCAAAGTTAGATAAGCCTCACAGTAATGTATTTATTATATCTACACCTTTTATTTATTTTTAGAGATCATTCTTATAGCATTATACAAAAAAACGAATCATATCCAAAGATCATCGGACCACACCACAAATAACATCAGAGATAATGATTTTCACCGTTAAAAAATTTATAGGGCCCACTATAATGTTAATTTTCCATCCAATTTATTAATAAGGTAACAAAGACCTGAATGAAGAGGAAAAATAAATTTCATATTGATCCAAAACTTCTGTGACCACAAAAAGGGTTTCAATGGTGGACGTTCAATCCCCCGCTGCTTTTTTCAGTGTGGTTCACTTGATAGCTAAATATGTCTTATTTTTCTTCCCAAGCCTTAAGACTAGCTTGTAAAATGGATGAAAGGTTTGGATATAAACATACCTCATGATCAGACACACAAAACTTACTGACGTCAATACAGCAGCTATATAGCTGGTGTGAGGCCCACCAGCAATCCGCTTCACCCGGGTTACCCTAAGCCGCTCCCGCCTGGCGCGCGTCCTGTAGGAATAATGAGCGGGAAACGGGAGCTGAGGGGCATTGATTTCTTCTGCCGAAATAGAGAAACGGATCGTCGCTTTGTACTATAAGGAGTGGATTAAGGTGCTTTATGCGTCAGCTTTGTATAAGTGGGCCTAAATGTAGATATGGGAAGCGGCCGATTGCGTGTTGGGTAAATTTTATGGGGTCCACTGTGATGTATACGTCGTATCCAGACCGTCCATCTGCTTTATCAGATTATTTTAAGGCATGGACCAAAAATCGAAGCATATCTAAAGCTTAAATGGACCGCATCAAAGGAAACAGTGTGAATTGAACACTTACCATTGAAAACTTCTCGAGGGTCACTGAATTTTTGAGTGTTTTCTCTTGTAATGAACGGGCTGGATTACAAATAAGCATTACAAATGAGCCCTAGGAAGGTATAACTATCAACGTCATTATCCTCCCGTTTCAGTGATGTGGTCCACTTAAGCTTAGTATATCATTAATTTAGACGCGGATTGCGTCCAACCCCGTCTCGCCAGTATGTGGCCACGAATGGACAGTTCTGTGGTCAGGCCCGCTGTTGATGCAAAAATCTGGTTGACCCTCTGCAGACCTTCGAGCACCTGCACAAGAAGAAGACAAAGGAGACCCTGGCTAGAGCAGGGGACCCTCCGATGCCAAAGTCAGGGTAGGAATCTGGGTCTTACAATATTGAGGAAGCTTGGATCAGAAATTTTTTGCGTACCTTTTAGATGATGAAAGCTTCCTTTTTATAGCTGCTAGAGCGTTTAATCGTAGGAGGATTCTTCTCCTGATCTCGTTTAATCGTGAGAGGATTCTCCTCCTAGGATCACGGACATCGGGTGGCATCCGTCCGCGATCTTCGTCCGATCCCGCAGCTTCGGATCGGGGATCTTATCCCAAAATGTTCTGGACGAAATCCGCTTTCACACCGTCCTTCCGGCTAGTTCCGTTAAGAGGGTCGGCCCGATGCATTCTCGGGTTACCGGGTTCTTCGTCTCGAGGCGAGTTAACTTTTGGTCTCGGTTCATAAAGTTATTGACCCCGCCTCGGATCCGACGCGCCGTGCCTCGGATCCGACGTAGTGCTTTCTGCCGAGGCACCCGATCCGAGTCTTCGGACTTGGTATTTTGTCCCCAACAAGAAGCCCCCTTACTCCGTGTGTCTCACGTGACACTCGGGAGTAACGAGTTGTGAGTCGGTTCATGACCCGGTCCGAGGCAATAAGTACATTTAATGCATCTTGTCTTGTCTTTGATAGGAGACGATTCGGTTCCGACAACGCATGCGCCGGAACAGCGTCAAGTCGCTCATCCCGCCAATAAGGGTTGGACACGTAGCTGGGCGTTATTGTCGTCGGTCCGACGTGCGCCACGTGTCGAGCCGTGGAGTCGATGCGCGGCGTCGAATCATTTCCTCATTAATTACTTCCCAGCGTACGCAATCTTATAAAAGGGTAAGGGCCCGCATTTCAAACTACTATTGCCGTTCCCGCTTTTCATTTCTTTTGGAGCTTTTCCTGGTCTTCGGTCTTTCCTTTCCTTCCCTTCCTCTTTCTTGACTGTCTACGGCACTCTTCGCCATTTCTTTTTTCTCCCTCCTTCCGGTGAGTCTCTCCTTCCTCTTTACTTAGTGATAATGGCGACTAGGGGTTCTCAAAGTCCCCAGGAAGGAGTTTCCGGAGATGAAGGCGAAGCGCAACGTTTTTGGAACGTTGCGGAATCGCCTTCTTTATTAACGGAGATGGCAGTTGATGCTAATGCTGCATTTCTCTCTGAGCGGGTCACCGAAGCTCCAGCGGAGCGCCCTGCTCCTGTTAACCCTTCTCGGGGTGGATCTTCTTTGATAACCCGTCCGGGAAGGCCCAATTGTCCAAGGGGCATGGAGGAAGAAGAGGAAGAAGAGGAGGAAGAAGAAGAGATAGTGATGGCCGAGAGAACCTCTAAGTCGGTTCCTGCTGATAAGTCGGCGCGTCGAGTCCGAGGGAGAAGGATCGGGGATGACCTAAGCGGGCCGGTTCCTCGGTTCTAACTCGAGGCGGATTTAGACAGAATCCGAATCGGGTATCATATCCCCGACCGCTTATCACTTATCTCCCTCGTCCGAGCCACCGTCGGATCATCCTCCCCTTTATCGGGGCGCCGCGATTTATCAAGTCTCGATGCAATGTGGCTCAACGCGTCCTCCCTTCAACCCATTGTCCAGGGAGTTTTATCCCGACCGGATTGCACCGGGGCAAATAGTTCCGAATGGGTGGAGGAACTTACTCGGGTGCGCGATCGTGGGCGAGATGAATGGAGCACCACGTTATTATCGGTCGACGAATTCCTTCATTTATACCAAGTGCGCGTGAATCCAAACTATCCCGGCTTTTACATCTTCGCTGCTTGGCGGGGCGGAGGCGGCTCCCAATAACTGACCCTCCCACTTCTAACAAACACTTTGGAGAGAGCGTTGGTTTGGGCTGTGGCCGTTGGGAGTCGGCTGAATCCGGGTCCTACGAGGCTCGTGTCCCTCGGTCGTTTCAAAGAGCAGGTGACCTGGCTCTCCTTTCTTGCCCTTCTATATTTTTTTTGTAATATACTGAGTCTGACGAGCTTGTGTCTGACAGACATCCCCAAGAAGCGGCAAAGCTCGAAGTCTTGGTGCTTCGGCCGGATCAAAGAGTTGAGGAAACTTGATCCGGCAGATAGGTCCTGGAAAGTGCTTTTACAGCCGGAGCGTCTTCACCTCGCAGGTCTAGACTCGGCCGTCACAGGTAATTGAGAATGTACCTTTGTGTATCTTCTGAATTTTCCCTGACTTGAAATTCTTTCTTTTCTTTTATTTCAGATTTGCCTGAAGCTCGTCCTCATTTGCGGATTGTTTCCGAGCCAGCCCCCTCTGAGGCAGCCCCTTCCGAGCCAACCCCCTCCGAACCGGTCCCTTCAAAGATGACCGGGGCCCGTCCTCCTCCTAGGATGATTTCAAAGTTGAAGGCTCCTCCACGATCAGTTCTCTGTCGAGCCTCGGCCGCTGAAGAGACAGAAAGTGGTACGGAAGGAAAAAGAACCTATGGGTTCTTCTGCTCCCCCGTTGTCGTAATTTCGACCCGAGGAAAGGGTGGAAGTGACGGCGACCGCGGCCTCGGAACCTCGGCGGCACCCGACTCGGAACATATTTCGACGGAGGTCCCGAGGCAGGAGGAAGAAGTTAGGGCCGCGTCTTCCAGAGGGGAGGAAGAGACGAGGACTGCATCCTCGAGAGGGGAGGAGGCGAGTCAAGAGGGGCCGTCCGTGTGCGAAAGGTGGTATCGGGGATGGTTCCCTGGGCTTTAGCTCACGGGAGCGAGAAAGAGTTTATCGGCCTCTACAACGCTCCTTCGTCGCAAACCGTTGGTCATGCGGCAAGGGTGCTTTTTGAGCTCGCTCCTTGCTTGGTTAAGGCCAGCAAGGAATTATCTTCAACCCATCGGCTGCAGACCCTTCTGTCGGAAGCTGAAGGGCGCCGTGAAGAGGCCGAAACTCGGGCCGGTATTTTGATGGCGAGGCGGCCCTCGCCCGAAAAGTGCTGCGAGGATGCGAAAGCAGGGCGGCTTTCTCCAGAGAGCCCTTGAAGAAACGCAAGTCGAAGTTAGTCGCATCGGTTCTTCTTTCCAGTGGCCGAAGAGGAAACCCGACGAGTTCTCACAGCCCCATGCTTCGCTTGCGCCGATGACTTAGCTCGAGCTAAGCATGAGGCGGCGGGCTTATCCAGCGAGTGCTAATGAGAAGACTCAAGAGGCCGAGAAAGCAAGGGATCAAGCCGTCTAAGCATTTCTCGAATCCGAGGAGTTCGAGGATGAGAGGGATCGCTTGTTTCAAAGCGGATTTCTTGAATGCATTAAGGAGATAAAGAAATCTTTTCCCGACCTTGATCTCTGGAAATCGAGGGTGGAGCCTTAGAGTCTGAGAATCCGGATGCTGCTGCCGAAATCACCGGTGGGGAAGAGGTCGGCATTTGTGAGAATGCTTCGGGGACCGCTCCGACCCATGCGACAAGAATCGGGGCCACCTTTTTGTCTTTTTTTTTTTTTTTTTTTTTTTTTACTCGGATGTGGTTGTTGAATGAAAGAAAACACTTTAGTTTTATTTGACTCGGCTTTGATCTTGCTTAGTCCAGAATCTTTACATTGAGCACTGAGTTCAAGGATAGTAAGTCTTGAGATGTTCAGCGTTCCACGGATGAGGCAGCGATTGCCCGTTTAGATCTTCCAATTGATATGTTCCTGGCCGGATGGTACCCGAGACAATGTAGGGTCCTTCCCAGTTTGGTCCTAATGTGCCCGACTCAATTTTCTTAGTATTCGAAAATACTTTTCGGAGAACCATATCTCCCATCCGAAATCGTCTGATCTTAACTCGGGCATTGTAGAACCGTGCCACTTGTCGTTGCCGAGCTTCTGTACGTAGTCGTGCTATTTCCCTTCGCTCTTCTAGGAGGTCGAGTCCGAGTGCGAGGAGTTCTTCGTTTTCATCCTCGTCGAATGAAGTGATTCGGGCCGAAGGCAGGCCGATTTCAACGGGAGTGACGGCTTCCGAACCGTAAGCGAGTGAAAAGGGAGTTTCTCCCGTGGCGGTTCCGGGCCGTGGTTCGGTAGAGCCCAAAGAATTTTCGGGAGCTCTTCCGCCTACGCTCCTTTGGCTCGGCGAGCTTTGTCCGAAGATGCCGCTTGACAATCTTATTAACCGCCTCGACTTGCCCATTAGTTTGAGGGTGATGAGGTGAGGAATAGACGTTTCTGATACTGAGGTTGTTGCACATTTCGCGAAAACTCCTGTTGTCGAATTGTCTTCCATTATCCGTAATGATGGTATGGGGTACTCCGAACCGACAGATAATGTTTTTCCAGACGAACTCGGTGATCTTCTGCTCGGTTATTTTGGCTAGTGGCTCGCCTCGCCCATTTCGTGAAATAATCTCACGCTACCACGGCGAACTTGGTTTGACCTTTTCCCATAGGGAGTGGACCTATGATGTCAATACCCCATTGTGCAAAGGGCCGTGGACCGGTCATTTGGTGTTAGCGCTTCGGGGGCTCGTCTCGGGATTGCCGCGAATCGTTGACATTTGTCGCATTTTGGACGAGCGTGCGAGCGTCGTGTTGAATAGTGGGCCGCAGTATCCCCGTCGTAAAACCTTGTGGGCGAGAGACCTTCCTCCGCAGTGGTTTCGCAGATTCCTTCATGGATTTCTCGTAATACGTAATTCGCCTCACCGGTGTGAGGCACCGAAGCAAAATGAGCGTGGTAACCTTTCTTATAGAGGGTATCGTTGAGTATGGTGTAACGGGAGGCTCGGAACTTGAGTCGTCGGGCCTCGGCTCGATCGTCAGGCACGTCCCCTTGTCAAGGTATTGGCGAATGGATCCATCCAGAGGGTTCCGAGTCGATAAGCATGGACGGTCATAGTAATTGATTCATTTATGCTTGGTTTATCGACGTATTCGACGGGACGGACCTGGGTATGTCATCTTCATTGGCAGAGGCGAGCTTCGCTAATAGGTCGGCTTTGCCATTTTCCGTACGAGGGATCCGAGTGACCTGACAGAGTTGAAATCCGTTGATGAGTTCTTTTGCTTTCTCCATGTACGCTCTCAATTGGTCTTTCCGTGTCTGGTATATGCCGATCACTTGATTAACGACCAACTGAGAATCGCTGAACACACTTAAATGCGTGACTCCCATGCTAGCTGCGAGTCGGAGACCGAGCAACAATGCTTCATATTCCGCTGTATTGTTCGAGGCTTGGAATCCAAGTCGCAAGGCATATTGTATGTAAGTATGATCGGGGGTTTCTAGTACAATCCCAGCCCCACTTGCCTTCGAGTTGGAAGAGCCGTCGACAAATAGTTTCCAGGGAATTGGGCAGGGTAGGGGCGTCGTAGCGGCCGCTGCTGGGGCGATGACATCTGTCGGCATATCATCGATTGGGAGATCGTTTGGTGGGGTTCCATCGACAATAAAATCAGCAACAGCTTGCCCTTTGATTGCCGCCTTTCGGCTTGTACTGAATATCAAACTTATCACTTTCGATAGCCCATTTCGTGAGTCGGCGTAAAGCTTCCGGTTTCTGCAAAACTTGACGAAGAGGTAACCGGTCATCACGATTATAGTATGGGCATGGAAATACGGCTGAGTCGGCGAGAGGAAGTTATTAGTGCCAAGGCTACTTTTTCCAAGTTTGGGTATCTTGTTTCTCACGGCAACAATGCTTTTGCTAACGTAATATAAGAAATGCACCGCTTTCCTTGATTTCAGTATCAACGCCGAGCTAATCGTCATATCTTGACTATCGCTAGATACAAGAAGAAGAATTCGCCCGACTCGGCTTTGATAAGAGAGGCGGAGAACCGAGATATGATTTTAATTGTTGAAATGCCGCTCGCATTCTTCCGTCCATCTCATTGTTTGTTGTCCTTTCAATCTTGAAGAAAGGAGACACTTATCCGTGGCTCGGGACAGAACCGATTAAGTGCCGCGACCCTTCCCGTCGCCTTTGGATGTCCTTAATGGATTTAGGGATTTCATTTCGACCAAAGCCTTTATCTTCTCCTGGGTTTGCTTCTATTCCTCGTGACTAACCAAGAAACCGAGGAACTTTCCTGAGCTCACCCCGAAAGCACATTTATTCGGATTTAACTTCATCCGATACTTCCGTAGGATGAGAAACATTTCTTCCAGATCATTTACATGATCCGTCGCAGTATATACTTTTGACAAGCATGTCGTCGATGTATACTTCCATGGTTCGGCCTATAAGCCGAGCAAAGATTTTGTTAACTAATCTTTGATAAGTTGCACCGCATTCTTCAAACCAAATGGCATCACTCGGTAACAATAAAGACCTTTGTCTATGACAAAGGTAGTTTTTGATTTATCATTTTGATGCATTACAATTTGATTATATCCCGAATACGCATCCATGAAGCTCGAAGCTCATGTCCCACCGTACTATCTACTAGTCGGTCTATCCTCGGAGCGGAAAGCTATTCTTTGGGCGGGCTTTATTTAGGTCAAGATAGTCGATACGTGACTCGCCACTTCCCGTTGGACTTTTTACCAAAGACGACATTCGCGACCCACTCGATAGTGTATTTCTTCTATGAAATTGGCCCGACGGAGTTTGCCGACTTCTTCTTCAATGACGGCATATCGTTCGGGGCCGAGCGGTGGCCGTCGCTTCGTCGGACGGCCGAAATGACGGGTCGGTCGACGTTGAGTCGGTGGGTCATCACCGATGGATCAATCCCCAGGCATATCGTCATGGCACCAGGCGAATACATCGGCGTACTACGGAGCAACAGTGGCTACGCCTTGTCTTTCAAGGGGACCGTAGAGACGAGCCAATTGCATCGCTTTGATGTATCTGTCTCGACCAAGGGGACTGGGATGAGGTCTTCAACCGGCTGTCCTCGTTCATGACTCTCGCCCCGAGGGTCCAACGATTCAATCGTTGAGACGTCGATTGGATTTTTGTCTGCTGATCCTTTCACGGCTATCATGTAACAACGCCTTGCATCTTGCTGATCTCCTTTGACAACTCCTACTCCCGACTCAGTCGGGAATTTTAGTGAGAGATGGTATGTGGATACCACGGCCTGAAGGAGACTTAGATAGGGTCGGCCGAGTATGGCGTTGTATACTGAAGGTTGATCGACGACCAAGAAATCCACCATCATCGTTTTCTGATGTGGGGTACTGCTGGCAGTGAGTGGCAGCGAGATAATTCCTTCGGGCAATACTGTCCCCTAAAACCCGATTAGCGAGTCCGAATCCGGACGTAACATAGATCGTTCGATTCCCATTTTATTGAACGCCCGAGTAAATAACACGTCGCCACAGATGACCCCGTATCAACGAGTATCCTAACACTTTCCGATTGGCGATAGTCGAGTGATAATCGGTGCGTCATCGTGGAGGTGATAGATACCTCGGCGTCTTCCTCTCGTGAACGAAAGACAATATTTTTCCCTTTTCTTCTCTTTCGCGCCGCCCTATAACCATAAGCTCGACATCCGGTGACTAAGTTTTCTTGCATGGTTCTTTCGGCATTGTTTGAGTCGCCCCACCTCGCGGACCACCGATAATTGTCCGATTTCTTCCATCGGTGATTCTCTGGTCTATCAGCGTCCCTCGCTTCTGCACTTTAACCACATGCTCTTTGAGTCGGCCGTCCTTTATGAGTCGCTCAATTTCTTCTTTTAGATGACGGCAATCACTGTGCTATGCCCATGATCACGATGATAGTGACAGATTTATCCTTATCCCGCCGATTAGGATTGCCTTTGAGCTTCTTTGGGCCGCTGAACGAAACCTTCGCTTTTGATTTCCATCAATACCGCTCCGAGTTTTGTTCGGGGGTATATGTGGAAAACCGCGCTCACCAGTCGTTTTCTTTCCCGATCTTCGCTCATTATGCGCTTGATCATCCTTGCGTTTCTTTCCCCGGTCGAGTCGGCTTCCTTTTGACCAACTCTTTGACCGAGGTTTTAGTTTCACGCAGATTCGTGTTTCTTCTAAGCGTTGGCATACTTATCCGACCGTGCCATAAATTCTCGCAGCAGTATCGGCGGAGTTTTGTCTAAAGATGCCAGGAATGGCTTATCTTTAACTCCTTGCATGAGCGCATTGAGAGCCGTTTCTTCCGAATGTTTCCGCACCTGAAGGGATTCGAAATTGAAGCGCTTTATGTAATCTTTCAGCAGCTCTCCCTGCTTCTGAACTATGTTGTTCAGATGTGCGGGGGGCTTCAATTTCTTTTTCCCGCCGATGAAGTTCGTAAGGAAGGCGTCGCTCAGCTCAGCGAATGAACTAATGGACTTTGGTTTCAACTGTTTGAACCACAGTCTGGCTACATCGGTCAATGTAAGAGAAAAGGCCCGACACATCACTGCATCCGAGGCGTCATGGAGCTCCATATATGTTCTGAAGCATTCGATATGCTCCGTTGGGTCGGTTTTGCCGGTGAAGGGAGTGATTTGAGGTAACCGAAACCTCTCGGGCAACCGAGCCGCCATTACCGAGTCCACAAAGGGGGACGCCTTTGCCTCGTATCCGGTTGGGTGCATATTTCGACTATGCTTCATATCCGCCATTTCTTTCGCCATTTCTTCCCGCACTTCTCTTTTAAAGTTTTGAATATCGGCTTTCCACGGCTCACTACTTTCTCGCCGTGCCTTCTTCGGGAGGCTCTGACGCGCCTTCTTCGTTCTATCTCGTGCCGAAGGTCGGTTGAGGCGAGAGATGCATTGGCCGTCGATCGCGCCGGAGTTGGCTCGGCCGGCTCAGTGGATGCCTTGGTGTTGGCTCGGCCGAAAAGACCGTGGTGCGCAGAGTTGAGGATCGCCCGCCGCAGTCGGTACGTGTGCCGTTTCTCCTTGAGGAGGCGGGAGTGGTTGCATTTGCCGCCGATACATTCGTTCTAACATCCGCTTCATCATATTCATATCGATCGGATTTCTTGGACCTCTCGATCTAACCGCCCATCGTTCCGACCTCGTTGATTGTTGCTCGTTCCGTCGCTCCTCGTTGGCGGTTGGCGTGCAGGTTTTGGGATCGCGGAGACCGCGATCGGACTGTTGGCCCCGTAGCCGCGATCTCATTTAGATCTTCTTCTCGGGACCGTCCTTCTAGTCATCACCATGGCCGCAACAAAGGAATATGGGATGGCTTTCTTGTACGGTTCCCACAGACACGGCGCCAAACCGTTGATGCAAAAATCTGGTTGACCCTCTCGCGGACACCTTCGAGCACCCGCACAAGAAGAAGACAAAGGAGACCCCGGCTAGAGCAGGGACCCTCCGATGCCAAAGTCGGGGTAGGAATCGGGTCTTACAATATTGAGGAAGCTTGGATCGAAATTTTTGCGTACCTTTTAGATGATGAAAGCTTCCTTTTATAGTAGCTAGAGCGTTTAATCGTAGGAGGATTCTTCTCCCGATCTCGTTTAATCGTGAGAGGATTCTCCTCCTAGGATCACGGACATCGGGGTGGCATCCGTCCGCGATCTTCGTCTGATCCCGCAGGCTTCGGGATCGGGGATCTTATCCCAAAATGTTCGGGACGAAATCCGCTTTCACACTGTCCTTCGGCTAGTTCTGTTAAGAGGGTCGGCCCGATGCATTCTCGGGTTACTGGTTCTTCGTCTGAGGCGAGTTAACTTTTTGGTCTCGGTTCATAAAGTTATTGACCCTGCCTCGGATCCGACGCGCCGTGCCTCGGATCCGACGTAGTGCTTTCTAAGCCGAGGCACCCGATCCGAGTCTTCGGACTTGGTATTTTTGTCCCCAACACCCGCCATGACGTATCTCTTTATCCATACCGTCCATCCCTTCTCTTGTATCATTTTACGGTAGGCGCATAAAACTGAGGCAGAGCCAATGCTAAAGTGGACCACACCAAAGATGACTCTTGCATTTAATGGAACAAAAAAAAAAAAAAAAAAAAAAAAAAAAAAAAAAAAAGACAAAGGTCGTGGCAAAGACACATAGATCCAAGGTGGGCTGTTAACTGAGTCACGGGGATCCAGCCCCAGGCTAGCCACTGCGTACCGAGTAACTCTGTACGCTCTTCACTAAAATATATGGGGTATACTTTAGATGTACATGTCTTATCTACATCATTAGTTCATTTTTCCAGTTTTGTTTTAGGGCATGAGACCAAAATAGAAGTATATCCAGATCCTAAGTGGACCACATCATAGGAAAATAGGGGATAATGATGTCCACCGTTGCCATCGTAGGGTCTACAATGATATTCATTTGTCATCCAACCTGTTGATAAGGTTACACTGGGATAGATGAAGATAAAATATAAATATCAGCTTGATCCAAACCTTTTGTGGCCTCCAGGAAGTTTTCAATGGTACGCCTTCAATTCACATTGTTTCATGTGGTGTGGTCCACTTAAGCTTAAGATATGCCTTAATTTTGGGCTCATGCCATAAAATTAGATGGTAAAATAGATCAACAGCATTGATAAGACACATACATCATAGTGGTTCCCAGAGAGTTCCCCCAGTAGGCAATCCGCTTCCAGATATGAGCTATCGTGTATAATGCATGCCCATCAGTGGACTGCACGTGTGAGAATTTTGAACCATTCATATAGTATAGTGTCACGCCCCAAACCCGGAAATCGGATTCACAGGAATCCCGATTGCCGAATCCGGTGCTGACAACCTCCGTAGTACCCCATTCTCGACTCCTAACATCCATACGCCAGATTCCGATCCTGAGGTCCTACAAGGAGGATTTTTCAACGTACATTTATCTCGTAATAAGCATAACCACAAGATTACCCAATTCACAAAGGCAACATCAACGTCACATATCCACTAATATAATCATTGGAATACAATGCTAAATGAGAAATACATATAACAAAATCAAAGTTCCAGAGGATAGCTGCACGCTCCACGCTCAACGCTGCTGCAACCTAACACCACCTGCACGCATCTATTGTGCATAAGCTTATAGAAAGCTTAGAGGGTGGTGAAAGTGTGTGTAAGGTAAGTGTCAAGTATACAATAAAGCCCATAAATCATACATCATCGGGATAAGCAGAAATACTGACAAGATCACGAATCATACGATATCAGAGTTAGCGGAACTAATGATAAGCCCATAAATCATATAATATCGAAAATATTAGCAAGATAAATCAACTATGTAAATGAGGAGTTACAGAGAGCCAAATGTCAAATATCGATGGTACAATGCAATATGTAAATCCTGCTAAGTCCGTTTATGCCATATACGTGCAAAAACATAGTAATTCAAAATACTAAGTACTGCGGATGCAATGTAATATGTGGTGCAAATGGAATGACCATGCTGGAATGTGAAGTCAGGATGATAGTACGAAGTATCACAGGTTATGGGGTCCATCACAAGGGACTTCTATCCAAACCAATCACATACCTAAATTTGGATAGTCAGACACAATGTGGTAAACTCCTGGTCTCAGGTTAGTCGCGCGCCCAACCGAAATCCTGGCCATGCGAAGGTACACGTAACAAATAGTTACGCACCACCAACCCGAGTGGACAGTGAATGAATGAATATGCAAGGTCTGGTCAATAAGTCCACGTATCAGTACGGTTACTCTCTGGGGAAATCACCGGGGTCTATTACACTCCTCACCGACTGCCTTCTCCCAAGCTGCACCGATGTAACGCCCCGGATTTTTGCCAACCTGGGATTAGATGACCTTAGGCAATGGTTTGATCGTAATACCTCATTAACTTGTCAGAACTGAATCCCAAAGTCTAAAGCCGCCTTTGAGCTCATTTCCTTCACAAACCTCACCCTTCATCACCTTGATCTTCCAATTTTTCTAATAACTTTCACCCTAGACACTATCTTAAACTAGCTAAGTAGTATAACTTGGATCACTTTATATACAAACTCCAAAGGCCTGAGTACCACCTCGACCAGAATTCACTTAAGACTAAATCCTTTAGAAATGAGACAAAGTAACTAAGTACTAAACTCAATTAGCTATGAAATCCGTTAGATCGCTTTAAATACGACCGCAAGACCCAAAACTTGCGAACAAGTGACGCTTAGGTTACCCTAAAGTTTAGAACCAAACTCATTTCCCGTCCTTTCTGAATGAAACGAAACTTCAGATAGGTCTAGGTCGCACATCGGGATTCCGATTAACCCGGCTAAGGAACTAGGACCGCCCTCTGCGCTTAACAATCATCTCAAAAATCAGCCTTATCCGATGTTCCACGGCCATTCGTTTCGAATCGGAGCGAGGTAGTGTGAAAAACACTATTCATAAGCCAAATTAAATATCTGGAATAGTGATCTGGCATCGTTCGTTGACGCGTCAGTATTAAGCAACCTGACCGTCAGAATCAGACCAAATTACACCCTCGGATTAAGAAAAATTTCAGGAACATTTACATGTACTTGGAATTTCTGATCGTGGCCCACTGACCGTCGAACTGAAAGTGGTCCGCCACGTGCGATCTGCGTATCCGAATGAGTCAAAAACGTAATCCCACGTAGATCCATCGATGGTGAGCTTAAGTCTGACGTTTGGTTCAAAGAGGGCCACCAGAACTTCCCTTTTGAGCTGGAAAAGCGGCGAATATCCTATATAAGCAGTACCCCATGAACCTAAGTCTATTTCCGTAATGTTTGAGGCTATAAAAGGAGCTTAGATCAGCCCCTCTCACAGCCATACGAATTTTGCAAGAAACCCTAGAGGAAGAGAGAGAAAAGAGAGAGAAGGACTTGGAGATCGTTGCCGATCTTCCTCCTCCGCTTTGGGCTCACCACACGGCCTACACCGCTCCGTTCTAAGTGATTTCCCGGCTGGCGTTTTCCGCCTCATTTGAAGGTAAGAAAACCTAACCCTAGGTCCGATTTGAGGTGGAATCGAGGTAGGATGTATACTGACTAACCGATTCCGCTCTTTAGGCTAGAAATCGCCCGTAGACTTAAAGATCCATCACCCTTGCTTGATTCGTTTCGTTTCCAAAGGCAAAGGTGAGGACTTTAAGCTTATAAGTTACGGTTTTCAAGTGCTTTCAATGTCGATAATGGTAGATTCATGATCTGCTTGCAATCGCACATGTACAAAGTGCCTTCCGTTTCTGTTTTGATTAACGGTGTGAAATATGGAATTTCACATATTCTAGGTATACGTAGAAATACCGTATACGTATTTTTTTGGATAAATGCTTGACATGTTTATTTAATGTATAATTATATAACATATTAATAAAATACTAGTTTAGGCGAAAGGAATCGCCAAAATACATGTTCACTTGTAAATGCGACGTATGTTGAAATTGTGTATGTTAGAAATACCGTATAATGTATTTCTTTTGGAATAATGTTTGACATACTTATTTAATATATGATTATACAATATATGAATAAAATACTAGCTTGGCGAAAGGATTCACCCTAAATACATGTTTACTAACAAACACTATGTATGTAGAAATACGGTATTGTACTGAAGTAATCGTATACATGTATATTTTAGCGATGTGTTTGTCATGATTAATTGTCGTATAAATATATTATGTGCGTATAAAATATTTGCTTGGCGAAGGGAATCGCCGTAATACATGTTTGCTGATATACACTATGTATGTTGAAAATGCCTATTCTAGAAGATACTGAATACGTATAAATTTTGGAGATATAGTTATCATGATTATTTGCTGTAGTAATATATTATATATGGACAAAATACTCACTTGGCTAAAGGATAGCCCTAATACATGTTTTGCTAACATACACCATGTATGTTGTAATAGTGTATTCCAAGTGTTGTGAAAATGACTGAATGAGTATAGAATTCTCATTCGTGCTCGCCATGACTAATTGTCATGGATAATTGATTGTTGTATTGGCAATACCCCTTTGACGAAAGGATATACCCTAAATCACGCTACTCCAATACACACTATATATGCTAAAATGTGTGGCCCAAGTGTTTGTGGAAATGATCAATGAATATGGAACTTGGATTCTCGCTTGCCATGACTATCGATCATGGGTGTATGCGTGTTATGATTGGGGTAACTCCCTCAGTGAAAGGATTTGGCCTTATACCTCTGTGATCAACATATGTCATGTATGTTGATTCCTGAATTTTAAAGCGTTTGTTGAAATGTCTGAATGAGTAGTAGTTAGTAAATTGCAATGTTTAAGGGTGTTGAGATATGATTCTCAACTCCTTTAACTATGTGTATGATTTCCTTGAATAGCTGTGTGATTAGGAATTGAATATGTACAAACTCATGCTTGTGTTATGCTTTATAACATGCTCAGCTTTTATGATGTTATGTATGTAATGCATATGTTAAATTCATGTTTACGTTGTACGATCCGTCATGGGTGATGGGGGAGTGGAGCAACGAATGCGTGCAACAGCCCTGCGCCACTAAACGGATATTATCAAACTTTGATTGTATGATTTGAACCTTGATCCATTACTGCTTTACTATTTGAAATTGATTGTGTTTGGGGCTATGTTTATAGTCCAGACAATCGGTACTGAATTAAATTCGTGGCTGTGATTCATTTGCCACGTGAGATGTGTTCGACGAACTCGAGTCGTACTTCGGTTGGCGATAGTGGTTGGCCACGCCGAAGTGCTTATGCACTTCATGTCGTTCAACTTGTTGTGCGCCGAGCTAGCCGAGCTCATCATGTAACCCGATTTGTCTAATGTATGTTCACCATGTTTGGTCGCTAATGCTTGAACCTGGGGTACCAAACTTACCGGTGAAAATCCCGTTAACCATGGTACCTCGATCCGCTAAGACTCATGAGCCGGCATGGTGGTATGGGACACCGTGGTCGAGCCGTCGGCCTACTGTTGGGGCTACGTGCCTCCCGTAGTGACCGTGTGAGCAACTTAACTCGTGAGCCGATTATGGTGGTATGGGACACTATATTCGCGGCCTCGGCCCTACACCGATAAGGTGATGGGGAGTGGTGCGATCTTTGTGTGTACTGACCACAGCGTTTTGTAGTGACCGCGAGCATATTCTCGAAGTTGCAGCAGCGTGCCTTAGGGTTCGCCGCGATATATAGAGTATGAACTAGGCTGTTTACGTATAGTTGTATCGTGATGAATCGTTTAAGGGGTGATGGGGAGTGGTGTAACCTTTGTGCGTAATAGCCCTGGCAGCCTCTCGCAAGACCTAGAAAACACACCATCGTCGATATTAACTAGACCGACGACCCTAGATTGGATCATGTTTGGATATGATCAAGGAGGTACCTTAGTTTCCCAATCTCACTGTTTGAAATGAACTAATTAAAAACTCGGTAATCATACTCATCATGCATCGCATGTGCCTGGAAGATGTGGAGCACTTTGTGGGATGTAAGCATCTTGTGAACGTGAGATGGTGTCGCTTGAGGAAGTATGTCGGAGAGGGCATCCATCATACCTCGCATTCATACTTGCATTAATCGAGTAGCTATGAGTGTTTGATTCTTTGCTTTATCATTACTTGCTTGATCAGTATTGGTAACATGATAACTTATATCTTCTTGTTCCACCGAGTTAGCTACTCACTCCCACGTTACATGGACTCGGTGTTGTACACACCAAACAGATTTGTTGAGTTTCGGTGATGGCGATGCTTGTGAAGCGAGTCGACTACTTATGGTGATGAGGAGGAGTCCTCCTATCTCAGTATCTCTCTCGACAGTCTATGAAGACCAGTATTGTCTTGTGAGGTTATGGTATTTGGGATAGGAGACTTTACACGTCATCACATTAGGTATATTTTAGAATCGTCTCTTGTAATTATTTAACTGGAAATGTTATCACACTCGGAGACTCATCATAGTTTATATATTTTGTCTATCTATCACAGTCTTCCGCTTGCAACTTTAACTGTCTCTGGAGTATGATATGTTGTTTTGGCTTAATCTCACTCATGTTCACTACTCTAATACAGTCAACATTCAATCATCATTCATTTTGTTGCATAGGTGGTGTTCTGGAACTCGAGAGTTGAGTTACTACTCGACCCCCGATTTTCAGGGCGTTACAACCGACCAGTGAGTGGAATAGACCTCACTATCCGCCTAGCCAGTAGTCTGCCAATACTTACCCGACTCGTCGATAGCGGACCCATTCCTCGAGCTGGTCAAACTCAGCCTAGCAATGCCTACTCCCTCGAGCGGGTAAGGCCGCACTCCCTCCCAACCGACCATCGCACAGTGGGAGACGCGGCCTCCTGGTATTCGGCACTCGGGCGCTCATGTATATCTACTCGGTCTCTACGTTGGGGCGTCCTCTGGTATCAAGAGGGTGTTTAGAGATTTTCACCCAGGGCCATCTATAGCAGCCCGATGCTCGAACCAAACATTTCCGGTGTCCCATTTGGCCATCCATGATATGCCTGTGGAGGCTATGACCCTGATGTCTCTAGGGCGTACAATAATCACAACACACAATGCATGAAAGATGCATGAGTCATACAATCCAGTCATACACCAGTCATGCACATATCATGCGCTCATGTGAGATAACCTCCACCTATTAGGGAGTCTCATAACAACCTGCCCAATGACATATGCAATGGTCAACCATATCTCATAACAAACATGCAGATAATGCGTATGGGCATGTATCATGATGCTATGCGGTCACATACTCATAATCGGTATTAATAACCGACATCGACAATCTACCTCGACAATGTAGAAATTTAACCAACATTGCCCCCAAGGAATGACTCATATAGAGCCTAACATACAGTGGACTCATGGCCTCACACCAGGGCCAAATATACAACACCAGGTCCAAATATACAACACCATGGGCCTCACTCAAGAGCTTAATACACATCATGATGGGCCTCACTCATAGGCCACATATTTATCAAGTGGGTCTCATCTCAAGGGTATAATATACATCGCGATGGGGCCGCTCCCACGGGCCTAATACACATCAAGTCGGGCCTCACCATATGGGCCGGAAATATATCACAATGGGCCACATCCCATGGGCCTCGAATACCTCTCAATGAGCCTCGACAATTGGAATCGGCCTTAACAATTAGAATCGTCACTGAGAATCGGCCTCGACATGCGAAGTCGGCAAATCAGTCACGACCATCGGAAGCAATCGATAATCGAAATCGGCAAATCAGTTACGTCAATTGGCAATCAGTCACGATAATCGGCCTTGATCGCAAATCGGCAATCGACCATGACAATCGAAATCGGTCAATAATCGGAATCGACAAATCGGTCATGATAAATGCCCTCGGTCGCTAATCGGCAATCGGTCAAGTCAATCGGAATCAGTAATCGGCCACGACAATCGAAAACAGAAAATCGGTCATGATAAACGGCCTCGGTCACTAATCGGCAATCGGCCACGACAATCAAAAACGAAAAATCGGTCACGACAATCGGAATCGATTGATAATCGGAATCGGCAAATCGGTCACGTCGATCGAAAATCGGTAATCGGTCACAATAATCGGCATCGATCGCTAATCGGTAGTCGGCCAAGTCAATCGAAATTGGAGTAGGCCTCAGTAATCGGAATCGGTCACGACAATCAGAATCGGCAATCGGCCACAACAATCAAAATCAACAATCGGCCACGATAATCGGCCTCGACCCCGATAATCGGTACCGATAATCAGCATTGATAATCGGCACCGACAATTAGCATATACAAGCAAGGTGGGGTCCATATGTGATCAGTCGATCAACCATAGTATAAAGATTGGCACTTGGCTGTGGTTATATCAAATCCGATAACATGGAGTCATCAGTCTACGGTGAATGGGGCCCACTTATTTGGGGTTAACCCACGAAGGGAATGAGCCTAACAAGGCTTAAGGGAAGGTCACAATGAGGACATCTAACCATCATTGCCCTTCAATGTGACGTCAATGTGGCACGACGCAAAAACATCATCAATCATTGCTCACATCCCTCATATATATAGCATTCTGCCCACACAAAAGCCTTACATATGTCTATATACATCAAATGGGCCGATCGAAAACATCATCAAATACATCATTATAGGATCTCACATCAAATGGGCCTCATATATATAGCATTCGGCCCACACAAAGGCCTTACATACGTCTCATTGGGCCTTATATACATCAAATGGGCCTCAACCCATGGGCCTTACATATAATAAGGTGGGCCTTATACATTCCCAAAAAGAATCACATCGAAGGATCTGGACCATTCCACAAATAGTAGTGGAGATAATGATTTTCACCGCTTACAATCCCAAGGCCCACCATCAAGTTTATTTCTCATCCAGTCTGTTAGTAAAGTCACAAAGACTAGATTGGGAGGAAAAACAAATATCACTTTAATCCAAGACTACCATAGTCCAAAAAAGACTTCAATGGTGGGCATTCATCTCTCCACTATTTCCTGTGGTGGGGTCCACTTGAACTTTGGGTTTCACACATTCACTCCATGTCCTAAAACGATCTCACCGATGGTTACACGGTTTGGATATCAAATACGCACCATGGTGGGTCTTATAGATAGACGGTGTGGGTGAGACAAATGGGACCCACGGTACTAGCTGACATTGAGAGAGAGAGAGTTAGAGAGAGAGAGAGCAGCCACACTACTTTACACTTTTTCACCTCTTTTTTTTTTTTTTTACTTTTTCTTTTCTTTTGCTTTCTGCAACACAACAGAGGTGGGTCCCACGTAGGGCCCACCATAATAGCTTATATGATATAATATATATATTATAATATAAAATATCATATATATATATATATATATCACCAGCAACCAGCGTCCAAACAGATGGACGCTGGATGAAGTACATAAATCAATGTGGCCCATCGTCCAAGCTATGGACGGTGAGGATCCACACGTGCCACCATGGGAGGGCCCACCATATGATGAATGGTGTGGATGCAAACTACCCTCATGGCCAGGGCCCACCTAGCCTATTGACGCTGCAACTGCCAGCTGCAGCTGGCTACCGTCCATCAGACGGTCTGTCTGAATAAAAAAACAAATGGACGGTGTGGGTAAGACCCATACACCACAGGGGTCCCATGCACATGGGCCACCCCACTAGGGAATCCATGCCAAGACCTCAAGTGTTGAAACGAGGTATCTTGCACTCGGTCTACCACGTGGCCAAGGGGCTGGGCGTGGGCCCAGCGTTGAAACGAGGTATCTCTTACTCAGTCTGCCGGTGAACTATGGATCTGGCGTCAGGGAGGGCCCCACACGAGGGGTGGGTCCCACCCTCCAAAGACGGTGGACACCACACGTAATGGTGGTGTGGCCCACTCCAAATGAATGGACGGTGTGGATGGGTCCCATGGACCCCACACCCTGCACACTCCTCACGCTAGTACACACCCCAAGTTAGTGCACCCACTGTCAGTACACACTACTCCATGTTAGCAAACCCCCCCTGTCAGTTAACACTTCACTGTTTTGCCACCTCCACTGGTGTGGCTGCCTGGACGGACGGTGTGAATGTACACCCCATCAAGGTCAAGGTGGGTCCCACATGGCCCACCTGTTTGGATAAGCCTGATATTTGTGTTTTATCCGAGGCATGCACCACCCATGTAAACAATGGGGGTCCACCCCAATGGATGGCGTGGATAAAGTCTTGCATCAAGTGGGCCACAAACCAACATACATGCATAAAAAAGAAAACAAAACAATGGAGAGAGATTGGCAAGGATGGAGGTGATGGAGGGGCCCTGCCACGATGGGCCCCTCTTTGATACAAAATGTACATTAAGGTGGGTCTCACTACATGTGGACCCTTAAATCAAAGAAAGAATAAAAGAAAACATCCAAGATCACCCACCGGCTTCTACTTGCACCAAAGGCTTCCTTAGCTCCTTAGCTTTGATTCCAACGGAGGAGATGAGGTTTGGATGGTTGAGATGGAAGATGAAAGGGTAGGAAGAGGTGGGCCACACTTGTTGCTTAGAAGAAATGGAGAGAAGCTTGGACGTGTGATGCTCTTGGGTTACTTGGGAGAGTGGTTTAAAATGAGAGAGAGAGGTCTGAAAAAGGGAGAGAGAGATGGGTGATGTTTGATGGAGTGATGAATGTGGTGAGTGATGGGTGTAAGAGACTTTTTGACTTTTGTGGCCATTGGTGTAAGAAAAGTATGGGCTTGTAAGAGACTTTTTGACTTTGGGGTTGCTTGAAAATGGGTGAAAAGTGATGTGTACTTAACCTTTGATGGGATTGATTGATGGATGATTGATGTGACATCTCGTAGAGATTCTCTCAGAATTCGTACGCGCGGCGTTTTCCTCGCACCGAACGCTGGCCCACATCTCCTGGCCAGAGAATCGGATCAGCACGCGAGTCGCACACCGGAACCACGGCGACAACGCGGTCGCAAAGGTACTAGTCTTAGGTTGAATCGATTCGGGTGGACGGCGTATGAATCAAGGTCGCGCGCAATACCGGTTAAGGGTTGAAGGTTGCCGGAATTCGACCGGAAAGACCGCGGGAACCTACGGAATGGTACAGTCTAGGATACGGGTCTTACATATAGTATATACTATAGACATGCAATGGTCGAAAATAATGTTTTTCTACTCATCGGTCAACCTAAACATACACGAGAAAATAAGCGGCCAAGATCACCTGCATGCATCAACGTCTGATGACTTGATCTATTTTCTTGGCATTATCAGAGATAAGCCATAGTCTAATAAATAAACATCAGTGATGATACCCATTGAGGATTTATAGAGTTGAATGTGGGTCACCAAACATTTTAAACATAGATATTTGAAAATACTTTAGGCATGTTTGATTTTTTAAATCTTAATTAAATTTATGGTAAATAAGTAATTACTATATTTTCATTCCGATCGAAAATATGTTAGTATTTCTATATATACCGGATATGACACCGTTGTTGTTGCCATTGAAATATATATATATCTAAACATGTCTACAATATTTATCCTTTTTACTATAAAATTTTGAGACATGAGCTGAAAATGAGGAAGATCCAGTACTCAAGTTGCTCACATGCAAGGAAACAATGGCTCCATGAAGCTTTTAACAATAGGTGTTTAATTCCCTTTTTCCTATGGAGTGGTATATTTAGGCTCTGAATTGGTTCATTTTTTGGCTCATGCCATAAATTCAGCTGGCATAACGCATGGATGGGGCGGATAAGTTACATGCATCACAATGAGCCCCATGTATATTTTGTACCTCTTCAATTTTAGTATTCAAAAAGTAGGCCATCAAATCAAGTTTTCGTTGTATTTGGAAAATTAAACAAGCCCCATGCTCTAGTTTTGAGTAATGGCACATGGTCCGCTCCAATCATGGATCCATCTCAGCATCTGGTCCAGTGAGGTGATACATGTTGGCCCGAATTCACCGTACATGTATGGCTCACTTAGCTTTCTTGGATCATTTTATGCTCATATCTATGACACATGCATGTTCTGCAATGAAGGCCTTGAAGGAGGTGGATTTAGCGGAGCTAGAAAACTACCAAGCACCCTATCCCATTGATATCAAGGAATTTGATTGAACCACTTGCCGCTATTAATGGTACACTTACAATTGAATAACAACTTTTCAACATGTTTTATTGATATGGAAAGAAAATACGAAAAGGCTCCTTGTGTGTTAAGATTTGATTGGGCCACATGATGCTATCAGAAATGGGCCACACAAAGCATATCTAGAATGTGGTTTGATACTTGACTAGTATCAACCTAAACAACCGCATGTGGCCCAGTCAAATCTTATCATGTCAAGACCAATGTGCTCATGTTTCCCCAGATTTACTGAATCCACATCCCTTGAAAATTAGCAACCGGACACCCAAGCCTCCATTCGTGGTTGACCACCATTTTTTGAAAAATCATCCTATGTGAACAAGGCATACTTCAGTTAATCTTAATTGTTCCATAGTAACACCTATTGTCAATGCATCGTCATATAAACCACGTGATTGGAGGATCTTCACCAACTAATTAATAGTGGCCATCAAATGAGTGGTTAAAAATAAAATAATTAGAAATCAAGGAAGTATAAGTACTCACAACTGCTCCTAAATTATTCAGTTTTAAGGTGACTGTTCTCTGATCATATACAATGACTCAACTTGGTAAGAGTATTCTAAAAGAAGAAATTGACTTCCCCGAGATAGAAGCCCGAGTGCAGACTTCCTTTACTACAAACACTAGAGTTCAACTTCAAAGGTAATGATATGATGGTTCAGGTTACCTAATCCATGCAATATCTTGACATCAATCCAGATAATCTAAATTGCATTTGATGAATAATTTTAATGGTCTGATTTTGACAAATGACTGTTTTGTTCTTAATTTTGCATTGCATGGTAGTTAATTAATTGGAGAATCTAATTCAATCAGCATAATTTATGGGTATTAATCTCCACATCAATCTTTTTTATTTTGATGGTCTGGATTGATATACATGTATGCCAATTGCAAATTGGATAACACACCCAATCGAGCTTAAACACACTGTAATAATGTCCAATATTTTTCTCATTTGATAATCATTGTGAGGTTAATCTATTGGATGGAGGATGTCATACACATCACAGGTGGGCCATAAGTTTCGGCTTCATCACTTTCTAAATAAAAATAAATAAATGAGAGCATCTTTCTTTTTTAGATTTAAACCACAATGAAATTTACCAAATAATGCCTCCATAGATTAAATAAATACAAACACCACATGGCACTTGCTCATGGTTTATTTCTTGTAGTAAGTGATAAGTTGGGACAAGTTGGGATATGTGGACCACAAAAGATGTACATTGCAGCCAACCTGTCCAACAGATGAATCACGTGATGATATCTTAAGAACAAAAAATCTGGCAGATCGAATCATAAGGTGTGCCGGATGATAAAAAGCAATTAATGCTGCTGAAAAATTGTACAAATTAATGTACAGCCCACCTGATGATTCAACCGGCCAGATTTTTGGTTGAAGTTATCAATTTGGTGTTGTGTAACATTGGATGGTTCAATGTCATAGAATCGCCATGTGGGTCCCATAATTGTCGAGTTCATCACTTTTCGAAGAAAAAATAAACTAAGATAGTTTGGCAATTTCCACCTTATAAAACATACAAGCAGAAAATCCAGTTTATGGAAACATATACGGTAAAATCCAAATTACCACAGTGGTTGGATGAACAAATAGTCAGGCAGATCAAATCATCAAATGAGCTGTAATTGAATTGGATGTTTTAAGTGGGGGTATATTATTTTTAAGAAATTGGCCCATTTGTAATTGGATACTCCATAATTTTGATTTATCTAATAATAATGTTGGTTTACACCTGATTACAAGTTGGATGTTAGACACATACTACATGGGCCCCACGATCCTCAATCTCTCATTTGTAAAGAAAATATAAATAATGACTGTAGCATAAATTCGCTCTTGAAAAAACACTTGCATGTAGAGTTATTATTTGGTAAATTTTCATTTTAGGAGGAATTTTGTAGTGAAAATTGTTGATGTAAAAATCTGATCTACCATTGTTCAGACCTTCGATTACCTGCATAAGAATAAGATAAAAGATCTGCTTTCACTATACGAGATCTGAATTCCTCCATAATATGCACCTACTAAATAAGGAGACTGCTCCACCACTCAAGGTCTCTTTTGTCTTCTTCCTGTACTGGTACTCAAAAGTCTAAGAAGGGTGGATCAGATTTTTGAATCGACAAAAATCCAATGGCCCATCTTTGCATGCTATACACTTTCAAAGGAGGTGGGACCAATGAATTGGTAATTAAGATCTTCTGTCGGTCTGTTGTCCCATCAAGGATGGACTGTCTTTCAAAAATCTCTCATGGATCGAAGTCTTATCGTTTTAAATACGTGGTCTTAGTTTATCAAAGAACGGTGTTTTGACATCAGTCGGTGAGATCTTCCAATCATGGAGATTCATGGAGCATGCTCCATACAAGGTACAACTCAAGAGACCAGTGTCATGGATTGACAAGTAATGGGCCCCAGGTATGACTCTTCAAAGATCTGGACCCCTTTCAATGTGGAGGATGATAGATTTTGAGGAATTATAGAACAATTGCATCGAAATATTGATATTGTGGATAACCTAATTAATTTTTCAAGTGGGCCTCTGCTTCATTTATGTAAATAGATAATCTGACCGACCCACTTCAGATTGGTGATGAATCTAAACTCTTTCTGAGTAGATCCTATCCATCCATTATTTTTACCTTTCCCTAGGTGTTGCAGTGGGCCATTGACTAAAGGGCTAGAAATAGCTAGCTATATTAGATGCTTTCGTGGGAGTTACCACATCCACGACAGGGTTGATAAAATCAGCGGTCCAGATCATACTATTTTTACAAACTGATATTATTGAAAATATAGGTTTTTGCATATTTCATGTCATGTGAAATTTTATGATTTGTAAATGTATACATTCCA
Organism: Magnolia changhungtana; assembly: GCA_030180095.1. NCBI lineage: Eukaryota > Viridiplantae > Streptophyta > Magnoliopsida > Magnoliales > Magnoliaceae > Magnolia > Magnolia changhungtana. Next base: position 3,416,833 of record JASAUF010000629.1, on the reverse strand, counting down.
CTAGTTTTTTAAAACTTGGCAACTAATAGAAAAATGATGAAAATATTTATATATACCACAAAATTTCATCAATAAGAAGAATATAAACCCTTTAATTCTCCCTTATGTGAAACTATAAGATAGTATTAATTGCGTTTTTCAGAGCTATAGAGAGATGAAGAAGTTTTAGAGGGTGTTTGGTTTTCCAATTACAATGGTTAATGGTCGGGAATGGGTAATGATTATTTACTCTTATAATTGTTTGATAACATCACTTATATTTAGTGTAAAGATAAGCTTACTACAATTGTTTGTTTAAGCTAAAAGTTACTATAGAATTAGTAATTTTATAATGTAAAAATATAATGATTATAATTTTTTTTACAGGTTTCTTTTATTTAACTCTTGATTTACTAACTATAAATTTTATTTAAGCAAACACTTTAAAATAACAATGATGCTCATGTACTTTGCCTTACCACTGTGATTGAAAAATCAAACACATCCTAAGAGCCGTTCGACATCGTGGATTTGGGAGGATTGGAGATTATTTGAGGGTATTTTGATTCCATGAGTCATTTGATAGCATGGATTAGAGGGCATTTCACATAAAAGGGGCTTTCATATCCTCACTTTGGATGAGTATTGCAATCCCTTGATTTTGTTTAGATTATCAATCCTTCCCTTTTCGCTTATTTTTTTAAAGATACAAGAGTCTCATGTGTAACATGTGCAGCTGTTATTAATCTATTGTACCTGTGCCCCACTGATGATATCCCAAAACAATTAAATTATAGCTGCATCACTAAAATTACATTAATATGATGATATGAGCCATCCAAACATTGGCCATGTAAATCAATTGTTAAAATATATTAGTTAGTCGTTCGATTGTAATTTTATGCCTATAAATCATTTGTGAGTTGAAATTTCATCATTTTTTGTCGAAGTATATATTTCAATATATTTATTACAATCATTGCATCAAGCATCACATATGTACACTAATTTAGAAATGTTAAAGTTGATTTAATAATTAAGTTTAAACTATTATAAATATACTATATAATTTAAATGTATAGTTATTTTTGGATGCCAGACTTGCCCGTAATAGTTTCGTTGTGGGGAAAATAGACCTATCAACAGAAAAATGTTAGGTTAGAACCTTACGCGCTCAACTAAGCCATGCAATAATAGAAACTCCAAACCCGACCTTCGGCTCCGAAGCTGAAAATGAGATGAGGTTGAACTCGATGTCTCGCCAGCAAGTCGGAGGGACCACAAACCTCAATGAAAGGGACCCAACTGCTCGATTAAGGATACGGGTCAGGATGTCTCGGGTCAGTGTGTCCCAGGTCGGCATGTCCCGGGTCGGTACGTCCCAGGTCGGAATACCAAGTTAATACGGACCGCCTCCTATCGAGGTCTGACCTCGTCCGCTTGAGATCCTGACTGAAGATCTAGGAAGCCCATCACGAAACAGATTCGTCCAATATCTCAGTCGAGAATTTAGGGTGGTCATTACGACTCCTAATAAGATTGTGATCCTACTTAATAAGGAGATCCCTCCTATGCTATCGCCTTTCTTCAACTCAACTACAAATAGGAACACCTCTAATGATGAAAGGTATGCACAATATCTACCCTAAAACTCTTTACTTGACTAGACCCAAATTCTCTGTCCGACTTAGGCATCGGATGGTCCCCTGCATAAGCCAGGGTCTTCTTTGTTCGTCCATTTTTCAGGTATACGAAGGTCCAAGGAAGGCTAACTAGATTTCTGCCTCAACAAATTTTATCAGTAAAAAATTAAAATAAAATAAAATTCTCAAGTCAACTATCATAAAAGAGACAAGAAAAGAACTTAATCAAAAGTGAATATTTACAATAACTCTAAATTAACAACGTAGTTATGTGCAAACATATTATTTCTCCATGAGAATATTCTATTATTTATAAAATTAATTATTGAAAAGAATTAAACTCTCACCAAGAGACAATTTGGGTGGTTGGTCCTGCTGGCCCACAAAAAGCAATGATCCCCCTTCAATGGGCAAACTGCCTACCATCAAAACACCTTTAAATAGTCCAGCTGCCTGAATTTTTGGCCATTGATTGGTAGGCCCACCTGGTACTGGTCCAGTAGATCAATGGTCCCAATACATTGCCAGCAGTGACACGTGTCCTATATAGATGGAAGAGGCATAGAGATGAGGAATGGTAGGCACGCATCCCATAAATATTTGTCGTGTGAAGTTATTTTAAGAGTAATTTTTGGGATCTACATGCAGAGATTTCCGATGCCACATTCAATTGCTCGAAGCTCTATTAACTGCTCTGCACGAGGGAGTCTCAGGACACCTAGTTTACGCGGCTGTGGGGCCCACCTTGTTGCATATGTAAATCCACCCGTCCATCAGATTGTAACCTCTATTTTAACCGTTCATATTTAAAATAATAATGAAAGAAAAACTCAATGGGCCACACCAATGTCAACAACTTGAAATTTCTCATATGACCACTTAAGTTCAGGTGGTGTGGCCCGCATGAGTTTTGGATCATCTTATTATTATTTACATTGCTTCATCAAGCTGGGTTACACCCGATTAACAGGTTTGATGAAAGATATACAGGATAGTGGTCCCAAAACATAAACCTATGGTTGGCATTTCACGTCCATTGTTCCGTCTCATGTAGTCACCTAGTCCATGGATCTGGCTGATTTTTCCCCTCATCTCGTAGAATTGATGACGGAACCTGTTGGACGGAGTAGATTTCTCGTATACAACTGATGGGCCACATGGAGCTTGGGTGTTTTATGCCCACCGTAGACTTCTTGTAGAGGATTCTGGTCCCAACCAATCCTTCTACCCCTAGACTTCCTCTTTATTTCCGCCCATTGTAACGGTTTAACGGTTTAGGGCGTGTTTGGTAGGTGGAATAAATTCGTATTGAATTACATGGGAAAATACCATGGTATTTTAGACATTCAATCCCATGTTTGTGACAAAATTCTTTCCAAGGGAAACTCTGGATTAAACAAAATCCTGTTGGTAGACCATGGAATTGTAATCAAGGGATGCAATTCACAACAATGTCACGTGTAAATGATGTATATGGATGGATGGCATGGATAAGTGCATGCATCAATGTGGAGCCCACACGTGTAATGAATTTCAAAATCCACCAATATCCCGCATGGAACCAAAAGCAATTAGGTGCATCCAACTAGTGTAATAGGTTGGCCAAACCATATGGATATCACCAAACACAAAAATCAGTCAAATCCACCCATGAGGTGGGCCACACAATGACCAATCATTTTACTTCTACGGTGGGGATCTGTTTGTTATCCCAACTAGTACTTGCATGCTCTGTAACAAATACAATTTATATTTTAAAATCTAGTCATACTGACTCAAAAAAAAATAAAATCAAGTAATTATAATAAATATAGTTTTAACTTATTGAGTATATAATTATATATTTAAATTTTAAAATAACTTATTAATTATAATAAATATATATAAATTAAATTTATTTTTCCAGTCAGGGGGTGCACCCTTTGAACCATGTCATCAACCAACAATCACGGGATTAGGCTCATTAAGACTGTCAACGGTCCCCAGGCCTATTCAAGTTTTTATATTTGCTAGGTTCAAGCTTCATCCATTGACTTCCTTAAGGCACATGTGCATTGAATTTAGACCGTTGGATTGTTTTTACCTAAAATTTCATTTTTTTTAATGCAGGTTTCATTTGCTTAATTAGTGGATCAACACTCTTATGGACTTACCTAATGAATGATCTTTCCACACCCTCACCTAGGGCTCCTTCACTCATTCATGGCCCTACATTATTTTTATACCTTTATGCCTTTTGTTTCCTAATAAAAAAATTAAAAATATGAAAATAATTTTAGAAGAAAACTCTAATTTAACATGTTAAAATTATTAATCTTGCGAAATAAAAGGAAGAATGGTCTACCACAGGTTATTTTAAGTTTCTCTATGATCAAGGTGGGCAAACTACCATATTAGATGTATTTCTATGAAATTTCTCTCAAATCGGCAATAAATGCATACACTGAATAATACTAGTGGTGCTTGAAATGAAGGAGTTGCACCTCAAAAATTACACCAATTGTCATTACATAAGAGGTGATTCAAAGCCAAAACTCCATGGCCCCACCATAATGTGTTATATCCATACTGTTTATTCAATAGTTCATATCATCTTAGTGCATGGCCCAAAAATAAGGCAGATTTGAAGCTCAAGTAGACCACGTTGCAGAAAACGGTGGGGATCAATTGAACAAGAACCATTTAAATGTTCTTCTGGTGGCGTGTGCACTTGGGCTTTGGATCTATCTCATTTTTGGAATTATGTTTTGTGGATAAAACATAGACATTATGGTGGGACCCACCAAGTTTATCTCAATTTTGGAACCTAAAAAGTGTTGCTGTCAACATTATACAGTCTCATCATTTCTAACCTAAATACTTATGGTAAGTAATTAATGCTGGACGGGTATAAATACATGACATTTTTTATGAAATGAATACATGACATTTTTCAAATAGAGGTCCTTGGGATGCATGACCTCTCCACTTGAGAATACCAGTTTCATGGAAGCATGCATGTCTCTGCCAAGAACTCAAGTTCCGGTGGACCGAAGGTTATTTGGAAGCCTTTAGCAACTTTAAGCTCCATAGAAGAATGCGGATTACATACCAACACTGCCAATAGCGACTCGCTATTAGACTATGTTGACTCGCTATTAGACTATGTTCTCTGGCTTCAACAATATTATGATATGATAGTGGGTGTACTAACAAGCTAACAAAAAAATAAAAACCAAGGTCCATCCATTTTTTCATCTCATTTTACACACCAAAAATGAGGTAGATCCAAATCTTATAAGAGAGACCACACCACAAGAAATATTGACAATTGAACGCCCACCAATAAAAACTTATTGGGGTCCAGGAAAGTTTTGTATGATGTTGATATTTGTATTTTCCCTTCATCCAGGTCCTGATGATCAAATCGAAAGGTTGAATGGTAAATAAACATTACAATGGGCCCTTGCAAGTTATTAATGACGACATTCAATTACCAGTGGTGTGGTATACCTAAGATTTGGATCCGACTCATTTTTTGTATCATGCCTTGAAATAATAATCCGAAATGGATGAACGTCATGAATAAAGCACACATCATGGTGGGGCCCAAGGAGTACCGAAGGAGTCCTTTGCATTTATGGATTCTTTACTTACAAACTCATAAGTTTTGTTGGAATATGGGCTCCAGTGTGCGTGTGGTCCGTGGGTTCTGGTAAACCCCTAACAGCTAAAAGTCCCTGAAAAGGACTAATTTTGCAAAATGAGTTCTTTAGGTAAAGAATTCTATACATATAAAAATTTCTTTTGTTAAGATCAACATTCATAAAACTTAGGTAAATGACTTTCGGCATGGAGAACCTATGATTATTTAAATAGGAGAGGGAAACATTATAAATATGGATAACTATAAAGATTATCTTTTCCAACACTTTAGTGAAAAAATAAGGTGTTGTTTGGGGCACGAGTGTAAAACGTAATTGCAGAATTGATAATGATCATACTATGCATCAAATATGGAGATCAACTTGATAAAATAAAATAAAATAAAGTGTACCTAATTGGAAAGCCATTACAAAGTGAATCAATAGGATTTTTTATACCTTACACCCTTTCAAGGAGAGTGAATAGGAAAAGAAGCTTCACATGTGCATAGACTTAGATGCTCAACCCTGTTTAAATAATTGTAGGAGAGAGGAGTTTGTAATTATCGAATCTCCTCTTCGTCAAAGGCCACCTTACACGAATTCGAGTTTAATTACAACTCTAGTGGATCCCACCAGTATACCCAATCACAATATTCAACCTTAAGTAGATTTAAACTGTTGATTAATTAAGCCCACCTTATAGAACTCTTACAACAAGTAGAAACTTTATGTTTATTAGACAATGTTCACCTTGTACATGTGCAAGAGAATCATGACCATTGATAAGGCTAAAATTTACTTTGTAGAATATAGTAATTTTTCTTTTATTCCAAATGACCATTGTTGTCTATTAAGGAATTTGATTTATTTTCCCCATGCCCTAAAATAACTGCAGGCATTTAATAAGGGGGTGTTTGGCGCATGGTATTGGGAAGGATTAGGTGGGATGGGATTAAAAAAATATAATTATTACATACTGCAGGGATTGTCCCTGTTACCATGGGATAAACTTAATTCAATGCTATATTTGTAATACGGTGGTACATTGAATAGATATACCCACCATCATTTGAAACTATTGAGAATAACACGTGTTATATCTAAATTGTTCATCTATTTTGTAACCTCATTTTATGACATAGGCCTAAAAATGAGGCAAATCCAAAACTTGTGTGGCTCCAAAGAAGTTTTCAATGGTAGGTATTCAATCCCCGTTGCTTTGTATGGTGGGGTCCACTTGAGCTTTAGATCTACCTAATTTTTTTGCCCATGCTCTAAAATGATCTCAAAAAAATGGGTGGAGAGTGTGGATATAACCCACACATCATGGTGGGACCTACACAACTTGCTAATGCCATGGGACCCAATGCAATTCCATCTAATCTAATTCCGAGCTTTTCCATTCTTCCAGTGCATTGAATGGAATTGTCAAGGGGACCAAATACAATTCCATCTCACCTAATCCCATCTAATACCATGAGCCAAAAGCCCATAAAGGAGATATTAATAAGATGATAAGATCAGCTCACTATTATATCCACTTTTTCATACTCCGAGATGTGTGACCTAGCTAGTTGCCGTCCATTCAAAAGCACTATACATAGTCGACAGTGCAGACTGCCTACCTAATGACAATCAGTGGTCACATATGGCTCACCTACAATCACTAGTGAATTGACAATTGTAGAAAGGATGGCTCACCTACAATCACAATTGATGCTTTTTCTCTATAAATGATATTATTCACTTCAAAATATTCAAATGTTTTCAAGACTAGGATTGATATTGTTATGGAAGTCTCCATGCTTTTGCTAAAGTATAAATTACATATGCACAGCTGTACATTTACAACTATAAATATTATAGATAGTTATAAGTTATATTTATATAGGTGGTTCACTTGTTCTATATACTCGGTGCCATTCTCCGTGAAATAAATATAATACAATTCTCTAAGATGTAAACTAAGGTGCCGAAGCCGATAGTCATAGCTCATTTATGTGTTTTTCATATCTATTTTTTCTTTTCTCTATCTATTTAAAATCTACTTCAATTTTTTTTAAGCTCATCCTATGGAAAAATATTTTAAAAAGATGAAAAACTTGAACATTCCTTAATCCGGGGTAGCCCACCTAATGGGTGGAATGCCTTAGTTTGTTGGCTGGGAAATAACATGATGGGACCCACCCAACAGAGGTACGGTTGGGAATTATCACACAATTAGGGCTCCATCGAGCTCACCGTGATATTTGTGTTTTATCCAAGTTGTCCATTCATTTTGAATGATCATTTTAAGGCATGAGCCAAGAGGGTGACAATGACTTCAAGGGCTCACTAATGATGTCTATTTCTCATCCAACTTATTCACAAGTTCATATAGGTCTGGACGAGTGGAAAACATAACTATCCACTTGATCTAAAACTTCTGTGGCCCTTAAAAGGTTTTCAGCTATAGGCATTCAATCACATTATTTCTTGTGGTGTGGTTCACTAGAGCATGTGATCCGCATCATTTTTAGGATAATCACCTAAAATAATTTTAAAAAATGGATGGACAACATCAATAAAAAAATAAAAATAAAAATACATCCCCTATACAATAACCAATATATAATTTTTAAACCTTTACCGAGATGGTCCATACCAACATGGTCCGACTTTTAGGTTGGGACGAGGACTTTGTGGGTGGGCCCATCTCAGTCCAAGCCCCTTTAGCTGGGGCTCGAGCGAGGTCCTCTATTCATGTGCTGGAATTGAGCAGGCCTCGCCGGGCCTTAACCCGTTCTATTTGCCGACCTAGCTATTGTTGAGCCACACGTGTGAAAATGACATGCATGTTACGCATCGTTTCCTAGCTCGCTCGATGATCAGTGCAGCAAATATCGCCATAATATCAGGAGAAATATACTAAACGATATAATTGCATCATTGTGAGATTCTCCAAATCTCCATAGATTTTAAAATATCGCGTTTCTCTCCTTGTATTAACTTAAAAATAAAAATTAGATTTTTTTAATAAAAATGTATATTAATTTTTTTTTTAAATTTCTGCTGATATTTTCCAATAATACTCTAAAAAATATAAAAATTTGAAAATCTCCCGATAAATTGACGAGAACGAGATTTGTGACTATGAACTTTCCGGTTTTTGTCCACATACCACGGTAGCATATGGTCCGGCTCCAGGTTAGTTTTGCTGACGAAGAGCCACGTGGAATCTCATAAGATCCACGCAATCCACGCAATCCATCTAAAATATTATGATGACCCAAGACTCAGGTGGGCCACACCATATAAACAGTTGGTATGAATGCGTGCCATTAGTTGTACAGGTCCCACCATGGTCTTCATTTTCCATCCAATCCATTCATTTGAAACACCTGAATTTAGAGTATTAGGCATATTTTCATGGTGTGGCCCACTTGATTTTGAATCAGCCTGGTTTTTGGGATTAAAGCAATTCAAGGGGTAGTATAGCTGATGGACGGGTTGGATTTCACACGCGTTAAGCCTTTCATCGACTCTAGAGCTAGTAACCCTGGCACGTGCCTAGGCGAGGTAAGGAAGCGTTTTATTATCTATCAGAGTTACTGAAAAAAGCGTTTTCCTTTTTTAGAACTCCGAATACGAGAAAATGAGACGAGCAATAAAAAAGAGGGGCAAGTTCGTAATTTTACGAATGGCTTCAGTTGAAATTTGAACGGCTTCATTTAACCCGCTCAAGCGCGCGGTTGGGAGTGGGCCCCAGCTTGCTAAAGCGGAGAAAAGAGGGAATCCGGGGCAGGACTGCCCGATGCCCGTGTTGCCCGTTGAGTGGATGAAAGAGCATTTCCTTTCTCTATAAATAGAAGAGCCGTCCTGTGAAATGCAGTTTGCCGCTTTGGCTACTGAAAGCCGGGTGCGAAGGTTAAGCTTCTTCTCTTTTCCTTCTCCCCTCTTTCTCTTTACTTTTTATTTTTATTTTTTTATTTTCTCCAAATGGAGATACAAAAAGAAATTCTGTCCATTTTTATTATTTGATGTAATTCAAGACCTGATGCATAATTCGATTTTTTATTTTTTTATTTTGTAATTAGTGTTGGAAAATCGCTGAGTTGACTCTACTCGTGAATCGCTCGAGTCATCACCGACGTTTAATCAATACTTGTAATTGTTTTTCTTTTAGATCGGCTACGTGACTCGGGCGAGTTATTGGAAACTCGGTGTATTTATATTTTATTTTTTAATAATTTAATTATATAGATCTCACTCTCTTATTATGATTTTATATTTCCATTTTCATTGGTAGCATTTTACTTTACTTTATTTATTTATTTATTTATGGCGAGTCATGTAACGATCTGACTCGCCCGAGTCTTGTTATTTGACTCGATCCAGTCGTTTTTCTTTCCTGTTGGACCGTAGCCTTTCCCGTCCGTCGCGTATCTGTCGTGATGAACGGACACAATCACGGATTTCCGTCAGATCTGGTAAAATGCTTTCCCGTTCTCTTGCCGAAAGAGAAGATGTTGGTTACAGATCTCTCGGTTGCAGATCTCGACGCTCATCATCTGTGCGTGTAGAGGAGGGTCTGGCAGCTTGATAGTTGATACATACTCGCACAATACGTTTCTCTCACTGCGTCACTATGTGATGATCCAGGCCGTTCATCTAGAAGTTCCTACCCCAAATCGCTGGTTTCGAAAAAATAGAAAACTACTGATCTGATTTCCTTGCCATCTACAGAACGGTGAGGTAGGAACTGCTTTTCTGAGCCCTAGCTTTATATCGTATGGATGGTTTTATCTCTAGAAGCATAAACGAGTTCTCTATCAAAGAGATGGGCCTCAGATGGACGGTCTAGATCATCACACGGTGGGGCAGGAGAGAGCATCTATCTCGAGAGCACTAATCTAGATCCGACTTTATAAAAGTGTGTCAGATATAGAATATTTTCTTTTCTTTTTTATTTTATTTTTAAAATAAAAGAAAGTGGAATGAGATTCTGATCCCGCGTTTGGTCCACGCGCTTAGAACCGTTCAAGTGGCAGTCCCACCCTAGGTGGGCCATGGAATGGTCAAGATGTTTCTTGACAGAGGGTTTTTTTAATTCCCTGCCTATCCATGCGGGCCTTGCTTCTTGAAGATTCCGATCATCGTTTGCGTGTCGCAGTCGTAGCTGAAATCAGACTCTTTGTACAAACTCGCGGCTTGATTTCAGCTATCCAGACCATTGATCTGATGGTGTCCGCACTGGATAAGAGCCGTGCCCTAAAGATCCCCCATAAATCATAGCCATCCAATTTTTTTCGCCATTTATGAGTTTGAATGGATAAAGATGTCTCTAGAGGGGGTTTTTGGGCTGTGGTCCATCGATAGTGTCTTCCATCAGATCATCAACCGTCTGGATCACTGAGCCATGTGTCCCACCGATAAAATCTGAAAGCCCGAGGACTGGTCTAGGCTCGTAGAATTCCACGTGTGATTGCATCGGCGCAGTACAAAGTGGATTCTGGCGATCCCAGCCGTTGGTTTGATGAGCTTCTCGGTGGATGTATCATGGTCCGAAATCCTCCCAGATCGGATAATCCCCACCATCCTATACTGACCTTTCGTGTACGGCCACTTGTGTCTTGCCGTCATGTCAAGCAATTATATAGAGTATGCAACTCTTTTCAAAGGTGGGCCACACCATCAGGATCAACGGTCAACTGGTGGCGATTGTCCAAAGGGTTTCAGTGTCACAGTAAAATGGAAATTAGGGGATGCAAGGCCGTCTTTTTTCAAGAGTGTCAAAAGTTGCTCAGTCGAGAGCTTCTCTGACCATATATGTGGCCCAATCACATCCGCCGGTTGGTATCCACCAAATCTGACCGTAGAATTGATGTGGTAGAATTTAATTGGGCCACGGGATGCTGTTTAAGATGGAGAATTTGAATTTGATTGAGCGATGTACGGTTGCCAGAGGTGATGATGTAACATAAAGGTTGAATTCGAATTTGATTGTTATCTTTTACAATAATAGCGTGTGATCCAATCAAATACATCAACATATGCCTTTCTATAGATGGTGGGTCCTACCCTTTACGTGGAGGGGCTGCACCACGTATTACAAGATTGAAATGGCTGTTTCCACACATCAGCTGCATTTTATCTTTCATCTTGATAAAAATGAATGCGGATCCTCTCCCTGCCTTGGAAAATCTACCTTTCCTGCATCATGATCGGTCAATGTCATCACTAACGTTGTCAGCACTGCTGCATTGAATGTAGCGTGTGGTGTGGTCGAATTAGATTGCTTGTGGCAAGCAGGGGATCCAGATTCAATGAAAATATATTACAGCAAATGTTCAAATTCAATACATGAAAATGGTTCTTCTACTCCCACCTTTCAATAAAAAAAAAGAGGTTCTTCCACTCTAGTAGATTTCTGAGTCGCTCCTCTATCTACGCCATGGTTCACCAGATGAACGGTCTGGATTACTAAACCATGGGCCTTGCTTGCAGAAAGATACCATTTTCTCAGTATATTTCATTCCAGCACTTTCTCATTGGAATTTGCCTTCATGTGCAGGACATATATCCTTGTATCTCTTTCCTTCCAACAGCTACCTCATGGCTTCTCCCTTTGTTGTTGCTGCTGCACAAGCATGCAAGGACCACAACAAGAACAATGCTTCGTTCCGCAGCATGAAGCGATCCTGGTCATCGAATGAGTCATCATATGGCTCCAGCGCTGCGACGAAATCCTGCGTCTGTGCTCCTGCCACGCACGCTGGATCTTTCAAATGCAGGCTCCACAGGGTAAATTCTCAAGGCCCTTCATCTCCTCCGGCTCCGCAGCCCCCTGTCTCGTCGTCTTCCACAAGGACTGTCGAGGCGCAATAAAATGGACAATGACAATGTTACTATTACAAGAATGCCCTTTGTATTTCTCTACTACATGAAAATCTCCCTCCGATATAGTATGTGGAGGAGACTTTTCTTGTTCTTGCTTTTTCTTCTTATTCCTCTACTACCCCTCTTTTCCTTGGGCTTGTTACTTTTTTGCCTTTTGAGTCCTTGGTTTGCGGTCTGTAACCGGAAAGTGTGAGTGGCAGTCAGTGTAATTGAAGTATATGGATGTGTGCTGTTTTGGAAGGGATCCTTTAGCATTTGAAGAATAGTTATGGGAATGGGCATTCGGTGTTCTCCCTTCAAACAATGCACCTGCCGTTTCATTGAATTGTATGCATACAACGAACCCATGGTGCATTTTAGATGGCAATGTGACTACTATGTTGTTGAATTGTATATATAAAATGAACCCATGGCCATTTTCAGTGGGATCTGAAACTCATATGTTTGTGCAAAAGCTAATAGATATTCGGATATTTTGATGGCTTGAGCGCATAGCACATTCTAATTTCCTATTAATTAATTGATGGTTAAATGGTTGGTTTGGTGGGAATTTTATTTTGTAAATATGATTTTTGTGGCAATGGATGCAATTGAGAATCTTACCACTCCTTTTATTTTACTCTTGGTTGTTTCAGGTGTGGAATTAAGTTTGATTTTGATGGTATGTTCCTCTATGTGCAAATGTTGTGCGAAGATTCGAGGCGTTTTTCAAAATTTCACCCAAAAATTTGGTACGTGTGTGCTACTTCATTCATCATTGACGTCTAACTTTAATGTATGACATGCATAAAAAATCTAGAATTCTTGTTCACCATAATTATCTATTTGAGGTATTATACAATGCGTGCTGGTGAAGCATTTTTCATTTTGATCATAATTTTAGTTTTAACAAGTGGGGCCTTTGGTTTATTGCCCCAAAGTCATACTATGATGGGTCTCACCATGGATGGGTTGTGTGCAAAAATCTTCCAAATTGAAAGGAGTCCTAACTATAGAATATTTCCTACATGCTCAGTCAGTTGGGTTTCAGTTTCAGTTGTGCATGAGCTCGGCCCATTTCTTGGTGATTGCTAATGGATTTCCTTAAAGGTTTCTTTATGAGTAGTCAAGGGTTGTAGAAAGGGGATCACTTTTTCTCTTTCTTTTTCGTCATAGTTTTGTGGCCCTTAGTAGAAACATTAGACCAGCCAAAATATCAAGGTTTAATTGTTGTCTTGGAGTTTGAGTGGAGCATGCCTACTTTTGGATCTCACCCCTAGTTTATTGACAACATGCTTCTCTTTTATGAGGTGGATCAATCGTGCAACAGGGAGAAGAGATTTAGGGAAAATGTTGTGTTAGGAGCAAATGACTCCCTAACCTATTTTATTAAAAGAGTTTTTACAAAAAAGGGTATGGTGTCTTGAGGGTGCACCAAAATGAACATGAGCACCAAAATGAACATGTATCTCTCTCCCTCTCTAACAGTGACATAGAGAGCCCAGACAAGTGATGAAGAGGGTGAGAGAGACGTTGGGAGAGTGCCCTATGCTTTGAAAACTCTGGAGATCCTTGATTGATGCTGAGCCCTTGCTCGATTTAGGAGGCTAGCTCCAGGGAAAATAGTCCACTCAAGAAGCCAGTAAAGTCGAAGAGTAGGGTTGGAGTTGGAGATATATGACCATCCCTTTTGCAATAAAAGGGTGTCTGGTCTCTCCTTTTCTTTCTCACATCACAATCAAAGCTCAGATTGCATTCTGCTCCACACATTTCCAATATATTTGCATTATCAACTCGTGCATATGTTTTCTTTCCTTTTCATTTCAATCGCCAACTTGGAGTTTATTTGACTTTGCGAAGTAAGGCTAAGATCTTTTTTATTCTTGCCTGCCCGACCCCTTGCGGGTTATGCAAAGCATTGCTAGATATATAAATGTCAAAATTTTGATGAATCCCTTGAAAATCATAGAATCTTGTAAAGTAGAGACTGTACGCTATGCGCGGGCAGAAGAGGTTGCCTAACCCCTTCCTCTTCTGACACCGACCCCTTCCTCTTCTAACAACGAGGCCCTTAGAATCGATGATTTCGGATCAACTGTTGGAGTCATTTGAGTTGGGGAATTTCATGATTTCTCGATCCGTAAGTGATTCTACGGTTTCTAGCCAGCCGTAGATCTGGAAATTTATTTGGCTAGTGTTGACTCCAAAAATCGAATGCATTTTTACACTCGAGTCAATTCCATACCCCATCTATGCAAATGATAACTAGAAGTGAAAGCGATCGTCGATCACTTGCAGTGCGGGAGCATTCACAAAATTATATGCCTCTAAGGTCCCTTAGAGTTTTGTTTCCAAATGAATTTGGGGAGAATACTAGTCTTTAGTGTGATACATGCTAGTTGTCAAAACATTCTCGAACTAATCCAATTAGTCAAAAATGAAGGTATTGCTTCCTTTTGTTTTGTTTGTTCTGATTTGTGTAGCCTCGCACCAATTACTTATGTTTCTAGATTTAGTTACTTAATTTTGTTTATGTAGGTTTTCTGGTGTTTTAAGGTATCGTCTAGGCGAAAGATGACATCTAGAAAAGTTATTTGTTGGGGGTTCATATATGTGAATGGGAAGTGACTTCCTTTTCCAGGGCTTGTAGATTTCTATCGACTTACCTAGCCCCCCTTTAGATGAACAAGTCGACAAAACAATAGTGGGACAGAGTGGTGGAAATCTGGTTAAAGACTCTGTGACTTGTACCGACTCTTTCAGGCTTAATGTTGAGTTAGGACTTGCCTGAGTTGGTGCTGAATTGGCTGGACTTGCCTATAGGGAGGATGACACTTTGTGGCTGGTCTATTTAGCAACCCTCATAGTATAGGTCCTCTAGTAGGGTTGTCAATTGGTCAGGTCCTAGAGTACCATATTTGGGCCAACAAGGTTTAGGGTGGGCCAGGTCTGGGTCCTTTTGAGTCAACATATTGTTTTGAGGGACCTAGACCCAGATCACAACCTGGTCTGGGTATCCTTCGAGTACTTGGTTTCAAGTTGGATCAACTAAATAAGGGCATTTTGCATGATTAGGCCCACTCTATGGATGGATTAGATTGCACACACATGAGCCACTTTGACACACATGCAATTGGACACAGTGTTCGAAATATCGATACTATCGGCCGATATATCGGTCGATATTATCGTTATCGCACCCATGCGAGACGATACACCCCTGATAACCCCCGGAAGATATTAAAAAATTTCAAATTCAGATGTCGGCCGATATATCGTCGATATCGCACGATATTTCGATGATATCGCGCGATTTCCTCGAAAAAATCCAAAAAAAAAAAAATCGAAACTATCATTATCCAAAAAAATCGAAAAAAGAAGAAGAAAGAAAGAAACTGGATTTCGGTACCTGTACAAGAGATCGTCATCATCGAAAGCCTCCATTTGGTGGGTCATTCCAATCGAAGCTTTTTTCGTAGGTTAGTGCAAGCAAAATCTTCGATTTGGGAGAGAAATCCGTCAAAATCCAAAGAAATCTGAGTATTTGGGCGACATCGGGGGAAATCCTTGTCGAAATCTGGAGAATCTTCGCCGGAATTTGAAGATTTGAGAGATTTTTAGGTCGAAATCCGAAGATTTGAGAGATTTTAGGGCCGGAACCCTCTCTGCTTAGAAAAAAAAAGGGCGTCCTTTTTTTTTTTGAGGGTGGCGTCACACCACCGCATGTCGTCAACCTTTAGTTCTGTGGGTCCCATCATGAGGTATGCATTATATCCAAACCGTTCATCCATTTGGCGAGCTCGTCGTAAGGCTTGAGCCAAAAAATAAGACAGATCCAAAGATCAAGTGGACCACACTGAAAAAAGTAGTGGAAGATTAAAGGTCTACCATTGAAACCCTTTTGGGGTCACAAAAGTTTTGGATCGATATGATATTTGTTTTTCCTCCTCATCCAGATTTGTGTGACTTAATGACTGGATTGGATGAAAAATAAACATTATGGTGGGCGTTATGGTGGGCCCTGCAAATGTTTTAACGATGAGGATTAGTCCCCACAACTATTTGTGGTGTGGTCCACTTGAGCTTTGAATATTACTCATTTAATCTAAAATGACCTCTCGAGATGAATGAACGGTATAGATATAATAAATACATTACTGTGGGGCCCATTTAACTTTGAACGGGATGAGTGTCTGCGACGGACGCGAATTCCCTGCGAAAGACTTTCGCATTGAAATAGTCGGATTATTGACGTCATTGAGTTACTCATGACGCTCTTATCGCATGGAGTAAACTCGGTTATGGTAGCGAATGCATGTGGTTTATCCACACCGTCCATTCGTTTTTTTCATTTTATGGGCTCAACCCAAAATTGATGCATATAAAAAGCTCAAGTGGGCCATACCACTGAAAAAAGTGGAAATATTGATTTTAACGGTTGAAACTTTTCTAAGGGCCCCATTGATGTTTATTTGTCATCCAACCTGTTCATAAGATCAGAAAGACATGGATGAAGGGAAAACGCAAATATCAGCTTGATCTAAAACCTATGTTGTCCCTAAGAATTTTTCAACAGTGGATGTTCAATTCACACATTTTCCAGTGGTGTGGTCCATTTGAGGTTTGGATATTCTCCAATTTTGGGATAAAGCCCTAAAATTATGTGTTAAAAGAGATGGACGGGGTGGATACAATGCATGAATGACACTGGGGTCCACAAAGTTTACCCATTAGTCAACATGTCTTAGAGATTAACTCAAGACGCAATCCGCTTCCTTCGCATTAAGTTCCTGCGCTGGGAACTAAGGTGGGATCATTGTGATGTTTGTGAGAAATCTTATCCGTTCATCCGTTTTGTGAGTTTATTTTAGGACACAATGCCAAAAATGAACCATTTCCAAAGCTCAGTGGGGAAAACACATGATAATTGAATGTCCACAGTTGAAATATTCATGGGCCATGAAAGTTTTGAATCATGCTAATATTTGTGATGTCGGTTCATCCTCGTAGAATGAAGTTATTAACGGTATGGATGGCATGTAAACATCACGGTCGAACTCGGTAGGTTTCAACGGTATGAACTTCCCTAACCACATTTTCCTTTATCACGGCCCACTCGAGCTTTATATACGGTTCATTTTTGGCATATTGTCCTGAAATGAAATCACAAAACTGATGGAAGGGGTGGATTTTTCACAAACATCACAATGGGCCCAATCTGGGTTCCTAGCTCAGGAACTCCCCAAAGGCTTTAGCAGGAAATCCGCGTGGGTATGGGGTGGGAACTATGCAGTGAGTAAACTCTGTGGGGCCACTATAATTCATGTCTTTTATCTGCTCCGTCCATCCATTTTACCATATAATTTTATGATTTTAGTCCAAAAAGTGAAGCATATCTAAAGTTCAAGTGGCCCACTAACAATCACCATTGTTTCCTATGATATGGTCTACCTGATTATTGGATTTGCTTAATTTTTTGTATAATGTCCTAAAATGATATAGAAAAACAGATAGACGGGGTGGATACAGGATATAGTTGTCTTAGTTCAATTGGACAATTTAGAGAGCTTAGGACCCTCTACAAAGGAAACCTATTATGTGCCATTCTTTTTTGAGATTTTATGATTTAAAAGTGTATAAGGAGGTCTTTTTTAACAATCCCCAAAGTTTCATAAAAAAATTTAACCATTTTCTCAATGTTTCCCCATGTTTCCCAAAAAGTGCGATAAATTATGCGATACAAACGATATATCCCATGCGATAACCGATACGTATCTGTATCCCAAGGGTGCGATACATTGTGCGATACCGATATTTCGAACACTGATTGGACACACGTTGCATCATCCTTGTATTGTATTTTATTCTCCAAATAGGCATTTACCTGGTTGAAAATCCAAGTCTATTCCTTCTCCTGGCTTAAGATAAAGTAATAAGTGGAAAAATGTGAAATAGAAACCAAAAAAAACGAAAAAGAAAAAGAAAAAAAAAGATCCATTGATGTGTCTTGACCTGTTACAAGCTTACAGGGGGTTTAATGGAAATGATATGGGTTGTTATGTCCGCAATTGGACCTGAGATAGTGACACACCCCCATCACGTCTAGGCAGACCGATATGTATACAGTGTTGGTTTTGATGCTCATACTGGATTATTATTATTTTAAATTTTTTTTATAATCTTGGTTGGGAATTTTCAAACGTGAAGGATTTTGGTGTGTAAGGCATCACTGTGAACCCATAATATCATCATCTTGAATGACTATACCATGGGCCCGCTTGTGCAAATTCAAAGCCTGAAAGGGTATTGTGCAAACATCCAGCCCAAGCATTCTATAATACCTTTATTCATATATCCTCTATTCTTTTATTTTCTTTTGTGTGGTATTTCGAATTTATTTGTTATATGTTTATGCCAAGTAGTAGGATTTAATATTGCGATGTGGATTCAGACTTGTTTCTGGCATGGGTTTTGTTCACATCCATGGAACGTTGTTTTATGATGCATGGTTGTAGGTTTATGCATTGATCTTGGTGCAATCTTGACTGTTTGTTTGGCTTTCAATTTTGGTGGTTGTTCTCTAAAAAATGTCAAGGAAATGTAGATACCATTGAGGGTTGTGATAAGCCTAGAGTAGCTTTGGTGGTGAGACTTCAGGAACCTCTTCAAGGCTTTAGATAATCCTGAATTTAGTGAATAGATTAGCATGAATATGATCAGGACTATCTAATGGTTCTGAGGTATGTAGTGACTCATATGGAGTTAGGTTGATATATATAAAAAAGGTTATGGTAGAAAACTATTTCACTTTTTTTTTTTTTTTTTTCCCTTTTTCTGTTTCTCTACGTTAGATCATATTTATCAAAGTGATTTTTTGATTGCTAGTGAAATTTTTGTTTAAAAAGTGAAAATGGAGTCTAACCTTAGTTGCATGGTCCTCCTAACTAGTTGATGCTCCCGCTTCGAATCACACTTTAGACTCACTCTCTAGCTCCTGCTTCCTAGCTGTTTATACTTTTTAATTTTTTTAAGTTGATGATCTGTGTGACGCTCAGCTACAGTCCAACAATCCATTAAGGTAATGGTTGCACATTACAAACAACAAATACGTGCCTGTAAACTTGTTCCTTAGCTTGAACATGTGTTAAGGATTAACTTCTCTAAGTCTAAAGACATGCTTAACAGCAATGTCTGTAGACGAGGATAAGGCCTTAACCTCACTGATGACAAAGCACCCTTTCTAAGGGACAACATGTGCTGGAAGCAACCACTGCCATTCAACTTCAACCACTTGTGTGGGGGAGAAGACAATCTATTTAATGTTTTTAGGCTTCTTATTTTGGCCCATTAAGGACAAGGCACTGATTCGTCAAAAAGTCCAAGCGAGTGATGCCTTTGAACTCTTTTGAAACAAGACCCCAACCATTCAGGATTAACTTAATATTTACCTCTTGTGACCATTACGGTGCAATGGATTATCAAAGATTCTCCTTTTGCACACTGTTTAGATGCTATTCGTAATTACATGGGGAGTATCCTTAAAAGAATTGTGTCCCTACCATCCCTGGAGTAACTCCCTAATATTCTGCAGGATCACCCAATTATCGACTCCAACCTCCAATGTTAGGACAAGATTATAAATTGTCTCTGTCACCCTCTGGCATAAGAAGCTGGTATTATGTATCGATATGTTCCTTTCTGGAGACAGTCCATTGCCTTAATTTTCCGTTGTTGTCAGGTCAGTCCTTTACCTTATCTTTCCGTTTTTTCAGGTCCAACAAAAAGCTTTGGGACAACAATAGGAAATTGTTGGAAGGGGATATTCGCCGAAATTCCTTTGCAACAACCTTGCCATTTCCAATTTGAAATGTTACTTTTTGTTACACAGCTTTTGCCACCCCTCCGCTGAGATTTTCAAACTTGGATATGGCTTTCCAAATAAAAGGGCTTCCTAACTCTCTTCAGCCCCTCTGAACCGTTCCCCCTTTCCTTTTGGCCTTGTTTCCGAGTAACGACTTTCTTGATAAAGCCTCTTGATCCCTTTTGAAGCACCACCATTATTCAGAAGAAAAGAACTTAATTCATTTTAAGAGTTCTACCAATTCCACTGCTTCCTTCCAATTTGGGTTTTGGAGTGTCCTTTCAGTTAATCATGAAAATTTTGGCCGCCTTCCACAAGAAATCCTGCTGAAGCTCTTGATTGGAATTTGAAACAAGAAAAGTAATACCTAGGAAGGTTGGGGTGGATGAAAATAATATGACCTTTGAGAGATTTGAAGCTGCTAACCTCTTGTCAAATCTTTAAGATCCTTGTAGTTAGCTCTGATGCATTTGGGCCACACATCTGTCAAGTGGGTCCTTCCCAAGGTGCTAACCTCTTCTCAAACCCTTAAAGACTCCTCATCTCAAATCTTTAAGCCCTTTGGTTTAGCTCGATGGTTTTAAATATCATCTGATACAACTTGGTATCATCTGATTTGTATTGGTTTTGATTTGAAAGGAAAATAGTCACCAGACTGGTACAGGAATGAAACTGGATTGTAATTGACTTGTCACTCGTGTGGGACTGAAATGAATGAATTGGGGTAAGACATACCGGTTCCAGTCATTAAGTGAGTCACACACTCACACTTCGAAATTGGGCAGATATGCCAGATGGGTCCCACGAGGTGGACAATTGAAGATCAAGCCATCAATTTGATTTCATGCACATATTAGATTCCATTTGAGGGTCCTGGTCAAAAGATATAATAAATCCAACCATCCATAATTAAGATTTGGACCATCCTACTGTCTAAATTGGTGCGAGTAAGGATTTGCATAAGATCAAGGTTCTGGTGATACATCTGGACCTAAATCAGGGTTCTGATTGTACTCTGGGTCCCAAGGTGTGCCGTATCGGTATCGGTTGGCGTAACGGTGACCTCCAAAACCGATACGGATACGGTGGCGTAATGGCGATATTTGGCGTAACGGCCATAAAATAGCGCAAGTTTTTTTTTTTTTTTTTGCCAAAAAATATGAAAAATATGGATTAAATCCTAATATTGTAAGCATTCCAAATATGCATTCATTTATAAATTGGAACATGTTTATGGTAGTGTAACGGTCCACTCTTTGGTGAAAGTTGTATCGAATATCTAATGAATTTATGAACCAGATAACCTGAATTTGACTACAAAATTCATATATTTAATTTTCTAACTATCTACTATCAATGATAGATATATTAGAATGAATGTAATATGAAAATATCTTACATTTGGTGTTTGCAATTATTTTTGAGAAATTTCTTGAACATGCGTAAATAGAAAAAAAATATAAAATCCATTTTCGGTAAAGAACCCCAAATCTATAAAATGCACATTAACATGTTCTCCTATGATTAACACATCACATGGCATGATTAAAACATCAAAACAATCATTAAAAAATGATTTTTCAATTTTTTTAAAAAGGCCATAATTAATGCGTAAATAGAAAAAATATAAAAAAATTATAAAATGGCACCCCAAATCTGTAAAATGCATATTAACATGTTCTACTATGATTAACATATCACATGGCATGATTAAAACATCAAAACAATCATTAAAAAATGATTTTTTGAATTTTAAAAAAAAAATATAATTAATGCGTAAATAGAAAAAATATAAAAAAAATATAAAATGGCACTCCAAATCTGTAAAATGCACATTAACATGTTCTACTATGATTAACACATCACATGGCATGATTAAAACATCAAAACAATCATTAAAAAATGATTTTTTGAATTAAAAAAAAAGGGTCATAATTAATGCGTAAATAGAAAAAAATATAAAAAATATATAAAATGGCACCCCAAATCTGTAAAATGCACATTAACATATTCTACTATGATTAACACATCACACGGCATGATTAAAACATCAAAACAATCATTAAAAAATGATTTTTTGAATTAAAAAAAAAGGGCCATAATTAATGCGTAAATAGAAAAAAATATAAAATGACACCCCAAATCTGTAAAATGCACATTAACATGTTCTACTATGATTAATACATCACATGGCATGATTAAAACAGCAAAACAATCATTAAAAAATGATTTTTCGAATTTTTAAAAAAATGGCCATATTTAATGCGTAAATTGAAAAAAATATAAAATATATATAAAATGGCATTTGTTGTATATCCATGTGGTCCATCCTTTTTGCCCACTTATTTCAGGGCATGGATCAAAAAATGAGGCTGATCCAAATCTTAGGTGGATCACAAAATGGGCCTTTAGAAGATTTTAACGGTGGGCATTCAATCCCAACTGCGTGGTCCAATTGAGATTTTGATCCCTTCATTTCAAGGATCATGCTTTAAAATGAACTTGAAAAATTATGAATGGCATGGATTTACCATACATAAATCAAGGTGGGCCCCACCGCATGCAATAAAATAGTGAGTGTGCACCATGCAGCATGCACTGCAGATTATACAAAAAAGAAAGAAAGAAAGAAAACTGCGTTAGGTATTGAAAGCTTATATGATTCGTTCGATTTTCTTTGGAAAAAGAAAAGAAAAGAGGAGGAATTAGGGAAATGAAAAGAAAAAAGCGAGGCAAGAGAGGGGGACCGAAGTAAAAGAGAGAGAGAGAGAGAGAGAGAGAGAGAGAGAGAGAGAGAGAAGAGTAGCAAATCGCAAGAATGGAAGAAGAAGAAGAAGAAGAAAGAGAAGAAGAAGAAGAAGAAAGAGAAGAAGAAGAAGAAGGTAAGAGTTTTTTTTTTTTTTTTATCAAGGCCAGAATACCAAGTAGTTATCGACCAAATGAACGATTGTTATGGCCCGTAACGTACCCATGTAATAACCGGCCGTTTTCGACCCACGTATCGCGTAAATGTAGTTAATTACGTTTCGGCCGATACGGCCGTATTGTAACGGATACGGCACACCTTGCTGGGTCCATAGTCCATGGACATTATTGTTTAATTAGTTGCTAGAGTTAGTCATCACATGTTGAGCTAGTTTCCCTTAGTATTGCATCACTTATTTATAGGTCACTTTTTCGAGCATTAAAAGCTATTCGAATCACACGAAATTGGTCCCTTTTCATTATGTTGTCTTCAGGGGAAAGAAAGAAAAAATAAAAAAACTGAAGACTATAGAAGCAAAAAAGAGTAGGTGAGAAATCATTTGATCAATACAACAAAAACTCCTCTTGCCAAGAAATGTTAAAAGCCCTCTTGGGCACGTGAACAAAAGAATTGCACGACTTTGTCTAATTTATGACTTGTTACATAGCTTTCAGAAACATCTTGGTCGATAGACTCCATGCAATACAACCAATTTTCTTTTCCAATCAAGAACTTTTTTCTACCCTTCTCAACTACCAATCGATATTATCATAACACCCTTAAAAACACTCGAATATTGTCGTACCTCAATTACGAACTCAAATCAAACCAACAAATTCAAAGAATCTACCATACTCATGAGTCAAATAAACCAGAATAATCCAAGTAGCCCTTTTTCGTTAATGACCAACTGTAGACACCCCACCTAAAACGAGGACAAGCCACTCTTTAAGCTTTAGCTTGACTTCAATAAATTATCTCTAACTAACTTAGAAATGATTGAAAATCCAAACGGATTGAACTGGGAGCATACTCGGCACGTCCCGGAAACAACCAATAGACTCGATCAGTTAGCACCAAATCTACTAGTGATTTGATCACGACCGTGCATCCGAACTCTAAAACCCCAGAAACTCTCTATACGCGGCAACTGATGTGCGAAAAATGATAAAATGAACTCTCTCTACCCTTGGATCACTCTCCGTACTACTTAGTCTTTCCAAATAATGTTGTATTGAGGCGTGAGAGGTCATATCTTCAAGATTGAGGAAAGTATGGTTGTCTTTATTATTGAGAGCAAATTCTGACCGATAAAGATGCTTTATGATTCATTGGAAATGTGGTTAAATGATTTTCCTAATGAATTTAAGTTTTCTCTAATCCGGGTTATGATGAGGAAGATCTGGCCTGTTTATCAAAACCACGCATCGCAGAGCGACTAAAGCCTTAAAAACTTTGGCTGTACTTTAAACTAGTCAAACAGGATCTAATTGAAGTGATTTTAATTGCATTGAAAAGCTTATCAAGTGACATTTCCAATGATCTTACGATCATCGAAAACAAACCATCGGTCAAATTGTAGACAACCAATTTCATATATTGGACGATTGTACTTTTGGCAGGTCAAACGGGTCCGATCGAAGTGATTTTAGTCAAACTTATTTGATTATTTTTCCAACGACACTAAGATTACCGAAAATGGATGGATAACCAATAAGATACAAACATGTAAAAAAGATATATATATATATATAATATATATATATATATATATATATATATATATATATATATATATATATATATATATATATATATATATATATGTATATATAAAGAGAAAACTATTTAGCCTTCCATCGCAGAGCCAAGTCGCCTCAGGTTAGCAAATAAAGTAAAAATGCGGTGAGTAAAATGAAATGTCAATCAGCCTTGCTTTGCAGGATTTAAGATCTTGGGCAAAGAAATAAAGTAAGAGAAAATGGAAGATGGATGATAATGCAGAATAAGATGTAAGGAAATGTAGATATAGTTGATGCACTTAGAATGTGTAGAGTGGAATGTGAATTAAATAGAGATAAACAAATTTAGCTTTAATGACTTCTTTAATTGACCGTTTTTGTCTCCTATGTCGAGCAATATGTTGGCATATTGGAAATCTGTATGACACCTCGAGCAACACCTCTGGGTGAACTTTAACTCTCGAACCCTCTCTGTATTTTTCTCTATTTGCTCTCTCTCTCTTTTTTTTTTTTTTTTTTCTCTCACTATTTGTTTCTCTTTTGTTTTTTCCCTCTCTGTCTCACTTCCCTTGCTCCTCTCTGTATCTATATATTTTCCTTCGCTTATCAGGTTCCTTATATAAGCGTTGGTAGTCGAATTCTGCTGCCGGCCGCAACTCCTCAAGTTGCATTGTGGGCATTCATAGTTTAAAACGTAAGATATAATAGATGATATATTATATATATAAAAGTTAAAAAGTAATCATTACTTTTTATTATATATATTTTGTATATATAAAAAAACGTAATGATTAATTTTTATTTTTTTTCTGTAAATTGTTTAAATGCTTGTATCTTTTTCATTATCTATCCATTTTCGGTAATCTTAATCTCGTTGGAAAGATAATCAGATAAGCTTCTTAATAAGACTAGAATCACTTCGATCGGACCCCGTTTGACTTGTCGAAAGTACGACCGTCCATTATATGAAATCAGTTATTTGCAATGAGAATAAGCTTATAAAAAATGTACGGATAATGAAAAAGATACAAGCATTTAAACAATTTATAAAAAAAAATTAAAATTAATCAGTACGTTATATATATATATAAATTTATTATAAAATAAATATATAAAGGTAATGATTATTTTTTAACTTTTATATATAATATATAATATATTATATTTTACGTTTTAAATTACGGGCGCTCACAATGCAACCCATAGTTTTTATCAACCCTTAATATAGCGAATTCCGGTTGTCAACGTTTTTATAAGGAACTTGAGGGATGAAGGAATAGATACAGATACAGATATGAGTAAGTGAAGTAAGCTCAACACGAGAGGAGCGCATTCTCGAGTAACTTCCTTCCAATCGTGCGTTCTCCTCCACATGCCAATCCTCAAACCTATCCGCTTTGGTATTGATTACTTAGTGTAGCTAAAGTATGTAATTGACTAGGGTGTAAAAATGCATTTAATTCGGAGTTGTCATTAGTCAAATGAAGCTTAAAATCTACGACTGACTAGAAATCGTAGAATCACTTAAGGGTCGGGGAATATCTCGATTCCCTAACTCAAATGACTTCCGCGGTTGGTCTGTGGTCATAGATTCTAAGTAAGAGCCTCGGCGACGGAAAAGGAAGGGATTAAGCACCCTTTTCTGCCTACACAATGTGCATTCTCTACTTCATAAAATTTTGCAATTTTTGGGAATTCAACAAAATTTTGGCATTGTTATATTTAATCTTGTGCTTTGTATAACACACAAGGGCCAGGCAGGTGAAAATAAGAGAATTATTTAGCCTTACATCGTAGAGCCAAGTAGCCTCGGGTAGGCAAATGAAGTAAAAATGCGGTGAGTATGAGGAGAATGTAGTGGTGTATGAGGAGAATGTAACAATGCAATAATGTAAAGAACTCCACAAAGTTAGTCATTGGATCGATCAAGGGTTGAATGGAGATAGAACTTCGACGTTAGTCTACGCGAGAGGCAATGATCAGAACTCTGAGACCTTATACCTTACCTCATAAAGATATTATGTAGAATTAACTAAGGACCTTGATTGAGATGTGAGCATAGAAGGGAGAATCTCTACCCTACTTTTGGTACTTCTCACTAGTGTGTATGGTATAGAGAATGCTAGTGTATTGTGTGCATGTGCACACTTTCCTCTTCTCCTGCAGTGTACTATATGCTTTATTATGATAAAATATTATGTGTTAGGGCAAGTAAGCCTAATACATCATCTCTTCCAAACTCTCCTTCTCTCTCTTTCAATATTCTTATCTCTTTTTCACATTATCATCATCAAATCATTCTCTACTTGGTATCAGAGCTTAATCTAGACATTCTGAATCCAACAAATTGAGAGGTGACACGTTACCTTGCTGACGTTAGCGTTATACGGACACATGGACTCTGTTTGAGCAAAAGTTTAGAGGTTTGATAGATCTTGATTTTAGAAGATTTGTCATGATATTTTCAGAATTTATCGGACCTCCTTTCATAGTATTTTGGGCGAAATAGAGAAATTCAAAAATCGGGCCCATCTTCCGTTTTTCTTCGATTTACTTCAAATCGGTAAGCTTTTCTTTGGTTTCTTTCCTCAAGGTGGACCGAATCTTCCTCCCAAGCTACCAATGGTAGATTTTTTTTTTTTTATTTATTTTTTATTTATTTATTTTTTTTAATACTTAAGATCAATGTTTAAGAGGTTTTGAACCTCAAACGGACGTGTGGCTGGGCCGTTTTTCACTCGGGGATCTCTTGGCATAGGTTTATCTCTCTTAGACTCTCATACGACTGACAAAGGGCCCTCATCTCTTGGCATATAGTCTCTTGAATCCAATCCCTTGCAGATTACCTCCACTAAGTTGAATGGTGACAACTATTTTCAATGGGCACAATCTGTAAAAGTATTTTTAGGAGCCCGTGACAAGTTATCGTATATTTTGGATGATCCCCCAAACTCTACAGATGTTACCTACAAGTCTTGGATAAAGGAGAATTATCAAGTTATTGCATGGTTGTTGAATAGTATGGATTCCTCGATTAGTCACTCAGAGATGTTTTTATCCTCGGCTAAAGGTATTTGGGATACGCTTCATGATATGTTCTGGGATTCTCAAAATTTTTCACGGGTATTCCAGCTTATTCAAGAAATTGGTCGGTTCCAACAAAACTCCAGATCCTTAAAAGATTACTATTCGACGCTTCGGGGTATGTGGGATGAGTTGGATATGTAACAACCTCTTCCTTCCAGATGTAAAGAGGATCATGAACATGCTCATAAGCAGCAGGATGATACTCGTATCATGCAGTTCCTAGCTGGGTTGAGTTCTGATTACCTTCATGTTCGAGATCAGGTTGTTCCTAGTAGCGGGATGATACTTATGAAATGTTGAGTGCCTGGTTAGGCTAAAGATGGGTATGGCTATTATGTAGGAGAAAAGGAAAATGAGTATGAGTTAGTGGGAGACCTAAGAAAGGAAGAGGCTTTTTACTAAAATTTCAAAGTTTGGTGTAAATGAGAGGGAAGAGGTTGTTTTAATGATTGAGTTAGATGGTAATTTAGTTATTTGTGGGTGCTAGCAGGATAAAGATGCACATGTCACATTCCTATTGGCTGTTAAATGCTCTTGGACGCATTTCATTCTCTCATTGGTTTGTTAGAATGGTGTGCTTGGTAATTTTGGAGATTTTTATAGATAAAGGTGTAGAAATGATATTTTGCTTTTTTAAAGGAAAAAAGCAACGAGAAGGATACATAAGGGTAGGTGAATGATAAATAAAATGAAAAGAAAGGGGAAAAATAACCTTTTAAAGATTTTTAAAGAAATTATAAAGAAGATGGTTTGATAGGTAGGTGAATGATAAATGAAAATGGGAAAGAGATGTCATAATGATGCCATAACGAAAAGAGGAATTTCATTTTTGCATCTTATACAACCTCATTGTCGACACTTGGGATGGCTTAATAATATGTAGGGGACACATGATGGATGGTTTTTTATGGTAGGATGTTGTCTTGGTCAGGAGATCTAATTTGTGTGGGTTAGATGTCCTAAAGGCTAAGGATGTTTGTGAGGAATCATTCTTGATTTGGTCCTGTCCAACCAGAAGTTTGTGACTTGGTTGCTAGGTTGGTTGTATACAGTTCCCCCTCTTTGGCAATGGTCATGTGCAACCAAATGCTAAAGCATTAGATGCCCCATTGTTCATTTCTTGCATTGTGTATTGGTAAAATTTGGTCTAAGCATTTGTGTTGGTTTTTCATTCAATGAAATGTGACTAATGGACCTCCATGGATTGAATGGGTGAGGTAGATGCCCTGTGCATCGTGCGACCATGCGGAGATTCGTCTAACATTCATTGGGTATAAAAGGGCTCAGTGAACACTCATTTCATTCTATGAGCCCAAGTAGGCAATGGTTAGCTGTAATGTGAGTTTTCTTTCGTTGTTGAAACTTTTGATTTGAGCACTTTGCCAGCATAATCATCCATCGGAAGAAGTGAATTATTGGACTGAATTGAAGTATTTGAACTACTTGAATACAAGATTTCTAAACATTGTGAGGTGTAATTTGACGAACACTACCAATTCAAATAGATTGCACTTGCTTACTTGAAAATTTAGAAAAATTCCAGTTGGAAAGATCAAATTTGGGTTGTTGTGCCATCGCTCACCGAGTATGGGAGACTTGGTGCCTCAGACAATGATCAAAGACCTCTAGGTGTTGTGCCATCGCTCATTGAGTATGAGAGACTTGGTGCCTTGGACAATGTTGTGCCATCGTTCACTGAGTATTGGTGCCTTGGACAGTGTTGTGCCATCGCTCACCGAGTATGGGAGACTTGGTGCCTTGGACAATGATCAAAGACCTCTACTTGTCCCCAACATACCTGTAGGCCATCCCAAGTGTCAACAATAGGGTTGTAACAAGAGCAGAAATGGAATTTCTATTTTTTTCCTCTTTTCCCTTTTTCATATCATTACCTTATCACAACCTTTAAAAGACTATTTTCTTTTTCATTCACTTACCCTCATACATCCTTGTCATTGTTTTTCCTTATGTGTTTAAGAGCATTCAAGATCTAATAGGAATGTGACATGTGCATTTTCAATCTTAATACTCACAAATAACCAAAATGCCATCTAGCTTAACAAATAACCAAAATGCCATCTAGCTCAACTATAAAAGGGCTATCCCTTCTCATTTTAATTAAGTGTTCAAAATTTGGTGAGAAGATTTCTCTTTTTCTTGTGTTCCCCACTATGTTTTACCTATTTTCCATTTCCTATGACATAGTCATACCCATCTTTAGCGTAGCCACTAGCTCAACTATTCCATTCCCATTTACAAAGTGAGAAGGATTAAGAGTTTGAGGTGAGTTATCACCCATTCTTCGTTGTACTAAGAACTCGCTCCTTCAACCCCATTTACTTGAGGCTCACCCCTATAACTATTGGGCTTATGCACTTCACTCATTGGAGAAGATTGCCTTTGTAGGGGTCTCTGCCCACATGGAAGCGGGGCAGAGATGGAAGAGATCGAACACGGGAATAAGAAGCAAGCTCGCCTTCCTTTTTGATCATTTTGATAGAGGGGGATGGAGAAAGTGGACAAAACAGACTCCAATTTCCCAGTCGAAAAGATGGGTTCCCTTTTCGTCTAGATAGAGAGTGAAGAGCTAAAATCTTCTTTCATCCTGTAGAGAAAGCGTTGAGATTCTTTCTTCTTCATTTACATCTCAAATTGAGGCCCTTTATTGATTGTATAGGATATCTTTATGGAGTGGGGTAGGGGATCTAGGAGCTCCAATTATCTTTTTTTGCATGGATTGTTGAAGTTCTTTCTCCATTTACATCTATAACCTTCGATTGATCTGGTGGCTTGCTTTAGGAAATTTCTTTATATTTCTTTGTTACGTTGCTACATTTTTTTCTCATACATTCCTTTTTACATTATTTTATTTTCTGTATTTATTTGTCTTGAGCTATAAATCATAATATTGATCTAAAATCGCAACAAACATGAATCCTGTAAGTAGCGATTGTACATGTATATGGGTAGAGGCACCTCACACCTTCCTTCTTCGTAATTGAGGTTCTTGTTGGAATCTGTGGACATTAGACCAAGTGTAGTTTTTTATTTTTTTTATAAAAATCATTAATGTTGTTGCTTGTGTTACCTTGGTTATATGGTTTTTAGCTTGTTGTAGATTTTGAGATTTTGGGCTAGTAGAGACTCCGTTTTCCTTTATCATCTCTATCGATGTTTTGATGACAGATTTGCCAGTTTGTTTCTTGGACTCGCAACTCCACTGAAGATGGGGGCAGAAATTAAATTTCTGCTTGCTATGCTTGACTTGAAAACACGAGATTTAAGACTTCTTGGGAAATATTACTCTAGACCGCACCTTTCTTTTTAATTATTTTTTACTATATGTTATACAATTGATTTTTCATTGTTAATCAGGGCAACCATCAAGCACTATCATTCCTCCATGCACTATCATTCTCGCATATCATGTCACGTAGGAGCATTTGGGCTCATAAGGGAGCACCTCTCTGGTCTTGTCGTCAGGAAGGCCTCTTGGAAGGCACTGCTCTAACCCTGCACCAAATATCTGTCTGTTTGGGCCAAGAGCTAAATAACTTCGGGAATTCATTGAAATTGAGAATCCTTAGTTGCATGCATACTCACATGCTCCTTGGTATTGTCAATTGGAAGCAATAAATTAATTTATTGGCAAAAGGAAACTGCTAAAGTGTGTATCACCACCATTGGGTCTAAAGGTGGTCTGCACATTTGTCGTTTTCAAAGGACCAAGATCACCATATGAAGCCCAATACTTAACGCGCTCACGAGCTACCATGTTAAACCACACAACCAAATCACACCCCAATAGGCCCCCTCCCTCGCTGACATGAGCCAAAACATCAAAAGGCTAGAGGATATGACAATGATTCTTCCAAGCTGAGATCACACCTCTAAGCAGTAGCACGCAAATCCAATTGTCGAGTGCTCCTCTTGGTGGTCTCATTCAAATGCTTCCACTTCTCAACCGCTTGTCCACTTCCACCCAAAATGAGGAGGTAGACCACTATGAGTATGAAGAGATTTAAATGGCGATTTAGGGGGTGAAGAGGCCCCAATCCACTTCTTCAAATATTGAGTTACTTTGAGATTAATTTCAAGAGCAAGGTTGGGAGATGGAAATAAGTTAAAAGCAACAAGGGGTAAATCTCCCACCTGCAAAGTTTTGTAACTTGTGTCCTTTTCCAAACTCTTGGGTACCCAAAAATTTCAAGGTACCCGTTAGAAATATGATGGTGAGGTTGGCCAACAACTCACCTTAGAGCCTTCTGTGGGGAACTGCACATGTTAGCAGTTGATGAATGGGGCATTGATTCACTTTTTCCAAAAGAGTTTACAAGGACACTAACTGAATGGTTACCCATTACTTGACTATCACAAAATTAAGACTTGGAAACTGTTACCTTGAGCCTTTGTTGAACAATATTCAAACCACCTGAATAGGCACCTAAAAGAGTGGATTTTGATTATGAGACTTTTCCAGCATACATCAGATGTACGAGCGCCATGGTTGCTCGGATGAAAACATTGATAGAGGAGGAGCAAATCTCTATGGTAGTGCACCTCACGATTCCCAACATTGTGCGGGTACGTCATCTCCCATCCCTATGAATTTTGTTCCACTCATCTGCACTGGTGTCCAAGTCAAAGTAGGAATCATGACTGGCACTGTAGCCCCATAGCCACACTAGGTCAATCCAATGAGAAAGAGTTGAGTTGACGGATAACTTGTTGGAAATGGTGTTGGAATGGGAACGGACCCTCTCAACATTCAACTGAGGTCAATGCTATAATCTCGACAACCCAATGTACTTTGCCCCACAATATTGTTGGCAGCATGCAGGAACAAACCGCTAGTATCAAAATCAAACAAGGCAAGCGAGGATGGACAGAGAGTGCAGGGTGTTGAGTCTTGACACTGCATTGCCTAACCCCATAGCGAGTTCTTGGCCATGTTGATCCAAAGACATGCCACTGCCCTGTTATAGCCTAGGCCTTCGTTGGATCCCCTACTCAAAAAGTTATGGGAGAATTTTGCGCCTATCATGAATCCCGTAGATAGACAACGAAATGCTGTTTTAGCTTAAAACACACAATCCCGTATCTAATTAATGAGGAAAAAAGTATGATTGGCCCTTCGACAACTGACAATATGCTGCAGAACCCCTTGCTGCAACATCGGGGAGGTTCGAGCTCTTTGGGCAACCCTACTATCGATGTGATTGAAGCTGAGCCTGCCCACACAAATCCATCTAAATTCATTTTTCACCCGTCCATCCATAAACGCCATCTCCTCTAGTTCCACCTCGGTACCGCCCCGGGAATTCCCATCTTCTTGCAAGGGGCATCTTGGGTTGTTATGACGCCTAGTCAGCACACCACTCTCCAAGGAGGAAGTGTATCTTCTCTCCCCACGCCACATGCCCTAGCTTTGTTAGGGCTCCATCCCATGCAGCCTATAATCCTTCAAGGGAGAGACTTCATCTCTTCTCATGTTGCATACCATATCTTCATTTGGCTAGGCTCATCGCCCATTGTGATTTGGGGGGCTAGTCTCATTGTTCATGCCATAAAGCTGTGACTGTCCAACTTTGCATTTTCATATGAAGACATTCTGAGAAGGATGAGACTAAATTTGATGCTAATGGTGAAATTTAGATATTTGCACCCTGTGAAAGTAAGGAACCATGGCATATATGTTTGGAACAGATTCCATTTTGCGAGATTTGAAAAAGCACTACCTTGTTGAAAGATTCTATACATCTGTTGTTTCTCAGTGCATTTCTTTAGACAAGGACTGTTTTTTTCCCTTTCTTGGTGGTAAACCTTTCTCAGAATATGGAGTGTGAATCAAACCATGTTTGAATTGAGGATGACTTCCCGCTGCTTCACATTAGCATTCCCATCAACATTATGAAAGGTTGCAAAATATTTTCGTTCATGGATGCCTTCTCCATGTATAACCAAATCAAGATGGAGGATTGAGAGAACACATCTTTTGTCACCGCATGTGGAGTTTGCTGCTGCTGACTTGTTGCATTTAGGCTGGAGAATGCCGAATCTGCATATTAGCGAGCCTTTCCAGATTTATCCCTGACATGATGAACAAGTAGATGGAAGTGTATGTGGGGACAACATGATTGTCAAATTTCGAAGTATCAAGGGACACTTCAAAAGTATAAAGATGCTCTTTGATCGATTAGAAAGGTACAGAGGCTCTTTTTGTTCCATAGATGCAGGATTGAGTTGCTTGTGCTCTGAATATAGGGTTTGCAGACCAAAAAAAGTCGGTTCGGGCATCTTTGGGCAGTTTTGTGTTTGGTTTATCATTTGTAATTTATTTTGCTAAAGTTGCAAATACACCAAACATTTAGAGAGGAATATAAGTTAACATCACTTAGATAAGGCTGTGGAGGCTATTCATGTCTTCATGGTGCAGGATGTTTTCTGAAGGCATAGTGAG
Source organism: Magnolia changhungtana (assembly GCA_030180095.1). Classification (NCBI taxonomy): domain Eukaryota; kingdom Viridiplantae; phylum Streptophyta; class Magnoliopsida; order Magnoliales; family Magnoliaceae; genus Magnolia; species Magnolia changhungtana. Next base: position 3,382,831 of record JASAUF010000629.1, on the reverse strand, counting down.
GGCTGCACTTGCATGCCAAACTCCCAACTGCTCCTGGTGTTCTTCTAGGATGGGTAGCATCTTAGGCAGCCTGCACACATACCCTGGCTCATCGAACAACCCCCCATCCTCATGCATCCAATAGCTTTCTCATCCTCGAAGGTTTGCTTGCTAGCTTGCATTTCACCATGCATCTTTTTTTGTAGCTTACATCTTCAGCATTGTCATCATCAAGAAGAAAATCAACATTGTTCTCATCTGTTCTTTTGATTCTTGTACTCTGCTTATTCATCTTCTTTTCTTATATTTGTCATTTCTTGTAACATGTTGATTGCACTATTTGAGTATTACTTCCGTACAAACATTTTCTCATTCAATCTCATCACTGCACTAGAATAAACTTCCCACAATAGTCACACTTCACCTTGTGTTTATAATCCCCAACTTTCTCCCCATGCTGCCACCCAATGTCTTCTGGGCACTATTTGATAGGAGGTAGTTTTGTAAACAACCAAAGGCTTTACTAAGGCAATCATCGATTAACACATGTAAAATTAGCATGGTAATGATTGTTTTAGATTACAGCTCAGAAGATGATATATCATTGAAAAATGTTGCTGATTTGTTATAATGGTATGCATGACGAACTGATACATTTCCAGATTTGAACTGATTTATTAGGTAAACCATGGTGGATTGGCCCATCTTGAATGGCCAATTGTATCTGGGATCTGGGACACGTTAGTTTATCATATTATGAGATCTAAATCTACAAGTAGTGAAAAAAAAAAGACACTGTTTGCCACTATTCAATGCACATGTCAGTTGTCACAATAATTCACATACAATAATAGGACCGTTACATTACAAATCACAGGGTAATACTGTGCCAACTTGAATTCTCGTTAAGTGTGGCAAGCTGATTCATTTTGAGACTTGAACTGATTTATTAGGTATCCATAAGTGGATGGGGTCATCTTGGATGATCTATTCTGATCCAGGATCTGCACATATATGAATCTACGTATAAATGTCTAATAGTTTTTTTTTTTTTAAAAAACAAATAATTACTTACATTTGGAAAAGGTAATTAGAGAAAAATATATATAACATGAAAAAAAGCAAATAAATGTTTTCAATTTTATTTTTGAGTCTTTTTATAGGAATGCTGGTAGATCATTGTTCAGGCCAAATACATGGATTTACCATCTTTTATCGCCAAAGAATTGATAAAAAGAAGCAAAATGAAGGTTCTGAAAAAAAAAAAAAAAACAGCCACCATTTGAATGCTTGTCTGGTCAGTGTGGCTCGTTGGGAATTGTACGTATTGAGTTGAGTTGGGGATGGTTAAAATGGAAAATAGTCAACTATACAAATTCAACCAACAATTGCCCACTAATAAGAGGTTAGGACTGTCCAATCAATCTGATTTTGGGAATGAATTAACAACGGAGAGTGGACCATTGAGTGTATGTGTGTGAACCATCTCGCTCTGCTAGTCCCCAGTTTCAATAACACGATACAATGCATGAGTCACATGGGAATTGTGTGGCATGTGGTATGCCTGTATCTTTGCACAGATGCACGAGTTTTCAGTTCTGAAAAGTGGAGCCATGGTTTGGTAACGCAGGCCATTGCTCTGTTGTGAGCCCACAATGGTGGGCTATTCCTAACAAATATCCTTGACAGGACAACCTTAACCTTTAGATTTGTGGCCTACAGATGGGCGGTTCAGAAAAGATGCAACGAATGTCCACATTCAGCTGGAAAAAAAAGGGGTCCTAATAGTGGTTGCTTGGATTTTCCAATCTAGGAGATTTTTGGGCATCCCCCATCAATGGTGGGAATCAATGAATTAATGGCGACCATGGACCTCACTTGCTAGAACTGAAAACCCATGTATACCGTGCAAAGATTGGCCACTTAACATATAATTCTTCAGAAGAGATACAACAAAGGTCCACGTTCAACTGGAAAATGTCCTAATAATCTTGGATTTTCCAATCTAGAAGATTTTTTGGCATCCTCCATCGATGGTGGGAATCAATAAATCAAATGTCGACCATGGGCCCCACTTGATAGAACTGAAAACCCATGTATATTGTGCAAATATGGGCCACTTTAGGATGTAATTCTTCTACCATGTGAACCAACATTCAAACTTCTTCGATTACAAATATACCAGTAGCTGAGTCTATTTGAAGCTTTGAATTTATCTATGGTAATTTAGGAAATGTCAATGGTTTTCCAAATTCTTACTTCGTTTTCATTGCACAGATAACACAGGTGCTCATTAGTAAGAGATGATCCTGAACCTTATGCCCTCTCATTTCTTTCAGTTCTGCTGTTATGTAATCGAACTAGCATTACTTTTCCCATCGATATTGCATCTGCCACTTGAATTTATCCTCTATCACAGTATATAGTATATTTCCATTTGGGGCCATATCTGAATTCCATTGTAGTTAAAAATACAGTTGTGGAGAACATTCCGACTCCAAAAAGAATTTTTATAGACACAGTTACAACTGTGATATCACAACATGCAACTGACTAAGCTTTGGCAATTTCCTGAACCCACCGAACTCGCATTTCACTACAAATTCAGTATAGAGCTGCCATTGAGAAAAGTGTTGGCAGAAGTGGGAAAAGACAGGAAAGATGAAGGTGAAACCAGACTCCGTTTCCCAGCTTTGGAAGAGATCTTCAATACCAGATAGGTGGATTCCTCCCTTTTGCTAATGGCATGCTTACCTCATTGTATTGGCAGCCGTTGAAAGCAAAACCATGTCCATTCACCGATGAACACAGCCAAGGTCGAGGGACCAACATGCATACTATGAGGCCGGGTTGGATAACAAAAAGCTACACATCCCCTCTATTCATGTAACAGAACCAGGCAACTGTAATTTTCTAGCAAGGTGAGGGAGTTGCTGACAACGAAGGACCATGATCGCAGATGAAATGACAGATGTTCTCGGCATCGGTTGGTTTGTAATATGACTGGGTGCAATGTGAGACGGGACGATCTGACATGATTTTTACCACAATGTCTTCACACCAGTCAGTCTCATCCATCTAATGCAGAAAGACAATTTTCCTGTAGCTGTGTTTTTTTTTTTTTTTTTGGCACGTTCATTAGAAACTACAACAATGGGAGATGACAATATCTGGGCAGTTGTGTATGTCAAGTAAGTAAAGGTTCCTTTCATGTGAATAGACTGTAATCCTGGCAGAACTCGGTGGCAATAAGAAAATGGTTTGTGTAAGATGATATCATTAAGGGCTCATGGTCCGTCTAAATTTGTAGTGTGGTTAATAAATTGGCTGTGCCTGGATGTAGGTTTTGCAAAATTTTAATTTAAGCATGAGAACGGTGTTAATGGGCTGTCTTTGCCTGCCTGATTGAGTGGATGGACCCACCTGATCTTTGGATGGGGTCATCAAGATGGGAGTGGCCCACTTTTTACATGGCTCAGAGGTGCCACACACATTGGCATGTCTTGAGGCTGTACAGATGTGTGTGGGCTTAGCAAAAACTGTCATATTGTCAGTGGGCCAAAGGTCTTGTTGATCAGAAAGCTTAAGCCCTTGGGTCGGTTTAAATGATGTTGGATCATGGGCATTTCTTGATTAGGCATGCATTTGGATGTAGTCTAATTATAAAATGGCTACATTATGATAACTAGGATGCAATGCTTAGTTTTCTCTTCTTTCTTCTTTAATCCGTGCATGTGGCATCGAACATTATTTCTTCAGTTGGAAGGCTCCATGAAGATGCCCTGGCCTGAAAATGGGCCACACATTACATGGACAACTTGTCAATATAGACTGTTGGGCATTTGTTTGTTTATTATTATTATTATTATTATTTAATTTTAAATTTTTATTTTAACCGATACATGAGTAGATCCGCAGACGAATGGATCGGCCTAAATCATGGGAATTTCCTAAGCTTGCAAAACCCTTTTTTTTTTTTCCACAATGTAACCAGCACCATTAATTAGGGCAGATCCGGACCTGCAAATAGAAAGAGAATGCTATGCAAGAATGTATCAGATTCTTCTTTTGTCTTCCCCTACAAAAAAGAGCAACCTCAGGTTAACAAAGAGATGCAAGTGCCTCCTCTTGGTGAGACCATTGGTGGCCTGATTAGCTTACATCTGAGCACGGATAATTTGATATTAGACAAGCCCTTCAACTAGAACAAATCTCTATTGGGATTCGTGTAAGCATGAAAAGAGGAATCAAACAAAGTAATTACATTCAACATAGGGCATTATGAATTTATGTGGAAAAACCTCTGCCGGAAAAAACCACGGCACAAAACGATAATGCACTGTAAATAACAAAGTTACAAGAGATGAATTCTTACTGATTTGAAGACTTAAGAGAAAAACCCTAGCTTTTTCTCTTTCTAAAATCCTCTCAAACCCTTGAGCATGTCTAGAATTAACCCTAATCTCAATTACACTCATATATTTAAGCAAAATTGGAAATAGAAACAAATCACATAAAAATGCGCAAAACTGTGCGATCCGTTGACCGGTCGAAACACTTCGATCGGTCGGGTCGACTTGTCAAGTAGAGTTTTTGACCTGTTAAAAACTCCGAAAAACTGTCGAGAGAGTTTTGCCAAAAAAATTGAATATCTTCGATAACCTTTGACATGTCAATTGGTCGATGGCCCCCTATTTCAGCATAGATTCAAGTCATCTGATTTTCAACAATCTCCACCATGACTCTAATCTTTATGTTGCAACACGCCTTGTTTGATCCTCCATCTCTACTTCTTCTTCATTATAGCTTTACAATCATCGCTTCTCTTACACATTATGTCTTTACTCTATCTTTGCCAAATCTAGAGTCGCACTTCTTTTCGGCAACCACATTCGTTAATGTATCAGTCAGATTCACACTTGTGTGGATATTTTCAAGAGTCACACCTCATTCCTCGAGTACTTGTTGGATAAAATAATGATACACGTAAATACGTTTAGTTCTAAAATGGTAAACCAAGTTTTTTGCCAAATTAATCGATCTTTCGCTGTCACAATTAACTGGCACGGCCTCTTACTGAAGCCCCAACTGATTTATTATTTCCATTAACCAAACTGCTTCATTGCATGCTTCCGTCATTGCCATATACTCAGCTTCATTTGTGGAAAGAGCCACCACAGACTGAAGCATCGACATCGAACTGATCGCTCCACCAGCGAACACAAACGAGTAGCTAAAAATTGACCTTCTATTATTCACATTGCTCATGTAATTTGAATCCACATAGCCAATTAACTTGTCTCTTGATTTTTTGAATGTCAAGACATGGTCCTGCATACCTTGAATATTTCAACATAACCATTTCACAACCTCTTAGTGTTGCTTGCCAGTGTTAGACATGTATCTGCTAACAGCACCCATCACATGTGAAATATTTTGTCTCTTCTATTAAGCTGCCAACTGCACTCGAATTAGACACATGAGAAATAACCTGCTTTTCTTAATCCGTTTTACTACATTACTAAGAAAAATGTCAACAATGAGTTGTGTGGGGAACGTTGACTAGTTTTTCCTCGTCCATCCCATATTTCACCAATACCTTCTCAAAGTATTCAGTGTGAGATAACCATAGCTTACTCTTCTTCCTGTCTCTGTGAATGTCAATGTCGAGAACCCTCTTTGCAGCCCCCAAATCTTTCATCTTAAATATCCTTGATAGTTGAGCCTTGAGTATGTCGATCTCAGACATGCTATGACTGGCGATAAGCATGTTATCAACAAACAATACCAAGATAATGAACTTCTCATCACTTAGTCTCTTGAAATAGACATAATGATTATACTTACTTCTGATAAACTCTTAACTCATCATGAAACAATTAAATTTCTTATACCACCATTTAGACGACTGTTTTTAGGGTGTACAACGACCTCTTCAACCTGCAAACCTTGTTCTCTGCCCCTTGTATTTCAAATCGTTTCGATTACTTCATATAAATCTGCTCTTTCAATTCCTCATGGAGGAAAGCAGTCTTCATATCTATTTGTTCCAACTCGAGATTTTATTAGGCAATTAACGCCTATACTAATATGATAGATATTTGTTTCACCACATGCGCGGAGATCTCAGTGAAGTTGGCGCATTCTCTCTGAGCATATCCTTTCACTACCAACCTTGCCTTGTACCTATCATGTTTTTTTTTTTTTAAAAAAAAAAAGAAAAAATCTACTTGCACCCGATTGCTTTACGACCTACGGGAACCTCCATAATCTTCCACATCTAATTCTTGTATAAGAAGTCCATCTCGTCATGCATCGCTACTTTTCACTTTTTGGCATTTACGTTGTCAATAGAGCTAGACGCAAACCAAGCCAACTGTGAAGCTCAACTTAGATTGGTTTGAAAAGGCTTAGCTTGGATTGGTTCGAATAGAAGTTCAAACTAAACTAAGTCTCAATGTCAAGATCATTTTAAAAAACGAACCAAGCTCAAATCAGGGTAGTATCGACTGAGCTCAGCTCTAAGCTCAACTTGATATAGCTCGGTTTGATTCGGCTTCATTCGGCTTGTAGATTGTATGTACATTGTTTCTGTAACGCCCTGAAATTCGGGGGTCGAGTATGAACTCAACTCCCGAGTTCCAACGCATCACTTATGCAACATACACAATGATGGTTAAATGTTGTCTGAGTTAGCGCAATAAACATGAATGAGATTATACCAAAACATAAATTCATACTCAGGTTCAATTGTATAAAGGCAAGCGGAAGACTGAAATTTTATATTCAAAATATGTAAAGTATCAAAATTTTGTGAACTCCAGTATGAGTACTAATGAGTACCAATATACATGTGTTGTTTCTAAGTCAAAAATAAAAATACAACTCTATAGATAAGCCTGGAATCCCACGATGCGGTCGCCTAAGCATAGCCGTCGAGTGCGCATAAAGGAGAACTCCTCCCGATCCTCCTCGAAGTCGAGCTCCGGCTCCTGAACGCAGAGCGCCATCTACACTGCGACGAGTCCGGTGGGTGTTGCAAACACCGTCCCGTAACGTGGGAGTGAGTAGCTAACTCAGTGGAACAATAAAGCATATGTTAACATGTTATCAAATCAATCAAGTAGTAATGATAACGCAGTACAAATCAAACATTTCTAATTACTCTTGTTAAGTGCAAAAATGATATGACATGATGCTGTATGCCCTTGCCAAACCACCCTCAAGCGACATCATCTTACGTTCGCGAATGCTTACTCCCTCAGTGCGCCACATCTACAAAGCACATGCGGTGCGATGATGCTCATGATTACCAAGTTTTTATTAATCCATTTCAAACAGCAGTATTGGGAAACTAAGGTACCTCCCTTGTATCATTCCCAAACATGATCCATTCTAGGGTCGTCAATCCTAGCTAATCTCATACGATATTATGGTTTGAGAAGCGTAGTGAAGGCATCGCAAAGAGCTCGTCACCGTCGTCAGCGCGGATACTGAGATCTCACCGTATGCGGCTCAATTGGCTTGCCGTCGGCTCAAGTACATATCTCACCGTGCCTTGGCTCAATCACTAGCCGTCGGCTCAAGTACGGGTCTCACCGTGCTCGGCTCCACTCATACTCTGAGTTCTTGTGAAAGACTCGTCGCCAATCACGGACACTTGGAGTATACTCGAAGATACTACGGAGGACTCGTCGCCGTCGGCACGAGCACGGGTCTCACCGTACTCGGCTCTCGCCGTAAGTATCGACAGGCTCGAATATAGTGTCCCATACCACCATAATCGGCTCACGAGTTTGGTTGCGCAATGGTCACTACGGGGAGGCACATGACCCCGGCGTAGGCGGCGACGGCTCGACCACGGTGTCCCATACCACCATGCCGGCTCATGCGTCTTGGCGGATCGAGGTACCATGGTTAACGAGATCGCCACTGGTAAGTTTGGTACCCTAGGTTCAAGCGATGGCGACCAAACATGGTGAACATACATATACACTCCCGGTTTACTTGACGAGGCACGACTAGCTCGGCGCACCACAAGTTGAGCGATATGGAGCGCAAAAGCACTCCGTGTGGCCAACCACTATCGCCAACCGAAGTACGACTCGGGTTCGCCAGACACGTCCGTTGTGGCGATATGAATCTCGACCACAACCGTAAGTCTGGTACCGGATGCTTGGACTATAGGCATAGTCCCAAACTCAAACAGTTTTCATCAATAACATGTGGAGTAAAGCATGATAAACAATCAATACAAGCATGTTAGCAGGCATGTTATAAAGCATGAAGTAAAGCATGAAGCATGTTATAAAGCAGGTTGTAAAGCACTATACATATAGGGATACGATTACATACACATCACAAGTGAGTGGTTATAGCGAACCACCGCGTGGAGGGGATCCTACATGTCTCTAAGGGAGTCGGGAATCCCATATCAGCACCTCTCTAAGGCACTAACACTCAAGCATTTACGTACACAAGCATCTACACAAACACTTAGAATACCCTATTCCAACATACATGATGTATGTTAGCAAAATACGTGTTAGGGCTATCCCTTTGCCACGTGAGTATTTTACCCATGTATATCATAATCGTACAACAAATAATCATTACAATTGTATTTCCAAAATTCACACATATGCGGTACTTCTAGAATACACAATTTCAACATACTAGGCATTTACAAGCGAACATGTATTTCAGCGACTCCTTTCGCCAAACTAGTATTTTATACATATATTGTATAATCATACATTAAATAAACATGTCATACATTTTTCTAAAAAAAATACGTATACGGTATTCCTAGAATACACTATTTCAACATACGTAGCATTTACACATGAACATGTATTTCAGCGATTCCTTTCGCCAAATTAGTATTTTATCCACATATCATATAATCATACATTAAATAAACATGTCAAACGTTTTTTCAAAAAAAATATGTATACGGTATTTCTACGTATACCTAGAGTATGTGAAATTCCATATTTTGCAACGTTAATCGAAACAGAAACGGAAAGCACTTTGTACATGTGTAATTGCAAAGCAGATCATGAATCTACCATTATCGACATTGAAAGCGTTGAAAACCGTAACTTATACACTTAAAGTCCTCACCTTTGCCTTTGGAAATGCAACGAATCGACAAGGGTAGTAGAACTTCCGTATACGGAGATTTCTAGCCTAAAGCGGAATCGGTTAGCTTTTTCATAACCCACAACGATCCTACCTTAAATCGGACCTAGGGTTAGGGTTTCTTACCTTTAAATGGGATGGATACCGCCGGAAAGCGCCTAGAAAGGGCGGTGTAGGCCGTGCGACAATCCAAAGCGAGGAGGAAGATCTCCTACAAAACCCAAGCTCTTCTCTCTCTTTCTCTCTCTCTCCTCTAGGGTTTTTCTCCCAAATTCGTATGGTTGTGAGAGGGGCTGTTCTAAGCCCCTTTTATAGCAAAAACATTCCCAAAACAGACTCGGTTTCAAGGGTGGCCTTATATAGGCATTTCGCCACTTTTCCATTTCAAAGGAGGTTACGGTGGCCCTCCTTGAACCAAACGTCGGACTTAAGCTCACCATCTATGGATCTACGTGGGATTACGTTTTTGACTCGATCGGATTCCCCGGATCGCACGTGGCGGACCACTTTCGGTTCGACGGTTAGTGGGCCACGATCGAAAATTCTAAGTACATGTAAATGTTCTGAAATTTTCTTAATCCGAGGTGTAATTTGGTCCGATTCGACGGTCGGGTTGGTTATCTTGACGCGTCAACGAGATGATGCTTGAGATCACTATTCCCGATATTTATTTTGGAATAGGAATAGTGTTTTTCACATACCCTCGCTCAGGATCGAAGCGAATGGCCATGGAACATCGGATGGAGCTGATTTTTGAGATGATTGTTAAGCCCGGTGGGCGGTCCTAGTTCCTTAGCTTCGGGTTAATCGGACTTCCGATGTGCGATCTAGACCTAATACAAAGTTTCGTTTCATTCCCGAGAAGCGGACGGGAAATGAGTTTGGTTCTAAACTTTAGGGTAACCTAGCGTCAATGATTACGCAACTTTTGGGTCTTGCGATCGTATTTAAAGCGATCTAATGGATTTCATGGCTAATCGAGTTTAGTACTTAGTTAACTTTGTTAAATTTCTAAAGAATTTAATCTACGTGATTTACGGTCGAGTGGTACTCGACCCAATGTCTGAAATTTACGGGTCGTTACAATCTACCCCCCTTAAACAAAAAATTTCGTCCTCGAAATTTATACCTTTCGTACTCCTCGAGAAGCGAGGGTAGTTCTTCACGACCTCGGCCTCAATCTCCCGGGTAGCTTCCTCTTGAATGATGTGTCCAAAGCACCTTCACAAGTGGGATGACCTTGCTACGCAGTACCTGCTCCTTCCTGTCAAGGATACGCGTCGGACGCAGCTCATACGTAGCATCCTCACTCAGCTGTACCTGCTCCCATCTGATGATATGTGAAGGATCAGGAACGTACTTCTTCAGCATAGATACATGAAATACGTTGTGTACGGAAGCAAGTGGTGTAGGCAAGGCGAGACGATCGCCACATCACCCACTCGATCCGATGTATCTGAAATGGACCAGATAAACCTCGGTGTGAGCTTCCCCTTCTTCCCAAACCGAAGGACTCCTTCATAGGGGAAACCCGAAGGAACACATGATCCCCGACCTCGAACTCCGGCGGTCGCCGCCTCGTATCGGCGTAACTCTTACGCTGCTCTGCTGTGACGCGTGAGTAATCGGCCTTTGATAATGTCTACCTTCTCTGTAGTCGCCTGAACCAACTCCGGGCCAATCAGACTACGCTCTCCAACCTCTGCCCAACAGTGCGGTGCCCTACAGGTCGACCATATAGAGCCTCATATGGGGCCATGCCAATAGTCGCCTGGAAGCTGTTGTTGTGGCGAACTGCTGCGTACGGAAGACAGGTCATCCCAACCGTCCTTGAAGTCCAACACACATGCTCGCAACATATCCTCCAGAATCGATTCACCCGCTCGTACGCCCATCGGTCGAGGATGAAACGTTGTATCTTGAACTTCAACTTCACACCCATCGCCTCCTGGATACGAGTCCAGAAGATAGATGTGAACCGCGTGTCTCTGTCCGACACGATCTCCAAAGGAACCCGTGCGGATGGACGATCTCACGATGTACAATCTAACCGGCTCGTCTGCGAGTTCGTAACTCGATAGGGAGGAAATGGGCCATTTGGTCAACGGGTCCACAATCACCCAAATGGAATCGTGCCCCTTCCTCGTCTTCGGCAACCTCGATATGAAGTCCATGGAGATGAAGTCCCACTTCCACTCCGCTATAGGCATGGGCTGAAGTAGTCCAGGAGGTCGGCGATGTTCTGCCTTGACCTGCTGGCACGTCAGACATCTAGACACATACTCAGCAATGTGGGCCTTCATGTTATTCCACCAATACGTCCGTCTCATATCCTGGTACATCTTCGTGCTACCAGGATGCATCGCAAACTTCGAGTTATGGGCGGACTCGAGAAGCTCGCGTCTCAAGTCAGCCACATTAGGGAACACATGGCGGCCACGGAATCGTAAACCCCCATCGAACCAACTCTCCACTCGGAGTCCACGGCGTCGCTAGCACTGCTCTCGAAGCTCGGACAGTAGTATATCGCCCTCTTGGGCCTCAACAATCTGTCGTCAATAAGTGGCCGCACCCGAACGTGCGCACACACTCAAAGGCTCCTCGACGGTGAGTCTCTGCTCGAAGTCTCGCACAAACTCCATCATGTCCCACTCGGCTATCATCGGGTCGGTGCATGAAATGCAATCGCCTTCTTGCGGCTCGGCGCGTCTGCCACAAGAGTTCGCCTTGTCGGGATGGTAGGAAACCTCGAACTTGAAGTCCTTCAAGGTCTCCATCCATCAAGGCGTTGTCTCATATTCAAATCCCATTTGCGTGTGAATATGTATTTAAGGCTCTTGTGGTCGCGGAAAAAGCTCGAACTCCTCACCGTAGAGGTAATGTCTCCCGAGCTTCAATGCAAAGATGACAGTTGCCAACTCCGGTCATGTGTAGGGTAATTCTCCTCGTGCTTCCTTAATTGTCTCAAGGCATACGAAATCACCCTATCATACGCATCGAACACAACCCAAACCAACGCGAGACGCGTCGGTATATACCGTGTATTTCACCCCTTGCTGCGCAATACTAGCACGGGGCGGACGTCAACTTGTCCTTCAGCTCCTTAAAGCTGCCTCCGCCTTCTCATTCCCGGGCGAACTTCAGGTCCTTCCGAGTCAACTGAGACAATGGCCTGGCGATCTTCGAGAAATCTCGAATGAAACGTCTGTAATACCCAGCCAGACCAAGGAAACTCCTCACCTCAGTAACCGACTCAGGTTGCTGCCAATCCTGAACAGCGGCTACCTTAGCAAGGTCCACTGCTATCCCATCCTTGGACACTACATGTCCCAGGAACTTGACTTCCTCCTGCCAGAAGTCGCACTTCTTATATTGCGCAAACAACTGGTTCTTCTTCAGTGTATCCAATACCGCTCGCAAGTGCTCCTCGTGCTCCTCCCGACTCGTGGAGTATATCAAGATGTCATCGATAAAGACGATGACGAATCGGTAAAGGAAGGGCCGAAATACCCGGTTCATCAGATCCATGAACACGGCTGGTGCGTTCGTCAGACCGAACGACATCACCAAGAACTCATAGTGCCCAAAGCACGTCCTGAAGGCTGTCTTCTGCACGTCCTCCTCTCTCACGCGCAGCTGGTGGTACCCTGACTGAAGGTCAATCTTCGAGAAATACTTCGCCCCCCTCAACTGATCGAACAGATCATCAATCTGGGCAAATGATACTTGTTCTTCACCGTGACTGGTTCAACCTACGGTAATCAATACACAACCGTAGCGACCCGTCCTTCTTCTTCACGAACAACACGGGTGCTCCCCAAGGAGACACACTAGGTCGAATAAAACCTTTCTCTGGGAGTTCGTCAATCTGTTTCCATGACTCCTCCATCTCACATGGAGGCATACGATAAGTCGGCAACGAGATGGGCGTCGCACCGAGCGTAAGGTCAATCGTAAAATCAATCTCACGCCGAGGAGGTAAACCAGGGATAGTCTCAAACACGCACATGCAAATTCTCGAACCACTTGCGGCGTACCATCTCTTGTCGGACCATCAATCGGCACAAGTAAAGCGACATAACAATCAACACGGCGGGGCCAGTGACGGCACCTTGGGAACGTAAAGGCGTGTGGCCGTCGGTACATAGGCCGTCACGATCCGAGTATCGCAATCTATCTCTGCCCTCATCCTAGTGAGCCAATCCATAACAAGGATAACGTCGTAGTGCCATAGTGGGGCAACAATGAGGTCGACGAGCACTGTGCTGCTACCCAAAACTAACGAGCAACCCTCGCATAACCGTGTGACATCCGAACAGGTCCTAGTAACCGTAGTGAGTCTCATTCCCTTTGTGGGAATCGTATGCAAAGATAGGCGTTTAACCGCCCCTCAAAAAACAATAGAAGTGGTGGACCCGGTGTCCACCAATAAAGAACGGGAGTGCCATGAATAAAAGCCGTACCCTCGAAAGCCGTCGGAGCTGAAACCGACGTCTCAGGTGCCTCAGCCACAAGCGTATGAACGCGAGCCTGCTGCTGGCGGTTCGGCTGAGGAGCCAAGGGTCGCTGTGGCGGCCTGAAGGACGGCACGGGAGGTCGGAATGAAGGATGTGCAGGAACGGTCTGTAGCGGCGGAGCCGATATGGCCTGTGGATAAGGGCGACCCAATCTCTGTGGTGGCGCAAATCCGCTAGCACTCATGCGCGAGAAGCAGCTCTCAGTAGGGTGTCCAAGTTTCCCGCAAAACGTGCAGGTCACCAACGGGCGTCTCATAGGAATAACTGGCGATGCGGCCCTGGGGAGAGAATCGGCCCGAGGTCTTTTGCCTAAGATAGGCCTGCTCTGTAAATCCTGCCGCGGTCTCGCAACCATAGTACCACGTGATCTGGCCAAACGGTCCACATCCTGCTCGGCCGTCATAGACATGTGGACCAACGCCGCATATGTAGGAATACTGTGGCAGCATATCCTCGACCGTATCTCCGGTCGCAAACCCAAGGAGAAACGACGCATCCGCATCTGCTCATCCACCAGTATAGTCGGGACAAAGCGGCCCAACTCTGTGAAGCGGTGCTCGTACTCCGTGATCGTCATGCCTCCTGCACCGAGGCGCGAAACTCTTCCTCCCGCTCATGCCGATACGTGCGGGTAGTACTTCTCGTGGACCGAGACTCGAAGGCCTCCCAGGTCCACACGAAATCTACTGCAACAGTGCGCAGCACACTGTCCCACCATAAACTGGCCTCCCTCTCAAACATGAAAGCAGCCAGCTCCACCTGCTCTGCCTCTAAGCAATGTAGCATCCGAAGCATCTTAGAGATGCGGTCGAAGCGAACTCGCCTCCTCGGGTGCAGCGAGAACCCATAAATGAGGGAGGCCTCAAGCGCCGAAATCGCTCGAGTAAACCATGAGTACTTGACCTCACCGGTAGGAGGTGCGACGGGTGGGGCGGAGGCACATCCTCGGCACGAGCGGGAGGCCCGAGAATGCTCATCGGGATGTGCGGATGTCGTGGGTGGAGTCGCACTACCACCATGGGACAAGGCCTCGGCGATAGTGGCCATAAGGCTGCTTCGATGCCGATGTGATGCATCTGCTTCTTCTTTGCTGCACTGCTGGCGATGCATCATCATCATCGGTACTCAACCTATCGGTCGGCGGAGCGGCACGAGAGTCATCTTTTTAGAAGAAGAAGATGGCCGATACTGCTCACGGACCGGGGGCGTGTAAGGTGGCAGTCCACTGGTAGGACCAGCAGGAGACTGATCAGAACCCAACCCTCGGTCCGCAGGACCGCTACTACCAGAAGGAGTCTGGTCCATAGAGCCAGTCAGAAGGAGGCGTGCCGTTCTCCGCGTATACTGCCGCGGCATGCCCTAGACAACATAGGGTAGATCATTTGTGAGATAAGGCACAATACACTTCATAAAGCACTTAAGCACTCCACATACCATCAAAACAAAGAGGCTACATGCTTTTCATTTACCCAAAATTGTCATAATACATGGAATACAGAGTTACATGAATCACGACAGAATTCACATCATAGCCAATACATCCACTACATCAAACACCCAAAACATGTTACTATCTACTACTTCATCTACATGAAAACATAAACCGCCTATCGCGGTAACCAAAGCAAACACAACATACAACAACATGGATGACTAAGTATCCGAAGTAGGCGGTGGAGGAGGAGCGTTCTTGTCCTGCACACACCACAAATGGCCTTCAACGTACGAGACACCTTCTTAAAGCTCCTCTTCATGTAGGCTTCGGTCTCTTCAAACTTGGCTCGAGTCTCACCAAGCTCAACCCGAACTTGTCCAACCTCTTCTTTGCGGGCGGCTTGCCCCTCCTCAAGACGGGCCAATCGCGCATCAAAAGCATCTCGATCCACACCCTGCTCCTGAGCCGCAGGGGGTGAACTCTCCTCGGTGTCCTGAGCCTCAGATTCTTCTTCCTGTATGTCATCACCACGCTCCTCATCACTCTCTGCCTGGAGGTCAACACTCTCCTCACCGGCGCTATCCGACTCATCTCCAGACTCGTCGAGTCGTGCTTGCCGCTGTTGAGGGCCGATCTTCATATTCTTGAGTGTCGCCTCATTTATGACTCGGACTGGTGCAAGGTCTTCCATGTTGAGTCTATAGCCGACATCACGAGCCATCCTGCAGATCAGACGGCCAAATGGGAGCGAAAGATCGTTCCTGGCAGAACGAACAACATGAACTATCTGGGATAGGATGAATGTGGGTAGGCATATGTTGTCCCTGCGTCCCATCTTGTACAGAGAGTCCACCATCACCCGAGTACACTCCGTGCGGTTACCCCACCGTGGGTATACATTGTATGTGAAAATGTGATGGAGTAACGGAAGTCATCGGTCATCTTTGTCGCCGCAATACAATTTCCTCGCTTCCAAGTAACCCGGCGACCACAGAGATATCGCGTGCGACGATCCCTTTCCCGCGCACTTCTAGAGAAGTCATCACTAGGCTGCACTTGACCAAGCGGGATCTTCGTGATTCGAACCACCTCATCCACAGTGATTGTGCGCCTTATGCCCCTCACAGAGGCAGTAAACTGAAGAGGCTCTACTGATGAGTCCAAGATGTGAGCGTAGAAAACGCGAACCGTGTTCTCACATGTGGGAGACTCGCCTTCAAAAATAGAATTCCATCCGATATCCACCAAGTGGTCCATCATCGGGTGTAGCCCGAACATCCTTTCATCCACATGAGCTTCAAACACAACCTTGCGGCCCGCGAAGCGCCCATATTCAATGCCTATCGGATAAGCATTTCTGGAGGGATGGTCAGGATCCAGGTCTCGCTTCGACCTAAACTCCCGCACGGTGCTTGTGCTGGCCCCAACATCGGATCTTCTTCGGGAATGGGCTGGCCTACTTGGGCCGGCGTCATCGGCCGCGGTTTTCCTCTTTCCCATGAAAGATAGGATGGAGGAAATGGAGAAAATGGTAGCCACCACACCAAGGAGGGCCATGAAAAATTGCCAAAATGGGGGAACAAGGGGCTGATCTCTTTGATCCTCCACAAACAACAATCCAATGGGTGTGGAAGGAGCACTAGAGGTAGGAAATGAAGGAGAAACAAGAAGAGAATGGAATGGGTTAGTAGATTACCCGATTTTTGAGCTCCAAGGAGGGGTATGAGAGCTTCAACTTGTGAAAATGGGGAAAGGAGGAAGCTAAGGCTGTTGTGGAAGGTATGGGTGTGTGAGTTATGGAAGGAAATGGAAGATTTGAAGGTTTGGAGGGATGGGTTTTTGAGAAAAATCGAAAATGGGGTTTGGAGAGCTTGAAAATGGGTGAAATGAGGAAGAAGGGTGCTCCAGCCCTTTAAAACCCAACCCATTGCCAAAATGGCACATGCCAGGGGGTAGAGGGGGTCAGGCCGACCAACCTCATGCTTGGACCCACCCTGGAAAAGCGACCGGACCGCTGTCCGCCGCCCAGTCATGGCAGCCGCGCCGCGGTGATCGACTTGGCCGGAACCGCGCCGCCGCGGTGGGACTTTGTTTGCCATGTGTCCAGGGTGCCAAATGCACCCTGGTTCGATCGGGAACCTTAATAGATTAACGTGGGGGGCCCCCGAACTCAGTTCAGCTTCAGAACGGTTAGTTCTGAAAATTTTCTGAACTAATCTGATTTTTCCTGATTTTTGAAGATTGATTTTGGGTGGATAGTGACTTGGACACGTCAATAAATGGTCTAGGAGTGATTTAGAGTCCATATGTGTGGTCAGGATCGAGTACAGACTCGATCAACGCATTCGTTTTTAATGAATTTCGCCGAACGGTGAAATCGGGAGACCCTAAGACTGTTTCTACATTTTTGCGCACCCTCCTAGGTTGTAACACGTCAGCGTACGTAGTGGGGACATAACTCAGGTCCGGTTTTAATCAAAATCATGCTCTGATATCAACTTGTAATGCCTTGAAATTCAGGGGTCGAGTATGAACTCAACTCCCGAGTTCCAACGCATCACTTATGCAACATACACAATGATGGTTAAATGTTGTCTGAGTTAGCGCAATAAACATGAATGAGATTATACCAAAACAGTAATTCATACTCCAGTTCAATTGTATAAAGGCAAGCGGAAGACTGAAATTTTATATTCAAAATATGTAAAGTATCAAAATTTTGTGAACTCCAGAGTATGAGTACTAACTGAGTACCAATATACATGTGTTGTTTCTAAGTTAAAAATAAAAACACAACTCTATGGATAAGCCCTGGAATTCCCGCGATGCAGTCGCCCTAAGCATAGCCGTCAGAGTACTGCATAAAGGAGAACTCCTCCTGATCCTCCTCGAAGTCGAGCTCCGGCTCCTGAACAGAGGCGCCATCTACACCTGCGACAGAGTCTGGTGGGTGTTGCAAACACAGTCCCGTAACGTGGGAGTGAGTAGCTAACTCAGTGGAACAATAAAGCATAGGTTAACATGTTATCAAATCAATCAAGCAGTAATGATAACGCAGTACAAATCAAACATTTCTAATTACTCTTGTTAAGTGCAAAAATGATATGACATGATGCTGTATGCCCTTGCCAAACCACCCTCAAGCGACATCATCTTACGTTCGCGAATGCTTACTCCCTCAGTGCGCCACATCTACAAAGCACATGCGGTGCGATGATGCTCATGATTACCAAGTTTTTATTAGTCCATTTCAAACAGCAGTATTGAAAAACTAAGGTACCTCCCTTGTATCATTCCCAAACATGATCCATTCTAGGGTCGTCAATCCTAGCTAATCTCATACGATATTATGGTTTGAGAAGCGTAGTGAAGGCATCGCAAAGGGCTCGTCACCCGTCGGCGCGGATCTGAGATCTCACCGCATGCGGCTCAATTCTGCTGGCCGTCGGCTCAAGTACATATCTCACCGTGCTTGGCTCGATCACTAGCCGTCGGCTCAGTACGGTCTCACCGTACTCGGCTCCACTCATACTCTAGTTATTGTGAAAGACTCGTCGCCAATCACGGACACTTGGAGTATGCTCGAAGATACTACGGAGGACTCGTCGCCGTCGGCACGAGCACGGGTCTCACCGTACTCGGCTCTCGCCGTAAGTATCGACGGCTCGAATATAGTGTCCCATACCACCATAATCGGCTCACGAGTTTGGTTGCGCAATGGTCACTACGGGGAGGCACATGACCCCGGTGTAGGCGACAGCTCGACCACGGTGTCCCATACCACCATGCCGGCTCATGCGTCTTAGCGGATCGAGTACCATGGTTAACGGGATCGCCACTGGTAAGTTTGGTACCCTAAGTTCAAGCAGTAGCGACCAAACATGGTGAACATACATATACACTCCGGTTTACTTGACGAGCACGACTAGCTCGGCGCACCACAAGTTGAGCGATATGGAGCGCAAAAGCACTCCGTGTGGCCAACCACTATCGCCAACCGAAGTACGACTCGGGTTCGCCAGACACGTCCGTTGTGGCGATATGAATCTCAGCCACAACCGCAAGTCTGGTACCGGATGCTTGGACTATAGGCATAGTCCCAAACTCAAACAGTTTTCATCAATAACATGTGGAGTAAAGCATGATAAACAATCAATACAAGCATGTTAGCAGGTATGTTATAAAGCATGAAGTAAAGCATGAAGTAAAGCATGTTATAAAGCAGGTTGTAAAGCACTATACATATAGGGATACGATTACATACACATCACAAGTGAGTGGTTATAGCGAACCACCGCGTGGAGGGGATCCTACATGTCTCTAAGGGAGTCGGGAATCCCATATCAGCACCTCTCTAAGGCACTAACACTCAAGCATTTACGTACACAAGCATCTACACAAACACTTAGAATACCTTATTCCAACATACATGATGTATGTTAGCAAAATACGTGTTAGGGCTATCCCTTCGCCACGTGAGTATTTTACCCATGTATATCATAATCGTACAGCAAATAATCATTACAATTGTATTTCCAAAATTCACACATATGCGGTACTTCTAGAATACACAATTTCAACATACTAGGCATTTACAAGTGAACATGTATTTCAGGACTCCTTTCGCCAAACTAGTATTTTATATATATATTGTATAATCATACATTAAATAAACATGTCATACATTTTTTCAAAAAAAATACGTATACGGTATTCCTAGAATACACTATTTCAACATACGTAGCATTTACACATGAACATGTATTTCAGCGATTCCTTTCGCCAAATTAGTATTTTATCCACATATCATATAATCATACATTAAATAAACATGTCAAACGTTTTTTTTAAAAAAATACGTATACGGTATTTCTACGTATACCTAGAGTATGTGAAATTCCATATTTTGCAACGTTAATCGAAACAGGAAACGGAAAGCACTTTGTACATGTGCAATTGCAAGCAGATCATGAATCTACCATTATCTGACATTGAAAGCGTTGAAAACCGTAACTTATACACTTAAAGTCCTCACCTTTGCCTTTGGAAATGCAACGAATCAGCAAGGGTAGTAGAACTTCCGTATACGGGAGATTTCTAGCCTAAAGAGCGGAATCGGTTAGCTTTTTCATAACCCACAACGATCCTACCTTAAATCAGACCTAGGGTTAGGGTTTCTTACCTTTAAATGGGATGGATACCCATGGAAAAGCGCCTAGAAACGGGTGGTGTAGGCCGTGCGACAACCGAAAGCGATGGAGGAAGATCTCCCACAAACCCAAGCTCTTCTCTCTCTTTTCTCTCTCTCCCTCTAGGGATTTTCTCCCAAATTCGTATGGCTGTGAGAGGGGCTGTTCTAAGCCCCTTTTATAGCCAAAAACATTCCCAAAACAGACTCAGTTTCAAGGGTGACTGCTTATATAGGCATTTCGCCACTTTTCCAGCTCAAAAGGGAGGTTATGGTGGCCCTCCTTGAACCAAACGTCGGACTTAAGCTCACCATCTATGGATCTACATGGGATTACGTTTTTGACTCGATCGGATTCCCCGGATCGCACGTGGCGGACCACTTTCGATTCGACGGTCGGTGGGCCACGATCGAAATTCCAAGTACATGTAAATGTTCTGAAATTTTTCTTAATCCGAGGTGTAATTTGGTGCGATTCGACGGTCGGGTTGCTTATCTTGACGCGTCAACGAATGATGCGATCACTATTCCTGATATTTATTTTGAAATAGGAATAGTGTTTTTCACACCCTCGCTCCGGATCGAAGTGAATGGCCATGGAACATCGGATGGAGCTGATTTTTGAGATGATTGTTAAGTCCAGTGAGGCGGTCCTAGTTCCTTAGCTTCGTGTTAATCGGACTTGGAGTGTGCGATCTAGACCTAATACTGAAGTTTCGTTTCATTCCCGAGAAGCGGACGGAAATGAGTTTGGTTCTAAACTTTAGGGTAACCTAGCGTCAATGATTACAAGCAACTTTTGGGTCTTGCAGATCGTATTTAAAGCGATCTTAACGGATTTCATGGCTAATCGAGTTTAGTACTTAGTTAACTTTGTTAAATTTCTAAAGAATTTAATCCTACGTGATTTCTGGTCGAGGTGGTACTCGACCCAATGTACGGAAATTTACGGGTCTTTACAGTTTCCTATGTTGTGATCCACTTGAGCGTTGGATATGATTCAATTTTGGGATCATGTCCTAAAACGATATGTAAAAATGGATGGATGGCATGGATAATACATATACATGACGACATGGATAATACATAATACCTATACATTTTATTTTAATACACATGCACACACACCCCCACACACTCACGCCATAGTGGGATTTCACCACCTATG
Source organism: Magnolia changhungtana (assembly GCA_030180095.1). NCBI lineage: Eukaryota > Viridiplantae > Streptophyta > Magnoliopsida > Magnoliales > Magnoliaceae > Magnolia > Magnolia changhungtana. Next base: position 3,361,400 of record JASAUF010000629.1, on the reverse strand, counting down.
GATACTCGAACCATCGACCAGGTGTTGAAACTCCTGAGAGTCTACCTATACATGAATGCACACTGTTTCTTGTGGTTTGGTCCACTTGGGCTTTAGATATGATTCAATTTTGGATCATGTTCTAAAATGATATGTAAAAATGGATGGACGACGTGGATAATACATATACATGACGGTGGGCCCACAAAGTTTACTCAGTATACTAAAACGTGATTCGAATTGGCTGGTGACCTCAACACATGCCATGTAGTTGGTGCCAAAGCTACGTGGGCCCCACCATGATATATGTGTTTTTATCCAATCGTCCATCAAAATTTTTAGCTCATTTTACGGTATAAGATCAAAAATAAGGAAGATCCAAACCTTCAGTAGACCACAACACAAGATCCAAACTTGTTGGGGGACAGAAGTTTCAAATCAATACTATTTTCCTATGGTGGGGCCCACCTCAATGTATGTGATGCATATCCACGCCGGCCATCCATTTTAATGTTATTTTGTAGTGTTATCTTTGTATAAAAAGAGTTCATATTATGTATATTGTTTATTTAACAAAAAAGAAAAAGAAGAAGAAAAAAACAGAGTTGACCCTTGTTCGAACTTGGTTCGATTCGGCTCGACTCAGCTCAGCTTGGATATTTGGACCAAATCAAACCAAGCTCAAACATTAGGGATAGGCTCGAAGCTCAGCTCATGTAAAGCTCGAATAATCAAGAGCCTCTTAAAAAGTAAACGAATAATTCTCATCCGTAATGAGGGCAAATGTAATATTTAAGTTATCCCTATATCTCACTGGTAACCTACGATCCCTTGATAGATTTCTTCTCATAGGTGGTTGCTCCACCTACTCCTATATCTCTGTCTGCGTCTCAGTATCAGCCCATGTCTCATCTCTATCTACATGAACGTTCATAACCGACTTGTCTGCTTCCTTATGCTCATTCTTACAGAATAATGATCCTTCATCGAATTTAACACCACGACTAATGATGATTTTCCATGTGACCCAGTCATATAACCTGTTCCCCTTCACATCATCACCACATACGACATCACCACATACGACAAAGATGTACTTTTAGTCATTTCATCTAGCTTGTCTCTCTCAATTACTGACGATACCTGAGAGTAAGTATCGCAACCAAATACTTGCAGTCTCGAGTAGTCTACCTGCTGACCACTCCACACTTTCTCTGGAATCTTACAATTGATAGCCATAGAAGGGGACTATTTCACCAAGTAACAAGTTGTGTTAATGGCCTCATTTCATATTTCCTTGTCCAACCTAGCATCACTCATCATGCATCGAACCCTCTCCAACAAAGTCTGATTTATCCGCTCAGTGACACCATTCTGCTATGGTGTGTGGGGCACTGTTTTGTACCTCATGATCCATTTATTTTTACAAAAGCGATTGAATTCCTAGAAGTGAATTCTCCCACCATTATGTCCTCAACACTTTCATCTTTTGCCCTTACTATTTTTCCACCATCGCCTTCTACAGTTTGAAGTTGTTGAAAACCTCATATTTATTTTTCAAAAAATAAATCCACACATTTCTAGAATAGTTGTTAATGAACGTAATGAATCATGATGAACCTCCACCAAAAACTACGGGAGATGACTCTCATACATTAGAATGCACATAATCTAGAACTCCTTTACAAACATGTTTTCGAGACTTAAAAGATAACCTTCATTGTTTATCATATTTATAATGCTCGCATATGCTAAAATTAATGCTTTTAAAAACTAGGATTAAACAATGGTCAGAAAGTACCTTCATACCGCACTCACTCATGTGGCCTACCTGCGCATGCCACATACGTGTAAACACGGAATCTGCTACAGATGTTGCAGCTCTACCCGATGAAGTGCTTCTGATCAACCTGTAACGGTTACCATTCCTCTGTGCTTTCATGACTACGAGTGCCCCCTTTGAAACCTCAAGAATACGATCAAACCTGGTGAATTTGCACCCAAGTGCCTCGAGTGCTCTCAGAGATATCAGACTCTTCCTCAACTTAAGAACGTGTCTCACATCAATCAAGATATACTTTATGCCATTAAACATTTTGATATACATCGATCCAACACCAACCACGCTATAGACATTGTCCTTGCCCATAAACACCTGACCACCATTGCACTCACTATAACCGATAAAGCAACTCCTATGTGGGTCATGTGATACGAAGCCCTCGTATCCAAAATCTGTTCATTATTGAAATACCCAGATTTTGATGCGATCGACATGTCACTACCACTCACCTCCACACTAGATTCCGTAGTCTTGGCCTCTTTGGAAGAACCCTCTGATTTTTCCTTCTTGCACTTAGGATTTTGACAATCCTTCTTCATGTGCCATGTCATGCCACAACTCCGGCGCTTCAGCTTGCATTTGCCCTTGCCCTTGGATTTGGATCTCGATCGCGAAGATCTACTGTCCCGCTTATAATTTCCCCCCTTGTAATTAGTGCATCTGTAGAAGCACCTATGTCACTGCTTTTCTTTGTCATCACCTTCGACTGAAGTGTTGAAATAAAGGTCTCAGCACTAATGGTCGTCTTACCAGTGCACAAAGAGTCTTTGAATGATTCATACGATTTTAAAAGAGAATTCAATAGAATACATGCTTCATCTTTATCACTTCATCCACATCCAACAATTTGTGAACAAGCCTATTGAAGTTACTAATGTGAGTCTCAACGACAACTCCTCTGTCAACTTCAGATTATATAAATGTAGTTTCAAATACAAATGATTTTTAAGAGACTTATTCTCATATATGTTCTCTAACTTCTCTCATGTATCAGTCATATTCTTCTCTCATAACATTGTAGAGGATCTCATTTCACTACAGGAAATTGCTCTTTTACCGACGACATAATTCGTCGTTATTTTATCTTTTTTCATCGGTAATGATTATTACCGACAAAATCTATCATCGGAAAGATCGTCACAATAAGACGTTGGGTAAAGGCTTTTCCTAACGAAATATGACTTCATCGGCAATGATAAAACAAATACCGACGAATAAAATCGTCGGCCAAACATATTACTTTTGGTAGAAAAAATAATATATTTCGTCGGTAAACACAGTTTATACCGATGACAATATTCGTCGGTGTCAATATAAGCCCACTATTACCGATGAGTATGTTCGTCGGTATAAGCCTGCTAATACCAACATTACCGACGAGTATATTCGTCGGCATAAGCCCGATATTATCGACGATTATTTCATCGGTATATCTCATATATAGATCGTTAATATAAATTTTTGTATTCATTTCTACCTACGAAATATTTCTTTTTTCTTTTTTTTTTTTCTTTTCAAAATTCAGGAAAAAATTCCTGATATACACCTATAAATACACCTATTATAATACATTTTCATCATAGTTACATCCACATCCATCTAAAACACAAACTACATTTATCCAAACACAAACCACATCCATCCATACACAAACAATCCTATCTACATTCACATATATACAACCTACATTCATCCACGCACAAATATATATAAGTTTAACATTCATATATAAAATAAATCATAAAAAAAAAATCACGAAGATGAAGGCGGAGGTGGTGGGGCATCCGTCGCTCATGCTCCACCTGCATCTCCTCGATCCTCCTCTCCTGCTCCTCCCGTCGCCTCTCCTCCTCTCTCAGCTTATGCTCCTCCTCTCTCAGCTTATGCTCCTCTTCCTCCTTACGCCTCTTCTCCTCCTCCCACTGCCTCTTAACTGCTCTCTGATGTCATCGACAACGAGTCGTAGCTGCTGAACCTATCTCTCTGCCATATCAGCTCGGCATAGGGCGCTCTCCCCAACGATGGATCGGCTGGAGGCAACTCTAGCGGGTGCCATGAGCTTGACACTATGGCCAAGCCCACGCACATATCTAGAACAGGTGCGAAGCACCTCACTCAGGATATTTGGCTCACTCCGCTGACTACCATCGGGAATGGGCTGATTGCGTATGGTGTCCATCGCAGCTTGTAATGAAAATATATGAATTTTCATAACAAATGACATTATTATAAATCAATGCAATTAAATTTTATAATGTAAGGATTTTTACCCGATTCTCGCTGGCTCTAGGATGAACCCAAGATCCCATCGCCTGCCGACAGTGAGTCTCTCTGTAGAGGTCTACTGGTCCAGGCTCCGACCGGTGACAGAATCTCACTGCGTAATCGAAAGGACATAGAGTTAATATAAATGCATGGAAAGAATATATCAACTTAATAATCATCAGTAATTTTTTACCATGTCGTGACGATATCGTACAAATGACTTTGAGCCAGCTACGTGGTTCACTTCTAACTTTTTCCTATTCGTAGAATTTATTCTGCTCCTCTTCTTAACACATTATTCAGAATACATTGTTATTAATTGTGAATTTAATTGTTACTTTAAGATATCGTAAATATGTAAATATTACCTGAAAAGCCTCAGACGAAAATCTCTCGTAAAGTATCCGTCAGTCGTCGATAGTCATGTGCGGCGGTAAGGACAGTATGGCCTTCTTGTGGGTACTGTACCGCTTGTATCGCTGGTGTAACTCTTCACAGTACTTCTTGAACCGCTCCCTGACCATGTCGTCGACGGCATGGGAAATGTACAGAACACTGAAATCTAAGACAAATTTATTCTGCAGTTTCGTAAATAATAAAGGCAATAAACTTATTAAGAAAATAACTTAATTGTAAATTAACTTCCACAAAAGAAAATTTAATTTACTAAAATTTACTGTAAGGCGCTGACGGATGAACTGCCGCACATCATTTGTCACGTCTGCCCAACGGGGGAGGTGGCAGGGATCAGAGATCGACATAGGACACCAATCTCTAACGTAAACAACCTAACATTGTCCCCAACAGTTCTAAGGCAGTCCTATGGAAACTCTACCGTCACCTTACCCTCACGCGTAAGTCGCTCTAAAACTAACCCACTCGTGGGTCCACGTCCTCGTCGACTGGTCGACAATGCTGTCGTAAAAGAAATATGTAAGTTAAAACATAAACAGAAGTCACTAAAAGAGATATATGTCTAGACTTACATGCAGTGCCTGGTGTATATGCAATTGAGGGATCAGACGCCTGTGATGCAGTATGTAAGTCGATGCTGTCTTTATTGCATCACGGGTGGAAGGGGTAGATCCAGTGTGCAAACGACCTGATCTCCCACTTGGTGCCATAACTGAATATGTGCGAACTATGAACTTATAAATTTAAATAATGTCAGTACAAGTGTATGAACATCAATATAATAAACATATTAAACTTTATAGTGCAAGTAGAATATACTAAAACATTATACAAGTAGTGTTGATGGTAGAATGAATTTGTGCTCATACTTAGAGAGATGATTAAAATATGATTAGACCATTACACCATAATACAAGCAAAATATAATCAAACCGTAAACATTTTAGTAAAATTTGAAAATTCCATTACACATTGTCATTCTATATTAAATACATGTTTTTCATTGTAATACGAAACAACTTCGGATCAACTATTCGAAGTACTCCCTGCGTAAGCTATCGTATGCTGCAGAAGTATATGTCAAGCTGTGTGAAGCACTCGACATTATTACAGCCAACATACCAGTCACAATAGGAGAAATCTGGTCTCTCGGGACTCCATTCAATGTGCAAGTGACAAAACCGCACCTTTCATATGAATTTTTCCGTGGTTATAGTCCTCTATCTCGTCTGGAATTTCTTTGAGATTATATAATCTTTCATATGAGTCATCGTCGATATATTCCTCCCTACACTCACTGACCAGACCGGGTATCTCTTTGGCCATACCAGAAGAAGATAGGGCCAGGAAGTCCATCCGTAACAGCTAATGTCACGCCCTAAACCAAGAAATTGGATTCATAGGAATCCCGATCGCCGAATCCGGTGTTGACAGTCTCCGTAGTACCCCATTCTCGGCTCCTAGCATCCATACGCCAGATTCCGATCCTAGGATCCTACAAGGAGGATTTTTTTGTACACATTTAACTCGTAATAAGCATAACCACAAGTATACCCAAATCACAAAGGCAACATCATCATCACATATCCACTAATATAATCATTTGATTACAATACAGAAAGGAAATAAATAAATCAAAAATCAAGCTCCAGAAGACCGCTGCATGCTCCAAGCCCAACACTGCTGCAACCTAACATCACCTGCACGTATTTATCGTGCATAAGCTTATAGAAAGCTTAGAGGGTGGTGTAAATGTGTGCACAAGGTAAGTACCAAGTATTCAATACAATGCCATCATCATACTGTACTGAAAATACTGGTAATCCATAAATCGTACAATAACAGAGTAAGCGGAAATATGGATAAGTCTGTGAGTCAATCAATATCAGAATACGCAATATAGAACAGCTATGCAATAAGGAGTCATAAAGAGCCAAATACCAGATGTCGAAGATACAATGCAATATACAATGCGAATGAAATGACCATACTGGAGTGTGAAGTCGGGATGATAGTACATAATATCGAAGGCTACGGGGTCCACCATAGGGGACTTCTATCCAAGCCAGTCACATACCTAAATTTGGATAGTCAGACTCAATGTGGTAAACTCCTGACCTCAAGTTAGTCGCGCGCTCAACCGAAATCCTTGCCATAACGAAGGTACACAATAATTAGTTGCGCACCACCAACCCGAGTGGATAGTGAATGAATGAATGAATGAGCATGCAACTCCTACTCAATAAGTCCACATATCAGTACGGTTCCTCTCTGGGGAATCACCGGGGTCTATTACACTCCAAACCAGATTGTCGCCCCATCGCGCGTAATAAGGTGAGTGGAAGAGACCTCACTATCCGCTTGCCAATATTGGGCCCGACTCGTCGATAGCGGACCCATTCCTCGAGCTGGTCAGACTCAGCCTAGCATGCCCCCTCCTCTCGGGCGAGTAAGGCCATAACCCCCTTCCAACCGACCACGACCCAGTGGGACACGCGGCCTAACGGTATACGGCCCTCATGCGCTCATGCATCCACTCGGTCTAGACGTTGGAGCAACCTCTGGAACCAAGAGGGTTTAGGGACTTTCACCCATGGATATCTATAGCACCCCATGTAGAACAAATTTTCAGTGTCCCATCTGGCCATCCACGAAATACCTGTGGAGGCTACGACCCTGATGTCCCTAGGGCGTATAGTAATCACAACACACAATATAAGATGCATGAGTCATACAATCCAGTCATGCATCAATCCTGCGCAGACCATGTACTCATGTGAGACAATCTCCGCCTATCAGGGAGTCTCATAATAACATGACCACTGACATATGCAATGGTCAACCAATCTCATAACAAATATGTAGATGATGCATATGGGCATGTATCGTGATGCTAAGCTGTCACATACTCATAATCGGTATCAATAGCCGACACCGATAATCGGCCCTAACAAGGTGGACATTTAACCAACATTGCCCCCAAGGAGTGGCCTTCATAGGGCCAAACATATATTGGGCCCATGGCCTCACACAAGGCCTAATATACAACACAATGGGCCTTACTCAAGGGCCACATATACACAACAGGTGGGCCCTGCTCATGAGCCTCAAATACATGACATGCAGGCCTTATACATGGGTCTCGAATTCATCAAATGGGTCATGCATCATGGGCCTAATACCTATCACAATGGGCCTTGCCCTTAGGCCACAAATACATCACAATGGGCCTTGCCTATGGGTCATGAATACATCACAATGGGCTTCAACTATGGTTCGCATATATATCATATAGGTCTCGACAAACGGCCTTGACAATCGAAATTGACCTTGATAATCGAAATTGGCCTCAAAAATCAGAATTGACACTCGGAATCGGCCTTGATACTCGGCCTCGACAATCAGAATCGGCTTCGACAATTCAGAATCGGCTTCGATATGCAGCCTCGACAATTGGAATCGGCCTCGATAATCGGAATCGATCGATAATCGGAATCAGCAATTCGGTCACGACAATCAGAATTGGCAAATTGGTCACAACAATCGGAATCGATCGATAATCAGAATCAGCAATTCGGTCACGACAATCAGAATCGATCGATAATCGAAATTGGCAAATCAGTCATGTCAAGCGGAATCGACAGATAAACAAAACGGGGTCCATAGATGATCAGCCGATCAACTATGGCATAAAGATCAACACTCGGCCGTGGTTATATCAAATCCGATAACACGGAGCCTTTTGTCTACGGCAAATGGGGCCCACTTATTTGGGTTAACTCATTGAGGAAATGATGAGAATGGGCCTAACAAGGCCTAAGGGAAGGTCACAATGTGGACATTCAACTATCATTGCCCATTAATGTAGACATTTAACCAACTTTGCTCCCAAGGAGTGGCTCACATAGAGCCAAACATAAAGTGGGCCCATGGCCTCACGCAAGGGCCTGATAGACATCACTGTGGGTCGCGTCACATGGACCTCGAATACCTCGGATGGGCCACGTCCCATGAGCCTCGAATACATTACAATGGGCCACAGCCCATGGGCTTAAAACACACAATAGGTGGGCCCTACATATGGGCCTAATACAATCAAGTGGGCCTCATACCCGGGCCTCCAATATATCTCGGTGGGTCTCAACCCATGAGCCCCAAATACATCACGTTGGGTCATGCTCATATGCCTCAAATACAAAATAAGTGGGCCCTACACATGGGCCTAATATATATCACAGGTGGGCCCTACACATGGATCTCATATGCATTAAATGGGCCACTTATCTAAGCCTCGAACACATCAAATGGGCCACGCGTCATGGGCCCAATACATATCACAATGAGCCACAACCCATGGGCCCTATACACATCACAGTGGGTCTCAACCCACGGGCCTTTATACATCATAATGGGTCTCAACCCATGGGCCCAAATATATCACAATGGACCTCAACCCATGGGCCCTAATACATCAAAATGAGCCTAATCACATGGTCCTCATGTATGTCAAGGTGGCATCAACAACTGGCCTTATACACATGACGGTGGGCCTCAATAACGAGCCCTCATACACATCAAGGTGGGCTTCAACAGATGGCCACAAATGAATCAAGATGGGCCTAATCACATGGACCATATATATATCAAATGGGCCACACCACTTGGGCCCCATGCATATCAAATGGGCCACACCCAAATACAAGTGGTGATAATGATTTCTACCATGAAAATTCTCAAGGCTCACTGTAACATTTATTTTCTATCCAATCTGGCCATAGGGTCACACGGACCTGGATTAAGAGGAAACAAATTTCCTAATGATCCAAAACTTATGTAAATTAGAAGGTTTCAATGGCAAAACTCAATCCCCACTACTCTTTCCTATGTGGTCCACTTGATTCTAGATTTGCCTCATTTTTAGTCTCAAGCTTATTAAGGCAAGCTTGCCAAATGGTTGGACAGTTTGGATGCAACACATGCATCAAGGGCGGGGTCCACATGAGCTATGGATCTGACTTATTATTATATTTTTTGGTCTCAAGCTTGTAAAGCAAGCTTGCCAAATGGTTGAACGGTTTGGATGCAACACAAGCATCATGGTGGGTTCCACATGAACCAGGGATCTGATTCATTCTTAGCTCATGCCCAAAAAAATGAGTTTGCAAAATGGGTGGACAGATTGGATGCAACACATGCATCATGGGCGGGTTCCATGAAGGCCCACTTATAATTTATATAATATATATATATATATATATATACACAATATTATATATAATATAATATTATACACACACACTCACACGCACGCACACACATACACCCACCGTCCCCTGGACGGTGGGGATATAACAAATACATCACTGTGGGCTCCACCATCCAGGCTGACGGTGGAAATGAAACACATATTTCATTGTGGGGCCCACCATTATGTTTATATGATATCTAGCCCGTCCATAAGGTCACACAGACCTAAATGAATGGTTAAAACAAATTTCATCTTGATCCAAAACTTCTGTGGACCCAAAAAGGGTTTCAAAGGCAGACGGTCAATTCCCATTGTTTCTTATGATGTGGGCCACCTGGGCTTTGGATGGGCCTGATTTTTGGAGGAGGCCCACGTCAAGCAGGGACCAACCTCATGAACGACTTGGATGACATACATACATTAAGGTGGGGCCCACGGTTGGAGCCGTGGGACCCTGCTCGTTCGTACGTCAGTGTATAGGACATCTGCGCGTCCTCTCTCTCTGACACCAGTAATAGCAATGCTGTTGCGGTTTTGTTTTGTTTTTTATTTTTGGTTATTTTGAGGTTTTTCATATGTGGGGCCCGTACCAGCTGAATCCAGCCCATCCATTGCACCCCACGACGCAAGACCAACCAAATGAGCCCAATATTGAGTATTTTTTGGTGTATAGAAATGTCAGGGAAGATTTCAATAGTGAAAACCACCATTTGCTATGCTATGGTCCGCCAGAAAGTCAGATCGGTGTCATTTTTTGGCTCAACGTCTAAAATGAGCTGAGGAACGGAATGGACGGCTTGGATTTACAACATGTATCAAGGTGGGGCCTGTATGAGTGGATCGCCCAAAAGCTTGCCAATCAAGCTAATATTTGTGTTTTCATTACACGTCCAGCGCCCCTAGACGCTGGACGGTTAGGTGCAACGTATACATACAAGGTGGGCCCTACTCGGTGGGCCACCAAATGATGGATGGTATGGGTAAAACATACATTAAGGTGGGATCCAACCAAGTAGGCTACACATCATACAAAAATAAAAAAGGAGAGAGAGAGAGAGAGAGAGAGAGAGAGAGAGAGAGAGAGAGAGAGAGAGAGAGAGCACCCACCTTAGATATTGGACTTCTTCTTCCACCAATGTGTTCTAGGGCTCTAAGGGAACAAGATTCAATGGTCGGGATTGATTTTGGAGGGTTGGATTTGGGGGGTGGAGAGCTTGCAAAGGGTTGGAAATGGAGAGCTCTCATGGACGTTGGGAGCTCTCTCTTGCTAGGGGAGGAAAATGGAGAAGAAGAGAGAGAGTAAAGAGATGAGAGAGAGTGAAAGGATGGGTGTATAAGAGGGTAATAATGGTTGTAAGAGCATAGGGAAGAGAACCTCATAATGACTTGTAAGAGAGAGTTGACTAAAGCTCTCATGGGAATTGGTGCTCCTAGGGTGGGTCCACCTAGGGAAACGTGTGCACCCCCTCAAAGTAGACCCCACACCAATCAATGGCTCAAATATTATAAACGGTACATCTTTTGATCTACCTGTCGGATCGGCGCACGAGATACGACATTGGAATCGTAGCGACGATGCGGTCATAATGACATAGGTCTTAGGTCAAGCCGACTCGGAATTACAGGATAACACTTAAGGTCACACGCAAATACTATCTACGAGTCGCAGGTCACCAGAATTCAACCGAAAGGACCGCGGGAGCCTATGGAACGATACAGTCTAGGACACGGGTCTCACAGCTAATGAAATATGCTGCGTGCTTCCGCTATCTTCAACGTCTAGTTCAGGAACGTCAAATACGTCCTCAGGCTTTATTTTCTCCACCACGTGCTAAGAGCTGCCTAACTTGGTGTCAGCGAGGTAAAATACTTGTTTAGCTTGGCTGGCGATGACAAATGGGTCATCCTTAAACCACTTCCTAGATAAATTTACGCTCGTAAAGTAGTCGTCAGTCTGTATTCCCAACTTCTTATTTCCAATGTCCCACCAATCACATTTAAATAAGTACACCCGCTTTTTCATACAATAACTCAGCTCAATAATATCCGTTAGAGAGCTATAAAAGTCAATTTCTACCTCCACATGCGTTCCCTTCACAACCACCCCACTATTTTATGTGGTCTTATACTTCTCACGCTCTTCAGCATGGAACCGAATTTCATTTACAATACAACCTGTATATCTAGATACATGTCTATCAGGGCCACATGTCAGTGAGTAGAGTGCATCAGACGCATCCTCAGAGTTGCTAACGCGCAACGTCTTCATCTATTATCACGTACAGAATGTAATTGTTTAGGGATTTTCTTAGGTTTAAATGTTGTGTAATACAACAAAATTCTAAGTGTGGTGAGATATAAGGTGAAATCTTACACATTTTGCGAACCATTTTGGAAACTGATCCTGATGCATTCGATCATAATTTGTCAGGTAACTTCATCTCCTCGGTGTGTTCGCTACACATAATTGACACGTTATTAGTAAGAAATATTAAGATCATCGTATGTGGAGATACAATTATCGAGGGAAGACTTACTCTAAGTATGACTCTATTTCTTCACAATTATGTAACACATACCACCGTGCCTTTGCTTGATCTCCAAGATCTATATCCTCAAACGTCGGGGATCCTAAAGGATGGACGTTATGTGCGAATACAGATATGAGTCCTTGTTCATGCTCCTGCCCTTCTCGGCATGCCGATCTTTTCGGTTGAATCTAGTCTCTGTGCCATGAAGATACATGGAGCAAAATGTCAGGCACTCATTATCAATGTACGCCTCAACAATGGATCCCTCTGGACGTGCCTTATTCCTCACAAATCGTTTTAGTGTGTGAAGGTATCTGTACACAAAACCAGTATGTTATACGTATGAAAGTATGGATATATGTAGTTTATGGAATGAATAAAAATTTTAATAGGTTCTACCACCTTTCGATCGGATACATCCAACGATATTGTACTGGGCCTGCAAGCTTCGTCTCATGTGGTAAGTGAATCGCTAGGTTTACCATGACATCAAAAAATGCAGGTGAAAATATTCTTTCAAGTTTGCAAAGGATTACGACAATGTCCCTCTCCAGTCGTTTAATAACCTCTACGTTCAATGATTTCGAACACAAATCCTTAAAGAATATCCTTAACTCAATCAACGCTGCACTAATATCCTTGCTCAAGAATCCACGAATCGCAATCGGTAGTAGACGTTGTAAAAGGACGTGACAATTATGACTTTTCATTTCTATTACCTTATAGTCTGTAATATTTACATGCCGAGATATATTTGATGCATACCCATCGAGAAACTTCACCGATCTCAACCATTCACATAAACATTTTTCTCTAGTTTTGTCAATGTATAGCAGGTTGCTGGTATAGTATATGAATTTTCATGTGGTTGTAAGTGCAACTCTTTCCTTAAACCCATTGCTTGTAGATCCAATCGAACCTTGAAACTATCTTTTGTTTTCTTCTCTATGTTCATCAATGTTTCGAAGACATTGTCACATATATTCTTCTCAATATGCATGACATTCAAGTTGTGTTGCAATTTCAAATCACTCCAATAGAGCAACTCAAAAAAATGCTCTTCTTTCTCCAGTTATACTCCAATACTGTACGTTTCTTCTTCTTCAAGTGTGGTGCCTTACCAAATCTAACTTCTCTAATGTTACTCAGTTGTTGTATCATATCTTCTCCAGATAGCTCTTTCGGTGATACCTATGATCTTGTTTGCCATCAAAGATCATCGTCTTCCTACGCCAACTATGATCGCTTGGAAGGAAGCGACGATGACACATAACACATTTTTTTTACCATGCTTCAATGACAATGAACAAGTCTCAATATTACATGTTAAACAAGCCAACTTTCCCTTTGTGCTCCACCCAGACAAATTCTCATACGCGGGGAAGTCATTTATTATCCACAAAACTGCTGCATGCAATTAAAATGTCTGTCCTGCAAATATGTCATATGTTTGTACACCTTGATCCACAACTCGTTTAACTCATCTACTAACGGTTGCAAATACACATTAATGTCATTCCCGGGTGACCTGGTTCAGGAATAAGCAATGATATCATGAAAAATGACTCATTTATACACAACTAATGAGGTAAATTGTAGAGCATAAGTACCACTGGCCACATACTGTATGAGCTACTCATATAACCAAATGGATTAAAATCATCGCTTGTAAGACCTAGTGAACATTGTAAGAATTCTCTGCAAACCAATCATATTGCTTGTCAAAATTTTGCTAGGCTTCAGAGTCCGTAGTGTGCCTCAATATATGTCACGCCCCAAACTCGGAAACCGAGCTCACAAAATTCCCGATCACCGAATCCGGTGCTGACAGCCTCCGTAGTACCCCATTCTCGGCTCCCAGCGCCCATACGTCAGATTCCGATCCTGAGATCCTACAAGGAGGATTTTCAGTATAATTTTTTTTTTGTAATGAAGCATAACCACAAGTATACCCAAATCATAAGGGCAACATCATCATCACATATCCACTAATATAATCGTTTGAATACACTGCTGAAAGGGAAATACATATATCGAAATCAAAACTCCAAAAGCTCCAGAGGATAGCTGCATGCTCCAAGCTCAACGCTGCTGCAATCTAACGCCACCTGCATGCATCTATCGTGCATAAGCTTACAAAAGCTTAAAAGGTGGTGGAAGTGTGTGTAAGGTAAGTGCTAAGTATCAATAAAGCACATAAATCATACATCATTGGGATAAACAGAAATACTAATAAGATCATGAATCATATGACATCAGAGTAAGCGGAAGTATACTGGTAAGTCCATGAATGTTATCACCGTAGTACACAAAGCAATGTGATGCAAAACATAATAAGACAATAACAGATCTTTGAGAATGCAATGCAATATACAAATCTGACGAGCCACGAATACCATCAACCCCATCTAGGCCATATAAGTGCAAAAACATAGTAACCCAAAATGCTAAGGCTCATGATGCAATGTAATATGCGGTGCGAATGAAATGACCATGCAGGAAAGTGAAGTCAGGATGATAGTACGAAGTATCACAGGCTATGGGGTCCATCACAAGGGACTTCTATCCAAACCACTCTCATACCTAAATTTGGATAGTCAGATACAATGTAGTAAACTCCTGATCTCAGGTTAGTCACACGCTCAACCGAAATACTGGCCATGCGATGGTATACGTAACAAATAGTTACGCACCACCAGCCCGAGTGGATAGTGAATGAATGAATGAATGGGTATGCAATTCCTGCTCAATAAGTCCATGTATTATTACGGTTCCTCTCTGGGATCATCACCGGGGTCTATTACACTCTACGCCAGCTTGCCGCCCCTATCCAAGAGCACAACTGGGTAAGTGGAAGAGACCTCACTATCCGCCTGCCAATATCGGGCCCGGCTCGTTGATAGCGGACCCATTCCTCAAGCTGGTCAAACTCAACCTAGATATTGCTCCCTCACTCAGGCGGGTAAGGTCACACCCCTTTTCAACCGACCACGACACAGTGGGAGACGCGGCCTCCTGGTATTCGGCCCTCGTGCGCTCATATATCCACTCAGTCTCGACATTGGAGTCATCTCCTGGCCACGGAAGTTCAGGGATTTTCACCCAGGGACATCTATGGCGCCCGTATGCTAGAACCAAACATTTTCGGTGTCCCGTCTGGCCATCCACGATATGCCTGTGGAGGCCACGGCCCTGATGTCACTAGGGCGTACAATGATCAAGTAACATGTATGCAAGATGTATGAATCACACCGTATAAACATGCAGCAAATTCGCGCGTACCATGCGCTCATGTCGGGCACTCCATCTCATATGGAGTCCCGTAAATGTCTCAGCCCAATGGCTCATGTTATAACTAAACATTCCTCATATCAAGCATACATATGATGCATATGGGTATGAATCATGGAGCTACACTAAGCATGTTATAAGGTGATGAACTATCCTTACAACTCAGATGGGCTTAGACGGCCTACACACAACAAGTATGGGCCTACCAATGGCCCTAGGGAGAGTCGTAATGCGGACATTTAACCAACATTATACTTACAATGTGGACGTCAAACCAACATTGCTCCTAAGGCATAGCCCGCCATATAGGTCAACACATAAAACACGGTGGAATCACATTCAATGGGCCTTATGTTATCCTATTGGGCCTCGACCCATGGGCTTCCAATACATCAAATGGGCCTCACAACATAGGCCTCATGCATATCAAGGTGGGCCTCAACAACGGCCACAAATACACATGAAGGTGGGCCTCAACAACGGCCACAAGTACACATCCAGGTGGGCCTCAACAACGGCCATAAATACACATCCAGGTGGGCCTCAACAACGGCCACAAATACACATCCAGGTGGGCCTCAACAACAAGCCTTATACACATCATAATGGGCCTCTTACACAACAGGTGGGCCTCACAAACAACAATGGACCTGATGGGGCAACCCATGGTCCAGCCAAAATGGATGGGCGACACATATATTCATCAGGGTAGCCCTGCACAATGGGCCTTAGCTGGACTGCATGGAGACAATATACACATCATGGTGAGCCTGAATAGTTCAAGTGGGCCCAGGTCGACAGTAAGTGGGCCCTGCATTTGCACGACAGGTAGGCCTACCATCCATGGCTAAAGGGTGTAGTAACAACACATATCATGGCAGGTCCTACAAAATCTGGACGGTCATAGCGAGACACGTCTAATGGGTCTCGCCATCCCATGGATGAATGGCCTGCACATACCACATATGTATGGTGGGGTCCACTTGAATTTTAGATCTAACTCATTCTTTAACTCATGCCATAAAATGATACCTCAAAATGGTTGGAAGGTTTGGATACAACCCATGCATCATGGTAGGTCCCATAGGGATGGACGGCATAGATGAAGTACACGCCTCATGGTGGAGTCCACATTAATGGAAGGTGTGGATTACAAAACATACATTAGTGGTCCCATGTGGGGCCCACCATAACATGTATCTACCATCCAATCTATTTAATAAGGTCACATATACCAAAACTAAATAATAAATAAATATTATATTTATCCAAAACTTGTGGAACCAGGGAAGTTCCAATGGCAGATGTTCAATCGTCCATTACTTTTCACTGTGTGGTCCACTTGATAGGCAGATCTGCCCAATTAGTCTCAAGCCTTAAGGCTAGCCATCATTTGAATGGACGATTTAGATATAACCCATACATCAAGGGTGGGGTCCACTGGCCATCCAGCAGCTGGATGGCCCAACCACAATGGCTGGACGGCATTGATGAAGCATATACATCATGGCTGGTCCCATGGTGGGGACCAGCACAAGCATCACGGTGGGTCAGGTCCCACCGTCCAGTGGTGTGGACGCACTCGGTTAAAACAAATACATCATTGGGCTCCACCGTCCAGCACCGTGGACGGTGTGAATAAAATACATACATCATTGTGGGTCCCACGTGGGGCCCACCATTATATTCCTATGCCATCCAACCCGTTCACAAGATCATGCATATCTGGATAAAGAGTAAAAACAAATTTCATATTGATTCCGAAATTTCTGTGGACCCAAAAGGGTTTCAAAGGTAGATGGTTAATTCCTACTATTTCCTATGGTGTGGGCCACCTGGGCTTTGGATGGGCCTGAGTTTTAGAGGAGGCCTACTTCAAGCAGGGGCCCACCTCAAGAATGGCTTGGATGACATACATACATCAAGGTGGGGCCCACGGCTAGAGCCGTGGGACCTGCTTAAACACGCTACCGTCTTTGCTACAGGACGCACCGCCGTCTCTCTTTCAGGCTGCCAGCGGAGTAAAAGTTCTTTTTTTTTTTTTCATATATGGGGCCCACAACAGGACGATCCAGTCCATCAGTTGTGTGTGTCCCACATAGTGGAGGGGTCAGTTCAAGTTTCAAATGCAGTTAAATTTCAATTGGGCCCCAGAAAGTACTTTTATGTGTTTTAGCATGTCTTCACATGAATTTTGATGGGGTGGCCTACCAGAGAACTTGATTGGCTTCATTTTTTGGCTCAACGCCTAAAATGAGCTGGGGAACAAAATGGACGACTTGGATTAGAAACATATATCACAGTGGGGCCTGCATGAGCAGCCCACCCAAAAATCTAAAAAAGGCAACTGAGGTTAATATATTATATTATTTATTTTGTTTTGTTTTTGTTAGCTTGCTAGTACACACTCATGTCAGTGCACGCACTTCACGTTAGCGTGGCTAACATCCAGCATCGTCTAGGGATAAACATAGTGGTGGGTCCCACACGGACGTGGCCCACATTCATCAAGGTGGGTCCCACATGAATGTGGCCCATCTGATTTAAACTAGTCTGATACTTGTGTGTTTCTACTACCATAAGGTAAGGTCCACATGACTTGGACGGTTTGGGTAAAACATACATCAAGGTGGGGTCCATCCAAGTGGGCCACACATCACATAGAAATGAGGAGAGAAAGAGACAAGCACTCACCTTAGACTTCTCCTTCCTTCTTCCGCCAATGCATGCTAGAGCTCCAAATGATCAATTTCAACGGTTGGGATCACACTTGGATGGTGGAGATGGGAGATAAGAAGTGGGCCACACAAAGCTCCCTCTCATGGAGCTCTCATGAACGAATTCTTGCTTGGGAGGAAATGAGGAAGATAGGAGAGAGAGAGAGAGAGAGAGAGAGAGAGAGAGATAGGTGATAGATGATAGGTGTACTTGGGTGTAAGAGAAAGTTTGACTTTGGGGTTGCTTGGGGATGGGGTTGTACTTTGACATGTGAGGTGATGTGTACTTGATTGATGGGATTAATGGGATTTGATGTGATGTTGTGTAGAGATTCTCTTGAGATCGAGAAAGCGCGGCGTTTCTTTGAAATAAACGCCGACTCACATCTTCTGGTCAAGGTATCGGATCGGTGCATGAGTCGTGGCGTTGGAACCGCGGCGATGGTGCGGTCGCAATGATACAGGTCTCAAATTAAACCGACTCGAATCTAAAGGATACGACTTACGATCGATCGTAATGTCGATTATCAGTCGCAGATTGCCGGACTTCGACGGAAAGGATCGCAGGATTCATCGGAACAGTACAAACTAGGATACGGGTCTTACAGTATACTATCATCATAAACGTATTTCTCCTTATGCCACCTCATATTTTCAGCCGTCTTACGAGACGTAAACAATCTTTGCAATCTGTGTTTCAATGGGAAGTACCTTAACACCTTTACGGAATTTTCTTACACTTGGCTTCGTCATACTTCCACCTAGACTCTCCACATTCTGGACACTTTTCAATATTTTTATGCTTTTTCCAATACAATACACAATCATTTATACATGCATGTATGGGGATGTAACCAAGGCACAAGTTTCGCATCAAGGATTTTGCCTCGTAATGAGACTTAGGCAATGTCTCACCATTTGGTAATGCTTTTCTTAACAAGTCAAGCAACATGTTGAACAATTTGTTACTCCAACGATTTATTGTCTTCAAATGAAGTAACCTTGTAAGAAAATTCAACTTGGAGAAGTTCTCATACCTTGGATAAAGTGGACATTGCGTATCCCTCAACAACCTACTAAACTTTTCTAATTCAACAACACCCATAGGAGGAATATCTTGGCTACTACTTGTCGCTACAAAATCAATATTCGCAATTGTTCCCCTGAACACATCCCCAATGATATCTTACATTTCGTCAACGTCTTCATCCTCGTCATCCGGCACGATTGGGTCAGCAAAGACTTCAGTGGCCTCAACTCTTTGGTGAAACTCTTCACCATGATAGTCCACCAAGTGTAACCCTGGTCAATCTCAACTATGAATAAATCGTCTTCTACTTTGTTTAAAGTCTTATGAACCATGTTCTTGCATTTTCGACATGGACACCTAATCCTATTGCCTGAATCTGCCCGATATCGTGCAAATTCCATGAACTCTTGAACCCCTTCTTTATACTCTGGGCCAAACTTGTTCTTAGCTCGCATCCAACTCTTATCCATCTCTACAATGAAAAGATTAGAGTCAGATTACGGAAATAGGTTTAAGATTAGGTTAGGGTTATAGGTTTGGGTTTAGCTGTAGGTTTAAGTTAAATGAATTAAGTCTAGGTTTAGGTTTATATTAAGGTTATAGGTTTAGGTTTAAGTTTAGGTTTAGGGATTTAAGAATATGTTTAGGTTAGGGTTATAGGTTTAGGTTTAGGTGTAGGGATTTGAGAATAGTTTAGGCTTAGGGTTTAGGGATTCGGATTCGGGTTCGGGATATGGTTTAGGTTTGAGTTTTCAAGTTTTTTGGTTTAGGTTAGGGAGTTGAGATTAGGATTAGGTGTAGGTTTAGGTATAGGTATTTGAGTTTTGGTTTAGGTTTGAGTTTAGGAATTCGGGTTCCTGGGTTTGGTTCGGGTTTAGGTATAGGGATTTGAGAATAAGTTTAAGCTTAGGGATTTGAGTTTCGGTTTAGGTTTAGGTTTGGAATCGGGTTCGGATTGGGTTTAGGTTTTCAAGTTTAGGTATAGGTTTAGGTTAGGGTTATAGGTTTGGGTTTAGGTGTAGTTTAAGTTAAGTGAATTAAGTTTAGGTTTAGGTTTAGGTTAAGGTTATAGGTTTACGTTTAGGTTTAGAGATTTGAGAATAGGTTTAGGCTTAGGGTTTAGGGATTGATTGATTCGTGTTCGGGATCGGGTTTAGGTTTAGGTTTTCAAGTTTAGGTTTAGGTTTAGGTTAGGGAGTTGAGATTAGGATTAGGTGTAGGTTTAGGTTTAGGATTTGAGTTTCGATTTAGGTTTAGGTTTGGGAATCCGGTTTGGGTTCGGGTTCAGGGATCGGGTTTAGGTTTAGGTTTTCGAGTTTAGGTCTAGGTTTAGGTTAGGGTTATAGGTTTGGGTTTAGGTGTAGGTTTAAGTTAAGTGAATTAAGTTTAGGTTTAGGTTTAGGTTTAGGGATTTGAGAAACATGTTTAGGTTTAGGTTTAGCTTAGGTTTAGGTTAGGGTTGTAGGTTTAGGTTTAGGGATTTAGAGAATTAGGTTTGAGAATAAGGTTTAGGCTTAAGGATTTAGGATTGATTTAGGATCGGGTTCGGGATTGAGTTTAGGTTTGGGTTTTCAAGTTTAGGTTTAGGTTTAGGTTAAGGAGGTGAGATTAGGATTAGGTGTAGGTTTAGGTTTAGGATTTGAGTTTCGATTTAGGTTTAGGTTTAGGAATTCGGGTTTGAGTTCGGGTTTAGGTTTAGGGATTTGAGAATAGGTTTAGGTTTGGGTTTAGGTGTAGGTTTAAGTTAAGTGAATTAAGTTTATGTTTAGGTTTATGTTAAGGTTATAGGTTTAGGTTTAGGTTTGAGAATAGTTTAGGTTTAGGGATTTGAGAATAGGTTTAGACTTAAGGTTTAGGGATGATCCGGGTTACGGTTTGGGATCGGGTTTAGGTTTGGGTTTTCAAGTTTAGGTTAAGGTTTAGGTTAGGAGTTGAGATTAGGATTAGGTGTAGGTTTAGGTTTAGGATTTGATTTTCGGTTTAGGTTTAGGTTTAAGAAATCGGGTTTGGATTTAGGTTTAGGGATTTGAGAATAGGTTAGGTTTAGGTTTAGGTTTAGGTTTTCGAGTTTAGGTTACGGTTTAGGTTATTGGTTTAGGGATTTGAGAATAGGTTTAGATTTAGGGATAAGTTTCGGTTTAGGTTTAGGTTTAGGTTTAGGAATTCGGGTTCGAGTTCGGGTTCGGATCGGGTTTAGGTTTAGATTTTTGAGTTTAGGTCTAGGTTTAGGTTAGGGCTATAGGTTTGAGTTTTGGTGTAGGTTTAGGTTTAGGGACTTTGAGAATAGGTTTAAGTTTAGGTTTAGGCTTAGGGTTTAGGGATTCAGATTCGGGTTCGGTTCGAGATCGGGTTTAGGTTTGGATTTTCAAGTTTAGGTTTAGGTTTAGGTTTAGGTTAGGGAGTTGAGATTAGGATTAGGTGTAGGTTTAGGTTTATGGATTTGAGTTTTGGTTTAGGACATCCTCTAGGGCTTGTAGTGATGTTTATTTATAATCCAACCTATTTACAAGATCACACAAACATCGATGAAGGGAAAAAATAAATATCCGCGGTTCCCACCTTCCAGGGACCCCCACTCAACATCCGGATAGCTTCGAAGCACATCTGGGTCTGCTCCATTAATTTCGAGCTAATATATAAATACGGGCCTGTCCAAATGGACAGACCACCCATATTGTTATCTATAGGAAATTGACAGCTTCATCATGGTCATAACAGCGGTTCCCACCTTCCAGGGACCCCCTCTTAACATCCGGATAGCTCCGACGCACATCCGGGTTTGCTCCATCAATTTTGAGCTAATACATAAACACGGGCTTATCCAAATGGCCAGGCAACCCATGTTACTATCCATAGGAAATGGACAGCTTCATTATGGTTATAACAGCGGTTCCCACCTTCCAGGGACCCCTGCTTAACATCTGGATAGCTCCAACGCACATCCGAGTCTGTTTCATTAATTTCAAGCTAATACAATTAAATCCTAAATTGGTTACCTATCCAAAGTTGAATAGATTGTAATACTTTTATATTTCCATTTAAACATCCACGCCGAAAATCCGGCAGCGTCTCCCTATGCATCTCTAGATAAGTTGATCTTATATTACATTCCGATGCCAAATATCTAAAGCAATGTAAAGATATTTGACATTGGATATGGAATGGAAAAAACATATCCAGAGAGAAACGAGGAGATGGATCATGGATCAGGTATGAACATTTAAATAGATTATATTAAAGCATACTATTCATCTAACCTTGAACTATCCAAAATGGGACAATTTGAGCAATTTCTATGCCACCAAAAACATGTCATAGCTATGTATGGCCACATAGAAATCTTCAAACGAGTAACTAATTATCTAACTTACAAATCACAATCACAAGTCACAACTATAAACTAACAAGTTACAACAATAATTTAAGAAAAAAAATGTAATACATATTAAGCATATTGCCCATATTAAGCATATTAAGCCTCATTTCGACCAAGACCTATACATGTGGTGCCCACATGATGAACAACCCTGATCTCATCTACAAGTTCAAATCTCCAACCTTTACATTTCTGTACTATATTTATGGTTCCAGTAGTAAATGTAGTAATTAAAAATGACAACATGCTTAGTGCAAGTTGCTTGTTTTGTTCAAATTAAGTGAATCAAACTCCAAGCAAACATAAATAAATAAGAGATAAGAATTTAAGTTTGTGCACTAATCATGTGCGATGCATGATAATCCCATAACAATATTTCATGTTATAAACAAAAGCCACTCTCAATATAATTAGCCATTATTTTAATGTATTTCCCATGGGAAGCTTCAAACAACATCAAGGGCTTATTTTAAGTTTAAGTCTTGTTTTAAGTCTAGGACCTTGATTGGTAGACGCCTAAAAATAAGTTCAACTTATTTTAGTTAGCAATGATTCTGGAATAGAAATCTTAGTCTTTAATATGTTGTTAGTTTTTACATGAGCTCATTATATACTAAGGATAAAGATCTCCATATCATAATAATTATTAACTAAATGAGATGACCTCATTTATAAGTGTGTATCAAACAGGCCCTAGCACTTGTTTATTATGGTAATTTAGTAAATCTAAGTGGGCGTTTGGATCATAAGTTATTTAAGATAATCTACTTATGCCTTAAGTAATTCATATATCTTAATTTCTATTCATTAAATTGAAGTGATTAAGCAACTTTAAATAAAAAAATTTATTTATAATTGATTATAAACCAAACCTACTCAAATATTACTCATTGTTGATAATTTGAATGGAATTTCAATCAAAGAAATCTATCTATGGTTTTGTTTGTTGGAGCTAATACCTAAAAAATAAAAAAGCAGAGAGATATAGATAAGAAGAAGAGAGACAAGACTTTCTTTACTTGCATCTAAATGTTTATTTCATATATCATCGGGAAGGTTATTTGTTACAAATGTTTCTCACTTAGCGGGTGTTTATATGCCATCCAAACCGTTTATAAAGTCATTTCCAGATGGATGAGTTGTAAACACAGACAATATATATATATATATATATATATATATATATATATATATATATATATGTTTATATTGTATAGCTAACTATTTTAAAAAGTGACGGAGACTTTTCAACCGTACACTTGGCATAGTTGTACTTCCAATCATACTGTCTACGGTTGTACTTCCAATCTACTGTCCACGTTGCTTACCCAACAGTGGATAGAAAATAGCCCAAAAATTGCACTGATATTATAGTATTAACTACCTGACTTTTCCGGTGGAATTTGGTTCACTTGCTAGTTTACTTTTAATCTTTTATTTTATATATACTTATTAATTGGATGGTTTGGATTACTTGATTAGTATAATTTCATAGATATGTTTCATGAATAAAGGGCCCACAATTTTAGCGATATGGATGGTTATAAATTAGTTCTTGTTCTATTCTTTTTCACATGAGTCATCCACGGCGGCAGCGAGGACATGATGTCAATGGTTTGGATATAAATCTCAGGTAGACCACACCACAAGAAAACAGTACTAATTGAATGTTCACCATTAAAAACCTCCTAGGGCCCACTGTAATTTTTATTTGACATCCAACCTATTGATTAGGTCAAACTGACCTGGATGAAGGGTAAAAAAACAAATATTATCTTGATCCAAAGCTTTTGTAGGCCCTGAGAATTTTTTAATGGTGGTTGTTCAACAAACACAGTTTTCTGTGATGGGTCCACTTGAGATTTAGATCTATCTCTTTTTTCGGTCTCACAACATAAAATGATCTGAAAAAATGGATGGATGGCGTGGATAAACAGATACGTAATGGTGGGCCCTACCATGTGCATTGACAAATCCACCCTAAAATCCTCAAATTCAAATTTTGGACAATCCACCCTAAAATCCTCAAATCCCTAAATCGTCATTAAGATTGAGAGAGAGAGAGAGAGAGAGAGAGAGAGAGAGAGAGAGAGAGAGAGAGAGAGAGAGAGAGAGAGAGAGAGATGGGCACTGGAGTCGTTTCGACTTAAAACATAACATTATTATCGACGAACATTTTCATCGGTAATACTTTTAACATTTCGTCGGTAAAAGGCTTCAAAAATATTTGGGCCCACCCGTGCTCTATCAACCCTATCCACTCCGTACACATGTTTTTAAATATATATTTTAACTGACGATACAAAATATCGTTGGGAAAAGTTTCCAGGCTGTCGTTGTAAATGGTGGCAGGAACATATTTGGTCATGATGAGAATCTTTTACCGACGAAATCATATTTCGTCAGAGAAATATTAAATTTACTGACGAAATAATTGTCGGGAAATATTATGTATCATCGGTTTCATCAATAATACAGAATATCGTCGGGCAAAGTTTCCAGGCCGTCGTTGTAAATGGTGGTGTGAACATATTTGGTCGTGGTGGGAATCTTTTGCCGACGAAATCATATTTCGTCGGGGAAAGTCATGTATACCGATTTAATCAATTTCGTCGGTAAAAGGCCAATTTCTTGTAGTGTTTGTTAAACACAACTGGATTAAGATATTGGCATTTTTATCTAACTTGTTCCACTCTTATTCTTTCATAGTTTTCAGTTACTTTGCAAAGAATGCATCTTCCAATCTTTGCTATACTAGAAGACGATTTATGTTCACCTTCCATAATTCAAAGTTGTTTTTTCCCAAAATACTTGTCTACATCGAACTTCATCCTAGATGCCATATATACCTTGTCTTCATATTCGATCTGCTTCCCAACGTTAGCTCTGATACCACTTATTGGGACTCGTGGAAGTACAAAGAGAGGAATCAAACAAAGTAATCACAATCACAAAAGTAAATCCAATAGAAAACACTCTGAATTTACGTAGAAAAACCATTGTGGGGAAAAAGCACGACACAAAGTGATAATGCACTATGAATAACAAAGTTACAAGAGATAAAACTTTATTGATTCAAAGCCCCATGAGAAAAACTTTAGCCTTTTCCTCTCTCCAAAACCCTCTCAAACCCTTAAGCACGTCTAGCATTTACCCTAATTCGAATTACACTCATATATTTAAGCAAAATCGGAAATAGATACAAATCTCACAAAAATTCGCAAAATTGTGCAACCCGTCGATCAGTCACGTTGACCGGTTGAAACGCTTCAATCGATCGGGTCGACCTGTTGACCAAAGTTTTTGACCCGTCGAAAACTTCAAAAATTGTCTAGAGAGTTTTGTCAAAGAATCAAATATTTTTTTATAAGCTTCAACATGTCGACCGGTCGATGGCCCTTGTTTCCGCATAGATTTGAGGCATTCGATTTTCAACAATCTCACTATCATGGATTGGAATATCCATAGTAAATCGGCCAATATGGGTGTATAGTATCTGTATCAGCTCGATATGATAAGCAATACGGGGTTATATCGACCTTACTTAGAAACGGGCAATGTCGGCATGCTTGAATTTGAAAAATCTTCTAAAAAAATTTCTCTATTTATTCCAGTCATTTTTTCCATTTAAACTATGGGAGAAGCTTAGAAAATCATTTAAAACTAGATCTAGGCCAATTTTCAGAACCAAAACAAAAATTTTGAGTGCAATTTGATGAATGAATATGGAGCATGCCCTTATGGAAAAAAAAATACCAAAAGAGTAAACCATCACTTTTTTGTTTATTTTTTTTTAATTATGTTTTCATTTTTTTTAATGATGGCCGCCAAATTATATTGTATTTGTGTTCAATTAGATCCCATTTGGCTGACTTTAAACAGGTCAAACTCATAGAGAGCATTCTCATATAATAATTAAAAAAAAAGGTCTAAGAAAACATTATATGCATGTATAAAATAATATAAAATGATAGATTTTTAAATCTCTTAAGTGCCCTTTTTCTTGTATTTTTCTTAATTATTTAGTTTAAAACAACGCAACTAATACAAGCCCATTCAATTCGATATGCGATCCGGTAGTAATTCATGATGCCCGTATCATATTGTTTTTCAACCGGGCCATTACAACCCTTGATACTGATATCAGAACCATGCCACTGATAAAAAACAAGTCAAATCTTAGGTCATTAGTCAATTCACCCTAATACCATAGTTAATCACCTCGCTTTTGACAAGAATTTTGATCTAATTGGCTCTAGATGAGGAGACTGGTCCCAAAGGAGACATGCAGCAATGCAGCTACTAGTTGAACTCTGTAAGAAAAGGGACCATCCGTATTATCTTCATCCAACCAGCTCTCTTTTTATCTAAGGAACGACAATTAATGAGAGTTCAATTTTCTCATACATAATATTGAAATGAGAAGGAATGTAAAATGGGATTTTCTTTCCCAAATGGCAGGACAATTGTGCTTTTGGCTCACCCTCTTAAGGTTAAATTACTGATTTAAGGATGCGGTTGAGGTCCACATGTTTTAACATGGGATCCATTGATTCACCCTAAGACTAGATAGTAGTGGCTTAGACGGTCCATCAAGTGGTTCCCTAATTGGGCCCAACACACACAAAAAAAAGGATGTTTAATTGAAGTTTTTTAACCATTGAGCTTTTGTTTTAACTATTAAAATTATTTTATTGTACTTGATGGATATTTGGGTGTTGAGCTCTTGTGGTATATCTCTTAGGCCCGCATGAGCTTATGGGCAAGAGTGAATAGCACTTGGCAGTGGAGGGATTTAGTTAGTGCATAGATAAGGTAACTTTACAAACTAATTTTGTCAAAATCCAGCCCTATTTTCAGTGCAAAATGTGAAAGTTATCTGCTCAAAATTTTCCTATGAAATTATTCAAGTCTATAATGTTCTAAATTAGATAGTGTTCTAGCATCAATAATATGGAACTTTCTCAAAAAACTTGCATGGAACCAACCATGCAAAGCTGGGTGTTTCTTTTCTTTCTTTCTTTCTTTCTTTCCTCTTCTTCTTCTTACTTTCTTTTCCTTTTTTTTCCCCCTTTTTCTTTTTTGGTAATATTATGCAAAGCTGAGTATGAAACATCAGTATAGTAAAACAGTGTTCAATTCTGCTTTCTATGAAAGGTGAAGATATCAGTCAAGATATCCATCAATGAGAATTTTGCCAAGTGGCTTGAATGATGCAGCCTTGTTTGGTAGACGCATAAACTGAGTTTATCCCATTTTAGTTAACAATAATTATGTACAAGATATCAGCATCTCTAACACATAGGTACCATTAATTAAAATGAGATACACTCATTTTTCTGTGTTGATCAAACAAAGCCTAAGATTTCCAGTGGAAGGTTTTGCAGACTTCAGTATAGATTTGAGATAAGCCCAACGAATTTTTTTCTTTCAAAAAATGGATATGCATTGAGTATGAAGGCCTCTTGATCCAATCCACACTTCTCTTAATTTTAATGGTTCTGTTGGCAAGAGATTCATATATGGAATTTTCTTAACTGGAGTTATCATGATTTGCCTTCCAATCTTCAGCATTGTTTAGAGACACTAATGGTTTTGTAGTCTCCTCACAAATGCACTCCCTTCTCCAACCACACAAATATCACCAGCATGGCAGGTATGTAGGTTTAAATCACTGCAGAAACCAGCAATAGAGCCACTGGAACTGAGCAAGGCTACAAAAAACAGCCTCATACATGACAGATTTCAAAACCATCACATCCACATAGAATTACCTCTACCAGAAATAAAATTTCATTCTCTTTGAGTAGATGCTAGACTGCAAGTAATTAAACTAGAAAACTTGAGAAAATAACTCACAGAATTATCACTAGTAAATAAAAAGCATAAATAAAGCACACAAACATTTTCTCAGTTTTAGGCTGCATCTGGATATAATATTGAATTGAGTTGGGATAAATTCCTCAGATGGAATGCAAATGACCAAATTGGAGTTACCTCTTGTGCGTCTTCTGTTGATCTCATTCCTTCTTATTTTTTTCATAGCTTCCTTCATATGGGGATTAAACAACTCTTCATCCTTTATCATTCTGCTTGCTATGGCGACTCAACGGGGCTATATATATGAGAAAGGGTAGATGTCCAAAATAGGTTCTTCAAATGGATATGCATAAACCTCCTTCAACATTCCAGTAGCGAGATTGTACGACAAAATACTTCCTTTATACATTAAATACACAATCCCAAAATCATCGTTAAAAGCACGAGGTGAAAAGAATTTGGAATGCCCCATGTCCATCTTCCTCAACATTGGAGCCATAAGGCTAGCACTATGCTTCAGCTGCCACTCAAAGATATGTTGATTGCGATTATAGTTTCGATCTTCCATGTGGAGGACCCATATGTTAATTCCATTTTCATAGCATTCACAATAGTGCAAAAACCCTTCTGAGTCCCAAATGCACATCTCGTATGTGTACCTATACGTTTTATGCGATGGAAGTTTGATGAGGTTACAGTAATCATCCTCTAAATGGTAGATCAATATGTAATTCCCCCATATCCAATGAATAGCTCCTTTCAAAGAAACTGAGTGGGCTTGGGGCACATTATAAATGTAAGAAAAAGGTGGAATTTCCAGCTCTATTTCTTTCCATCGGCAAGTTTGAGAAGAATAGATCTCCATATCAAAACTGTTAATACGATCATTGTAAAAGAAGCGTATTACTTTGTAATTCTTCCCATCAGAAGCCAAGGAGGCGTGAGCCGTCAACATGCCAAAGCGAGAATGGGGAAGCTGTAGTGTATGCTTGGTAGTGGGATTATATACATATAACCTCTCTAACCAACCCTTTTTAAGGAGAAGCAAGCCATTGCGAGAATCAATAATCAAACACTTCTTCTCTGAAGAGAAGCCAAGGGAGTGATTGAGAAAGGCGCTTCCCTCCTTATCAACTCGAAAAAAAGTCGTTTGGATAGTGTTATCGAGTCGAGAAATGCGTTGGCAAAGAAACCCTACATCCGTTGTTTTTGGCAATACACGGTAAGAAATTAGAGCATACCATCCTTTGGATACACACTTGAATCTGGAAAGAGTCTTCTTCGGAAAGCGTGAGAGTATGTCCACCAAAATGTCTTCACAGAA
Source organism: Magnolia changhungtana (assembly GCA_030180095.1). NCBI lineage: Eukaryota > Viridiplantae > Streptophyta > Magnoliopsida > Magnoliales > Magnoliaceae > Magnolia > Magnolia changhungtana. Next base: position 3,331,562 of record JASAUF010000629.1, on the reverse strand, counting down.
AATGCCATCTTCCATCTCTTCCTCTATCTACAAATGCAAAGAGGGGAATCTATTACTGAAAGGAGAAGGAGAAGTAAAAACCTGGAAATGGAAATCCCAGATCGTGATTTCCTAAAGCCTGCAGAAATGTGAATCAAAAACACCTTTTCTAGGCATTGGATCTAAGATGGATGGTGAGAGGCTACAACTACTTTTTCTTGTCTTTCTTTATTTCATGCGATGCGAGGAATCGGTTCCAGACAGGGTTTGATTGAGAAAAGAAAAGTAAATAATGGAATGAATCCAGCATGCCGTGAACGCGTTACTCGCGTCTTTACGTGCTGCGAATCTTTAGGACGGCAGGACGTTTTGGAATTTTCAGGTACTCTCAGGTCCAACGAGTTGGACTAATGATTAGGTCCATAAGCATAAAAACACATTGAGATATTATTAAGAAACACCGGTTCAGCTATACATCAAGTTCAATCAGCATGGAAACTCACAATTAATTTCATTTAATAAAAGCTGAAAAGGGTCCTTGGCTTGAATTTATGACAAATCTATTGCGACCATCATTCACATCACTCCTTGTTAGGTCCAAGATCCAAAAAAATAAGCCTGATTTGTGATTAAGGTGGACCACTCAATTAAAAATAGTGTATAACGCAAAGCTCATCCTTTCGAAAGTGTTTTCCTTGGTGTGACCCACATGAATCACTAATTAGCCTAATCTTTGTGCCTAAGACCATATTTTAGTTTGGCGTCCAATGGGTAGAGTGGATTCAATATAATAACCACAACAGAACTTAAATCAAAAGTGGATGTCTCTCTCCCAACTGTTTCCATTATTGTGGTGGATTATGGGATGGTCCGATTTTTTTTTAGCTCTAAGGCAAACATGGAATCACCCATCTAATGGTTGAAGTAGATCTTGTTTATATATCATGGTGGGTTATTCAAAAATCAAGGAGCATCGGTAAAACTCTCTTACAACCAAACATATCCGTAGTGTGCCCAAGCTAGGCAAATGGGTCCATTATTCAATTGCTCAAACTGTTGAACTGGTGGAACCAAAGCTTAAAGTATGTTTTGGATTGGAATATCATGAGCATTTAATAGTCGGCCTTTTCTTTCCATATTTTTTTTTTGCTTTATGCTGAAAGTCTTGTTGGGGGACTACGAAAGCACACAAAGATGAATCAAGTGAAATAATTCAATCGCACCAAGTAAGCACAATGCAAAAACAACGATTTTAACTTGAAAAAATTCTTTCGAAAAAAACCATGGCACAAAGCAACAGTAAACACTATGAAAGCATAAATTAAAAGAGATAGAGAGAATATCCGATTCGAACAATCCTCAAATCTCCCTTACAAGCCATTTAAAACTCTATGAACGAATTAGAAAGCTTAAGATACTTACCAATCCTAATTATATTTCTATATATAGCATATAAGAGAATCCCGATCAAAATCAGAAACAAATTCCATAGATACACAACTTTGTAAATCTGCGCATCCGTTCGATGACACATTCAATGGTACTTCGATGACATCGACTAAATTGTCGATGACATCGAACCCACTTTGATGACATCGAACTAATACCAAAACGTTCCAATGACCAAACATGAAAATCTGGATTTTACTGATGATATCGACCAGGCCTTCGATGACATCGAACAACCTTCGATAACATCAAACGACCTTCGATGACATCGAAAAAAAGACCTAAGGTGTCCAGCAACCAATTCGAATGATTCTGGATATTTCCGATGGCATCGAGCCGACTTCGATGACATCGAAGTCTACTCGATGGCATCAAGACTGTCATCGACAGACTGTTGAATTTACAGATTTAAAAAACCTATTAATAAATCTATTTAGAGTTCATTAATTGAAGGGTCATGAATATTTTAGCCTAAGAGAGATTCCACGTGGAATTGGAGACCCATCATACAGTGATTTCGATCACCAAAAAAGGCCCACTTGCATGGACTGGGGAATCAAGAAACTTGAAGAAAAAAAAAAAATTGGAGCTTTGGTAGAATGTCCGGATGTATTACTGTATATACGTACATTGGAACTTTAGCCTTTGGATTTTGGTCATCTTTCAATCATTCAAACCGTTTTTACGATGGTCCTCACCTTGGATGGAGGATAGATAAAAGAAAGTATTCTTACATTATAATAGTTAAATCCTTGATCATATGACTTTTACCTTATCGATCAATATGATCAGTGGTCTCCTCGACCTTTGAATAATTAAATTTCAAATATTTCAACCCCATGGCTTTTTGGATATCCTATCTCAGTGGAGGTCCATCAGATAAACAATCGTAGAAAAGGACGATAATCTAATGGCTAAAGTCCTGACCTATCTTATATTCCAATACCCAGGCGTGTATTCTAGATCTCAAGAACTGCATAGGATGAGCCTTTGCCTGCGCATGCACTAAGAAATAAACTAGAAATATATGCAACTAAAATTAAACCATCCAAAAATGTGGGTCTTGTGTCTTTTCTGGTTATGTTGAAGTAATACTCATTCAGTTTCCTAACCAGCAGATTGGTTGACATCAATGGACAGTTAATAAACAGCCCAAATTCAGAATTAAAACATCTGTTAATCAAAACTTGAAATCATTTAATACACTAGATTTAATGTTCATGGATCCATGTGTTTGAAGTGTTTAATTTGAGATGTAAGTGCAAGTGTTTTAAGAGTTGGAATCCCTACAACCTGTCATATGCATGCTGTTGGACGGGTAAAGGGCAAGTCCATGGATGACCATGATCGCACAAATTCAGGCTGGAGGGGTCTTGATTAGGCAAAAATAGCTTACACATGTACTATAATTTTGGACAGCTATAACTTTGTAATAGATTATCCATTTTGTGCATAAAATATATTATTAGAAAGCTTTCAACAAGCTCTACGCTTCACCAACCTCCCAGGTTATTAGTTTCCCTTTAAATGGTTGTACAAAATTTAATAGTTTTATGTGTCAAATTAAATTAGAATTTTAAGTTAAAATCTTTTATTTCTAATAAGTTCTTTTGTTTTTTTTAGAGTTTTAAGAGTTTGACTATATTTCAGAGTCATTGTTTTAGTCATATAAAGTTTTTTTTTTTTTTTTTTAAGGTGTGTGCAAGATTAAACATATTTTTATTATTTTTAATAAATTTTATTATCTCTGAAACGCATCATATTTTTTAGTCAAATGAGAAATCAAGAGTTCTTTTGTTTATAAGCATATAAAATAGTAATCAATAATATTAATTTTATTTTTTAGTTTTAAATATTTCTCTTTTTATAAATTTAATGGCTAATTTTGAAAAAGAGATTGTGATCGATCACATTTCTCATATTTTATTCAAGCACCTTAGATTATTTAGTATTAGATCCACTACATTAATGCAAGCGGAACAACACCAAACTCCTCATACACATTGTATTGTATGTTTGACATCCACTCCATCCATAAGATGTGCCTCTTAATAGTATCCACTGGAGACAAAAATCAGCCCAATCCACAACTTAGGTGGGCCTAACCACATATAATAATCACAGGGCATGCCAACCATGGGTTTACACGTGGACAACACTATAGTATATTCATCAAGTGCACCTCCTCAAGACCTAAAGGCAGTAAAAAAATCAGCCTTATCCAAAACTCGAGTGGGCCACACCTATTGAAGTTAGAGATTTTACAAGTATTTTCACATTTTCCACATGATGTGGACCACCAGAGTTTTAGATGGAGCTGATTTTAGGTTGCATAGTGAACATAAAAAAGCACATATGATGCCGAAAATAGGTTTGGGTTGGAGCTGAGCAAATTCAGGGGAGGTCGATGCATGTGAAAATAATAAAAATGAATTTGGATGAGGTGGAGCCCGTTTAGGTTCGAGGACTGGAATTTGGGTTGGGTTATTGTCGGACACCTTGGGTTGAAAGTCGGGTCGGGTTGAACTGCGGCTTGGGTCCTTTTGGTTCGGCTCAGGTGGTCCATCGACTCTGTCGAGAATAAGTGGTCGGTGCTCTGTGGGCTCCACCATGATGTATGTGTTTCATCCATGCCGTTCATCCATTTTTATGGATCATTTTAGGCTCTATCTCAAACATGAGAGGGATATAAATCTCAGGTGGACCACACCACAGGAAAACAATAGTGATTGGATATCCACCATTAAAATCCTCCTAAGGCCCACTGTACTGTTTATTTGAGATCCAACCTGTTGATTAGATCATACAGACCTAGATGAAGGGTAAAAACCAAAGATCAGCTTGAACCGAAACTTTTATGCATCCCATTTTTAATGATCGACGTTCATTCAACACTGTTTCCTTTAATGTGGTCCATTTGAGATTGGGATATACCTCGTTTTTTGTCTCATACCATAAAATTATCTAGAAAAATAGATAGATGGCATGGATGAAACACATACATCATGGTGGGGTCCACAGAGCAACGACCAGCAGCCACTGGCTGGTGGCAGGGGGAGTAGCCTGGAAAATGTCGACATGTACAGCTGGCAAAACGTAGCTTCGGACGGCAGCAGGACCCACACCTATCTTATCTTTACAAAAAAAAAACGTAATTATATGGACCGGAGCTGGGCATGGAGTCCAGTCCACTGTCTGGGTTAGGGCTGACCCGATTCAGTTATGAAATAGGCTTGACCCGAACTCGGCCGGACTCGGAACCAAGTCCATCGTACCTTTTTTTTGAAAAATACATATGTATGGATTCACTTGTCAGAATTGTAGTCTCTCCATCAGCTGCAGGGCGTCTCAGATCTAAAATATTAGATTTAAGTTTTGTTTTTTTTTTTGGCTTTTTAAAAAACATATATGTACAAGTCGAGTCAGCACCGAGTTGGATTTCAAGTCAAGTCGAGTCAAGTTATTGAGTAACTTGAACTCAACTCGGTTTGAGTTTGGATTGGATGAAGTCAACTCGAATAAGATGACTCGCACACTCGGGTCGGATCGAATTGGATCTGAACAAATTGGACAAGTCGAGTTTGCGTGAGTCCAGTGGTCCCGTGCCCAGCTCTACCAGCCACCGTACAGTTTATCACATAATTTATATTTGGATCATCCAAACCATTGATACGGTGAGACTCACAGTTGATGTAGGATTCCCTGAAAATGATGAACATCAAAAGTCACATTCCTTCATCCAACGGGACACTATTACGGTTAGATAGGTGGTATGTATCATGGGTAAATAGTTCTATGATCGAAATGTCCGTGGAAACGGATTGCGTACTCAGTAAACTCTGTGGGACCCACCGTGATTTATGTATTTTATCCTCTCCGTCCATCCATTTTGCTAGACATTTCTAGGGCTTGATCCCAAAAATAGAGCATATCTAAACTCAAGTGGACCACACCACAGAAGTTTTGGATCAAGCCGATATTTGTGTTTTCTTTTCATCCACGTCTGTGTGATATCATGAACATGTGATGTTGGATGGCAAATAAATATCACTGTAGACCCTAGGAAGGTTCCAACGGTAGAAATCATTGTTCCCACTTTTTTCCATTGGTGTGGTCTGCTTAAGCTTTGGACATGCTTCACTTTTGGGCTCAATCCCTAAAACGTGCTGGAAAAACAGATGGACGGTGTGGATAAACCACATACATTCACTGTGGGCCGAACAGATTTTACTCAGTAAGGTAAAGCATACTAACTCAGTACGCAATCCGATTTCAATGTTCGTATACTTCTTTCTTTATTATTATTATTATTATTATATATATTTTTTTACACACGCACACATACCCCGCACACTCACGCCTTAGTGGAATTTTACCACCATACTCGAACCGTGACCTGGAGGGACGCGGATTGCGTCCTACCCCCTCTGGAGCCCACCGTGATGTAAGTATTTTATCCACGCCGTTCATCAATTTTCTCAGATCATTTTAATGTACGCTAATAAAAATGAAGCACCAAAGGAAGCTGCAGTGATAATGACATCAAAGGAAGCTGCAGTGATAATGACATCCACCATTGAAACCTTTTTAAGGGCCACCGTTTTGTTTTTCTTACCATCCAACCTATTAATAAGGTCATTTAGATGTGGATGAAGTGAAAACACAAATATCAGTTTGATCCAAAACTTTTCCAGCTCCCAAAAAGTTATTAATGATGGACATTCAATGCCCACTTTGTGGTCCACATAAGACTTGTACCTGCCTCATTTTTTGGCTCATATCTTAAAATAATATGAGAAAAACAATTAATGGCATGGATAAAACACTTACATTACAGTGGGCTCTAGAGAGCCCTGCCCGAACTGATTACCGTCCCGCAGGGGTAGGATGCAATCCGCCTCCTGACCAGGTGTTGAAACTCCTATAGAGTCTACCACCGGAGCAAGAGTAAGGATCCTGTTGGTATACTTTAATCTGGTTTAGTTTTTGGGTGTACTCCATCCATTTCAAGGCCCACGGTATATACGGTTTGGACCATTGAAAAAATAAAATAAAATAAAAGAGTACTGAGCTCCACATTAGAGTGCGCTTAATAATGCTGCCAACGGATAACCCTTTGCCAGCGCTATCTAAAGTTAGCGGGCGTGGCAAAGTGTCCCCGCCCCCAGCTCTCATTTACTCCCCACCCCCGAATTTGGCTGGACTCTCTCTCTCTCTCTCTCTCTCCTCCCTCCCTCCTCCCTCCCTCCCTCCTCTCTCTCTCTCTCTCTCTCTCTCTCTCTCTCTCTCTCTTGTTTTTGGATGTCTTAAATCTATTCAGTAACAAGGTCTATCAATGCCATTGGATACCATCGAGCGTTGTTCGATGCCATCGAACAGCTGCTCGATCCCATTGAAGATATTCAAAATTTCTCTGGTTGGTTGATGGGCTAATTGAGCGTCATTTCGATGCCATCGAAAACTGATTCGATGACATCAAAGATTAAGTTTAATGTCAGCGAAGATGGTTCGATGCAATCGAGAAAATCCGATTTTTCATGTTTTGTCTTTGGATAGCTTTAGTGTTATTTCGATGACATCAAAGCGGGTTTGATGTCATTGAAGGTTAAGTTCGATGACATCGAAGTCCTATTGAATGTGTCATCAAACGTATGCATAGAATTGCGGATCTGCAGAATTTGTTTCCGATTTTGATTGTGATTCTTCCAAAAGCTATATATATGGGTGTAATCGGGATTGACATGTATCTAAGGCTTTCTAATTCGTTCTAGGGTTTCAAGGGTATAACTTGGGATTGATTTGAGGTTGTTCAAATCAGGTAATCTCTCTTCTTTGATAATTTCTTCTTTCATAGTGATTATCTGTAGCTTTGTGCCATGATTTTTATTTTTATTTTTTTAATTTTATTTGCGAAAGGGTTTTTCCACATAAATAAGATGTCTTTGTGATTGTGTTTGGTTGCTGTGATTGGATTACATCACTAGATTCTACTCTATGTGCTTTCGCGGTATCAGATATAACGTTGGGGCACAGGCTTGAATCCGAAAGTGAGTATCAATGACTATCAATCCTAAGTATGATGTTGAGAAGTACTACGAGAAAAATAATTTTGAATTATGGAAAGTCAAGATGAATATTGACTTATTAGTTCAATAAGGATATGATCAAGTCCTTGAGAAGTGACCGGAATCTATGGACGATGATGAATAGAATAAATTGGATAAGATAGCGAAACCCTCCATCCAATTGTGCCTAATGGATGAAGTTTTCTATAAGCGAAAACCTACATGATAAGATGACTAACTACTAGTATGAGATTTAAGAGAATTCAGAATCTAACAATTGAATTCTCTGTGTGGGCTGCCCAAAGTGAGAAAATTGATTAACCTGAAGTGAACTGATTAAATAAGTTTAGGTAGATACGATCAGTGAACTAATTGAGCTATGTAATTAGGTATTTGCCAATCAATTGATCTCGAGGTAACATATCGAAATTCACATCACCAGATTTTAAGTGAGTGATCCTAACATATTTCTTCTTTATTATAATTAAAATAGTCATCTCATTGTTTTATTAGTTACGATTCTGTGTATTAAGTATTTTATTGAATCTGCTTAAAACTAAAATTCCATGTGCTGCTATGTATATATGTGAAAATTGTTAAGATGATGCATCAGTCATTCTTATGCATCCATTACCATTTATCACATAACTATGCTGAATACCTGGGAGTACTCCTTGGATGACCTGTGAGTACTTACAATACCGAGTGACCTAGGGGACTATCTCTGGATGCCCACAATATGTGAAATCCTACTAAGATGGTGGAAGCCTACCCCAAAAAGGAGAGATGCGAGTTGATGAGATTCAACTCAAGCAAGTGGATTAATCGACCCACTTGATGCATTCACAATTCCATATATCTGATAATATTCACGCATTCCTATTTTAATTATGATGTGTATAAACTATAATGAATTCACTCACTGGGCCTAGCCAGTTGACGTAATATTGATGAAAAATCGTACAAATTTGGAGGACGATTCACAAGGGCAATGACCCTATTTTAATGAAAACCGGCTGAATGTGTTAAATTAGTAGCATATCTAGCTGAATTAAGATTAGTTTTGTTTTCTGATCCAAATTTTAGTTGGATAGTTGAGAAATATTGTATATTTTACAGCATGTTAATCAATGGTTTCAGCCCCATAAAAGCCGTAACAGTCCATTACTGAACGGGCCAATACAAGTTTTTTGGATTTTTTTTTTTAAATAAAAAAATAAAATAAAATACCATAACGCCCGTTATCATACCTCATATTATAAAGGTGTTACGGCCACAGTTACCATCACAGAATAGCTTAGTCACTAGTAATGCGATATAGGAAAGTGGTATGTAAAAATAGATTTCTTTGGCAAAGAGAGGGACCGAGTAAACTATGGGCTTCACCAAGTTAAATTACCTAAAAACCCTTTCTACTCATTTGGGAGTTTGTAAATGAAGGGAAATGAAAATGGAATTGGTGGGAAATGAATTGGGAGTAAATAGCTTACCCAGTGGTGTTTGTATGAGAGTAAATAAAATTCATTTGAAATCCAAATATTTTGTTTGGACGGGAGGAATTGGAATGCATTGGAATTTTTCAATAAATTCATATAATATATTCAATATATATATGATATCCCAAATTATTATACATATGTGATATTTAATAGAATGATCATAATAAGCTTATTGAAATATATACTTTAGCAAAAATGAGGAAATTTTGAGCCTTGGGTGGGCCACAAATGTAAGGATCACGAACAACTTGCCAACATTTTTTAACCGTATATTTAGATGAACAGCCTTTGGATAGTTTGGACCTTTTCTTGGTGTGATTTTAGTGATGTAGCCGATAATTGGATTGTTTAAGAGTATCATCAGCATGCATGTGTATGGTAAACATGGCGAACATGTGTGACACCTTTGTTTACTCAGTGCAACTCTCCAAGGAAGCTCAAAAAGGCATTTCACCCCATTTACTTTCAAATCCTTTCATGCAGCTCAGTCATAAGCCTGGTGTTTAATGAGCTATGAAGATAAATTCAGGGTTCTGAAGTTTAATAAGCTAGGCCGCAAGGTTTGGAAATGAGAGATTGGGCTGGTAGAGCTGGTTTTTGTTGTCCGGAGCATAGTTCTAAAACCAGGCAACAAGAATCAAAACTCGGCAAAGTCAACTCAACTCAACTCAACTCGGGAAGATTTGTAAACGATGACTCTTGAGTTGAGCTGTTTATCGCATTGTGAAACGAATCAAACAGCTTAAAATATCAAGAATTCCTGTTTTGGCAAAACAGGATCCCTAAAGCTGGGAAAGGCTATGATGATGATGATCTGCAATACGGGCAACGAAACTTATCACTGTTTGCATGAGAACTGACAATATACATGCTGTGGATACTGATATTTTTATGCCTTGAAATGATATATATATATATATATATATATATATATATATATATATATATATATATATATATAGAGAGAGAGAGAGAGAGAGAGAGAGAGAGAGAGAGAGAGTGGTGGTCTCCTGCGCACCTAGGCTGACTCACTTAGATGGGTAGGACTGGGTAGGATGAGGTGGGCCTCACCATGATAAGTTCATGAAATCTATTCCAATTATTTGATTTGTAATATAAATTTAGCTGTAAGGGTAATAAAATAGAAATATTTGTGATTCAGGTGGACCACACTATGAGAAACAGTGGGAGAGTGAATGCCTATTGTTGAATCTTTACGGGGTATACCGTGATATGTATATGAAATCCACTCCAACCATTAGTTGATTCGTGAAAATGCATGCCGAGGGGGAAAAAATTTAGGCCCATGGGTGATTTATGTGGGCCACACCAAGTGAAAACATTTAGATGGTAGGTGCCCCTGTGCACTGTTTCTGCTCATATTACCCGACTGCATCAGATATTCGGGTGACTTCACATACTTATTACAACACCCCCTCGACGTGGATTGCCTACTAATGGAAATGTATTGCTAGCTGGTGGTCATGGCTTCAAAATAACCTATTTGTTTTATCCAAGCTGTCCATCTATTCTATCATACTCATTTTACAGCATTAGCTAAAAACTGAGCCAGATCCAAATGTTAGTTGGACCACACCACATGAAAACAGTGGTGATTAAACACCCAGCATTAAAAACTTCTTAGGTGGACTGTATTGATTGAGTCATACAAACCTGGATGAAGATAAAACACAAATATCAGCTTAATAGAAAACTTGTAAGGCCTCCGGGAACATTTTTAATGGAGGTCATTTAATCACCGCCTTTTCCAGTGGTGCGGTCCACTTGAGAATTGGATCTTTCTCGTGTTTGAGGTCATGCCCTAAAATGATATGAAAAAAGGGATGAACGGTGGATAAAATATACATATATTATAGTGGGGCCCACATTATGCTTCCAGCACCTGCCACGGAGAAGTTTACACTCGCAGGCCGTTTGGTCAACATGCAAAGATGAGTGGGAAAAATGAGGGGTAGGGGTGGCCTAATGTGATGTGTAAGTGAAATCCATTCCAAACATATGGCGTGTGATGGCAATTTGGTAACAGGGCTCAAATATCATCCACATTTACAGAGGAAACAGTGAAGGGGATGTCTGCCATCTAAACTGTTTCACTTGGTGTGGGCCACATAAATCACTTCCGGCCATAAAATTTGGTTCACATGTATGAATCTTCACTGGGTGGATATTGGCTGAAGTGGATTTCACATAAACATCATGGTTGGCCCAATACAAATTCAATGGCAGTTACTCCCTTCTCCATTGTTTCCTTTGTTTGGCACACCTAAATCATGAATATAACTAATTGATGAGCCTCAGGGCTAATTTTAGCTTGTCTGGCAATAATGGGCGGAGTGGATTCCATGAATAGAATATGACGGAGCACACCCCGACTCTACCCTCTAAGCAAGTCCACCTTTGGTGCGCACGGAAGTCTCTTGCGGTACGTGCACAGGAGACCACTACTCTCTCTCTCTCTCTCTCTCTCTCTCTCTCTCTCTCTATATATATATATATATATATATATATATATATATATATATATATAGAAAAAAGAAGAAGAAGGATGTAAGAAGCAAGGACTGGAAAATTGCAAATGTTCATAAGTTGATTAACAAGAATCAGAAATAACTGAAATGGTTGGAGGAATATGCGATTAAGGAGCAATTACAGGCTCCGCTCAACAACAAACAGTGTTAGCTGATGTGTAGGATTCCACATTCCATACTTGTGGGGACATGTTTCAATAATCCACACTGTTTACATGATGGACTACGACATGGATGGAGGACACCCAAAGACCCCCACATTAGAGAAATTCAAGTAGTTGATCATTGAACTATTTTCTTTTGGATATGGAGCATCTCCTTAATCATTGTTTAGCATCTCCCAATCTTGAAGGTTTTCAAGCAAACTATCTCATCACACCAATGATTTGGATCACCAACCCATGCCCCCACATGTATGAATCATGGGCGTATGCAAAGTGTACGTTTGTTGACGAGGACAACCCATATAGCTCATCAGGTGTTGAGAGGGAAGGGGCAGGGCATGCAAAGAGGGATGGCTGGCAGGAATACTGGACCAAAGCAACTGATATGAGGTGGGGTGAAGAGAGAGAGAGTGATCAATACAGCATCACAGAATGGAAAAAGAAAGATCTCTTGAAATACTTTTCATCCAATCGATTCAATCCATTCAAGACTAACCAATGTTAGACAATAATGAATCAAAGAGGGATAAGGATTTCACACTCGCCTTCTCAAATGAAGCAGAGAGAGGGGGGTCTCCATCGGAAGCATCGACTGATAGGCAAGACCCAATCTTGAAGGTTTTCAATGCAAATGATCTCATCAGCCTGATTGTTTAGATCACCAAGCCATGCCCCACATGTATGAATCATGGGCCTAAGCAAACTGTACATTTGTTGATGAGGATGACCCATATAGTTCCCAGGGGTTGAGAGGGAAAGAGTAGGGGTGCAAATGATGCAGGTCAACCCAATAATAGATGGGCCTGGGTCCAAAACAACACCCATTATAAAATGGGTAAGGTCCGGAACATCTCAAAATTGACCTGACCCACCTTGTACCTGACTTTTAAATGGGTTAGATTTGGACTAGCCAAAATCTCAGTCTAGATCCAACCTTAAATCCCTCGAACTAAGGTAATTACTTGGCTTTTAAAAAAAAACTACTTAACAAAAACATGTAGTTGGTCACTTAACAGAAAGTCTATATTAAACAGGAGACTAGAAATTAGACCTACCCAACTTAGACCCAATCCAAACTTGGCGCTCAGCGGATCTAGAAATGATGGAAACCCAGCTCATTTGAACTTGGACCCGATCTAGACCAGACTAATATATTAATGGGAAGATTTGAATGAAATATAGACCAAATAAATAAATGGATTAGTATGGACCTTCCCCCACTCATCGTGAAGGAGAAGATTTGAATGACAACGATCTGAATTAGGCTGGGGTTTAACCGTTTAAGAGTTATAAAGCAAATTTCAAGAATAGGCGAGTAGGTTTTGTTTCGGGTGGTCAGATTCAGATTCTGCATAAAGTTGAAGGGAAATTAGAAGGATAAAAAAGACAACAGCAAGGAGAAAATCCACGAGTAAAAGTACATTCTGAGTCATGGTACTGGATTGGAATATAAACATCGATTCGAGACATGGCAGTGGGGAACATGTTGGCTTCAAAACTCTTCATGTTGAACATTGAAATAGGTGATGCATTTCTGTGATGAAAGTGAGAATTTTCATTTTTCTGGTTGAAGATGGTTAGTACCAAATCAATGAAATCAAAATTTTAGTTGATTTACAACATTGCAGGTTCCTTCAATATTAGTGAAGAACTAAACAAATCAACAGAAGCAGGCAGGCATAAACAGCAATATGAGAGAAATTATGTCTTCAAAGACACCACAAAGTGGAGCATGATTGCTGGGGTGTCCAGTGTTGTGATTTTATTTATTTATTGATAAAAAACATGTGAAGACATAATGGAGCCACTCCGATTCCAGAAGAGTCTATTATTCCTTTCCCCCCAAATAACCCAAAGACCTGCTAGCCAAGGCAATGCAGGGGCATTTTCACACTGGGCTCGATTCGCTTGGGGGTGTGCGGCCCACGGAGAAGGTCTCGTGTTCGAGACTCCTCACTAAGGGTGATTAATGTGCATTTCACACCGGGCTCGAGTGGGGTAGCCCATGGGATGCAGGGACACACTCGGGGTGGGCAGCCCATGTGATTTGGGGCCCACGAAGGAGGTTCGGCCGAGGTCCTAAAATCCATGAGATGTGGGGCCTGGGCTATGAGATAAGGGGATTAATTCGCCATACTCTAACAGTTCGAGCTTTTAGAGCAAGTGGTTAATTGTCCTGCATCAAATTGGTATCAGAGTGGGAGGTCTCGGGTTCGAGACTCTTCATCGGGGGTGATTAATGCATGGGCATTTTCACACTGGGCTCGAGTGGGGTCGCTTGTGGGATGCAGGGGCACACTCGGGGTGGGTGCGGCCCACGGAGAAGGTCTCGTGTTCGAGACTCCTCACCAGGGGTGATTAATGCGCATTTCACACCGAGCTCGAGTGGAGTAGCCCGTGGGATGCGGGGACACACTCGGGGTGGGCAACCCATGTGATTTGGGGCCCACAAAGGGGGTTCGGCCGAAGTCCTAAAACCCATGAGATGTGGGGCCTAGGCTATGAGATAAAGGGATTAATTCGTCATACTCTAACAGTTCGAGCTTTTAGAGCAAGTGGTTAATTGTCCTGCATCACAAGGTGTTCCAAAACAGTAATGGTAACCATAATGGCCACCACTGTCACCGTTATGATACGGGCCATAACGCCCCGTTTATATATATATATATGTGTGTGTGTGTGTGTATATATATATATATATATATATATATATATATATATATATATATATATATTGCAACAACAAGTTCAGAAGAAGTGTTTCCTATTCTTGGATTGGCAACTCTGCCATAAGACTCCTACACCTGCCTCAAAATGCCACCTCTATGAACTGATTTTGATGACAGAACCAACAGCTAGATTCACGATGAAGGATGGCATAGACCTCAAGATCATGTTTCTTAAGGCAGGCTTTGGATGCACTTTTGAATTCAATTCCAACAAGAAGTTCAGAAGAAGTGAAAATAATCAAGATGTAACAACCTTAATATTCATATCAAGTGACTAGATTCCAAATTGCAATTATAGTAATTTCAAGTTGGAACTAAAAGGAACAAAACTACAATTTGAGGCATATATAATTCCTTGTTTCCTCTTGATTGAACTGAACATTCACAAATCAATTCATATGTACATTGAAACCCATCCTATGTGTTTCTTCTTCCTACATTATTTCTTTTTCTTTTAAAATGATGCCGGTTTCTGAGAAAAATATCCAAATCACTTTCATTCCCATTGGTTAACATTTTTTCCATTAATTTCCTTTCATTTTGGATAAAGATGAAAAGCCATTAGATGGACCGAAAAGATCGAGCTAAGTAATGAAATTTCACATTGGAAGTTGGGAGGATGAATTCACGGCTCTAAAGTTCAATGAGACGGAGGACAGCCAGTTTCCAAGGTTTGGAAATGAGAGACCAAGCTGGTAGAGCTGGATTTTTGTTGTCCTGAGATGAGCTGTTTACAGAAATGGAGGTTCACAGGGAGGCAAGCTAGAGAAGGGTCAAGGAATAGTTCTTGAGTTCCTGGTTTCAAGTACAGAGAGAAGATTCAGAGGATTGAGAAAAAAGAGAGTTCAGTGAAATGTTTCTTGGGCATGCAGTAGTTGTGAAAGAATAGACTCAGGCTAGAATAGAGGGAGGGATGAAGGTGACTGTTCTTTTAGATTCTTAAAGACCAGGGAAATAACACATGGTTCAAAATAGCAATGGATATATACCTCTTTCCAAACATCAATCAGATCTTTCTTTTTGTATGTATCGACCAATACTTTCATTTTTACCACAAGAATTCCTGTTTTTGGCAAAACAGAATCCTAAAATCGACGCCACATAGCTGGAAAAGGCTATATGATGATTATGACAACAATCATGATCTATAATATGGACAATGAAACCATCAATATTTGCATGGGAAATGACAACATACAGTGAGTATTGTCAGATATGTACAAATACAAAATCATATCTGGAGCAAGAAAAAACATGCATTTATATTAATACTTTTTTGCATTGTAATGATAACTACTTCGGTAATAAAAATAAAAATAGAACTATGGTGTGGGGGTCTGGAGTCAGAAATGATTGATATGGGAGGAATGTGGGATAGAGGAGCAATTATAGGCTCCTGCCTAGACAATGTAGTATTTGCTGATGTGCAAGATTCCGTACATGTGGAGACATGTTTCAATAATCCACATTGTTCATATGATGGGCCTCACTGTTGGAGGACACCCAAAGAACCACAAAGGAAAACTTAAATAATTGATTATTGAACGATTTTCTCTTGAATATGGTCCATCAGCATCTCCTTAACCATCGTTGAGGATCTCCCAATCTTGAAGGTTATCGACACATATTATCTCATCAGACCAATGATTTGGATCACCAAGCCATGTCCCCACATTTATGAATCATGGGCTAAAAGAAAACTCTGAATTTGTTGATGATGAGGACCCATATTCCTCAGGGTTGATAGGGAAGGGGCCAAGGTGTAAATGGGTCAGGTCAACCTGAAAATAAATTGGTTCTAGGTTCGAAATGTCACCCTGATTATCAAATGGGTCAGGTCTAGAACCTCTCAAAATTGGCCTAGCCAACTTCTTACCTGACTTCTAAACGGTTCAGATCTTGACCACCCAAAAATGGCCCAATCTGATCTCATTCCAGAATCCTAGATCTGACCTTAAACCCCTTGAACTATGGTAATTAAGGAAAATTATTTAAATGTAAAACCTACCAAACAAAAACGTGTACTTGGGTGCTTAACAGGAAATCTATATTGAGCAGGGAACTAGAAATTAGACCAACCCAACTTAAACCCCACCAAAAGCAGGTGCTTAGAGGATCTAGAACTGACCCAAACCCAGCTTATTTGGACTAGGACCCAATCCAGACCTGACTTACATATTAGGACCACCCAAAAATGACCTGACCTGATCTCTATCTAGATCCTACCTTAAATCCCTTGAACCAATGTAATTAAGGCAATTAACTAAATGTAAAAACATGCACTTGGGTATTCAACAGGAAGTCTATATTCAGCAGGGAAAAATAAAATAGACCAACCCAACTTAGACCAAATCCAAAGATTCCAACCCGGCATTTAGACGAAGGATCTAGAACTGACCCACACTCGGCTTTTTTGGACTTGGACCCTGATCTAGACCTGACTTATATATTAATGGAAATGGAAAGGGTTTGGAGCTGAAAAATATAGACCCAATAATTAGACAGTTATGGATCCCACCCTCCCAGGGAGGGTCATCAAGAAGGTGAAGGCCTGAATGAATAGGATGTTAATTAGGCTGGGTCGAGGTCAGCGGGTTTTGTTTTGGGTGTTCGGATTCAGATTCTGGGTTGGGTTGAAGAAATTTTACGAGTAGAAGTGATGATTCATTGTGAGAGCTTGCCTCTGGATTGGAATATGAGCAGCAATCAGAGACATGGAAATCGGTGATGTGTTTCCATGAGAAGTGGAATGAAAGTTATGAAAGTTAGAATTTTGGTTCTAGTATAAGAGATATAGAGTGTCAAATCAATGAAATCAGACAGTGGGGAACATAGCAGAAAGCATCGACTGTTCAACATCAGACATCAAATTTTAGTCAATTTGCAACATTCCATGACCTTTCAATATAGTGACGAACTACACAAATTAACAGGCATATGAAAACATTCTTAACATACTTTTTATTTTTATTTTTATTTTTAAAAACACCTTCAGATGCTACCTCAATCAATAAGATAAAAACATAACTCTGATAAGATCTTACCAAGGAGGTGGAGATCTTATCAAAGAGGCAAGGCCCAGAGACAATAAAACCCACAAGGAAAATGAGCTCAATATTAAGGATGCCCATCCAATCAACATGAATTCAACTTCCTTACAGCCCAAATTCTTCTATCCTGCCTTGACTAGTCATCGGGGGGTTCTTTCAAACCCTCCAGCTCCTCATCCTCTCGCAAGTTCCTTGAAAAGGCCGGGAGAAAAACTATTTGCACACCCACCTATGCAATCAACAACTCTTAACAGTTAACACCTTTGAAGATGGCATATAGATAGGAGTTTAATAATAAAAAATGGAAACCAAAGCTTTTTATGTATCTCCTTTCTCACCATTCCAACCTCCAGCCAACAGTAATAATGGTTTTCTTTCGTTATTTGTTTAAGTTTATTTTTTTAAAAAAAAGAAAAAAGATAACAGAGACTCGTGAAAACAAGAAAGAGAGTTTTATATATATATATATATATATATATATACACACACACACACACTTTGGCAATGCATGCTTGTTGATACATTGGCACTCATAAACTTGTATGCATGGCACATTATAACTCAACATAAACTGTTCAGATTTTCGGACCCACTGAAGGTGGGTCCTAAAGGGGAAAAAAAAATGAGATCATTTAAACTATTCTCATCTCCGATCCAGGGTCACCTGTTTATCAACTGGCATACTCTACCAGAGTATCAAAGATCTTCTTCAAAATGCAAAAGTAAGGCTGGTTCCTAGGGCCCAGTAGAATCGCTTAAATTTACATGGTACTCACCTCTGTGCAAAAAACTATTCACCCGCATGGTAAATTTTACTCAACTGCATAAAGAGCTAGCTATTTACCTGCATGTGAAAAGTTATCCAGCTGAGTGTAAAACACTATTTACCTCATGTAGAGTTATTCACCTACAGCCCACTTTCGTATTGTGTGTATGCCATCCAACCGGTGCATTAGGTCAATCCCACCATGGTCATAGGATGTCCCCAAACTT
This sequence comes from Magnolia changhungtana, assembly GCA_030180095.1. Lineage (NCBI taxonomy): Eukaryota > Viridiplantae > Streptophyta > Magnoliopsida > Magnoliales > Magnoliaceae > Magnolia > Magnolia changhungtana. Next base: position 3,313,085 of record JASAUF010000629.1, on the reverse strand, counting down.
TGATTTTATTTTTTTATTTTTTTTTTCATTTCTTTTTTAGTTTATGTTTTTATTTCTTACGTTTTGCTTATATATATTCTGTTCTGTGTGCTAAACATATATAAAAATAAAAAAAATAACAATAAAAAATTTAAAATTCACCACCTGGTCAACCCGCCGAGTTCTGAGTTGACCCTACCCAGTGACAGTCTTAAGCCCAAGTTCAAGTTCAAGTCCAAGCCTGGGTTGGTGAGCTATACTGTGACCCCTTGTCACATGAAGTCCAGTTTTACTAGTCTAGCCTACTAATGACACCAACAAGAAACTGAGACAAAGACAAAATATACTGGCTAGGATGATAAGCCACTTTGATGTGAATGATGCAGCACACAAGAGAGAGAGTATCACCCCTTCCACACACATGAACCTTCTCTCCATTCTCTTAATCACCAGTCCCCACAACCTTTTGTGAAGCTTTCCCACAACCTTTTACCAAGTATGTAGAGGGATGCGACAAGGCCTTATCCAGATAGACTCCTTAGCCATCTGAACCTTTGCATGCCGCATCTCGAGTTTTCTAAACGTTATAAAATGTGTCCCAAACTTCAAAAACATAATGCAAATCCCTTCTATTTCCCAACTGGATCCAAGCCTTTGATGAATCCATCCTTGTCACAGAGACATTTAGCAAGTCAACCAAATCAATTTCTCCATTTAATCGGCCACATCCACAACCATCTACTCCTCACTCGGTTGTGTTACAAAAAGGTTTGGTTCAATGTTCCTACACTCTCTTCTGCCACTTTACAGTTCATAATCACCAGTTTCTTTCCTTCTCACAATTCAATCCATGCTTGCACGCCCTCCCAACCAGCCTGCTTCAACATGGGATCTCTATATGATTTTTGTTCCATCCAACTTTGTTTTCTGCATGCTCATGGCAATTGGCAATGTCACTTTGTTCTTATATACCTTCCTTTTGAATCTTCTTATCTCCATTCTCTCCACTTTTTTGTTTTCACTCCGCTCTGATATGATTTTTTATTTTAACCCTCTGAGCTATAGGATAACCCCTTCCCCACATTTTCTGTCATTAGCCCTGCAGAGAAACTTTTATGCTTCCTCCCCGATGCCAAAACAAACAACAAAAAACCATCTTACATTTCCTATAAGAGCATCTTTAGCTATTAAATAGCCTTTAATCATTCCCACCGTCTTAAATAGACTAAAGAGTTCCATCCTGCTCATCCCTTATGGGAGATTATAAACAAAAAGTGAAAACCATTTTCTACAGTCATCCACCTGCTTACACCTCTTCTCCCTTCTCCTAACTTCTCATCACTCCTCATCCATTTCCTTTCTAGATTTGAGAAGGGGTGAGCATATTGCGCAGCAACAGACTTATGCACTAGCTGAAGCCACCTCAGTCCACAGGATCTCAAGGTCCTGGTGAACGTGAAACCATAATGTCATCTAATGTGTTGTGGCGGATGGGTAGGCGGTGCAATCCTTTCCCAACATCTGCCGAGCCAAACTGGAATGCCAGAAGCAGAGATGGTTTGCTAGGGTGGCAGGGTTTGTGTCATAGCCACAACCATCCACATGCTTTATCATATACTTCTTTTTTGTATTCGACATTAGGATGCATGATGTATCATTCAGTTCTCACTTGTTCATCAACATGGACCTTAGAAACAACTATCACCAAATCGAGATTCCTATAATCATGAACAATTTCAAAGCAAATTGAATTAAGCCGTAAAATTTGAGTTGTTAATTATAAGCTTCTATTGACATTAGTTTCACCATAAACAACTGAAACCTGAAACACTCACTCCATCTATTAAAAAAAGTACAGTAGTGGGTACACTAAGGTAAGCACTCGATGACCAATATTAACACCAAGGCAGATTGTCACCTTTTCCATGTCTGTATGTGGAACATTTCCAAACCAAATGGATACGATTCCTCATCTTCATAGACATGTAATAAATTTTAAATTTATATAGAAGATTTTAAGAAGGGCTGCCATTGATCTCTACAAACATGTCCGGCTCATGAGCCATGACTCCATAAGACATTGAACAAAGTGTTTGGCAATAAGAGATTGCTTGTAAATGAATACTCAGCAGCTAGACAAGCTAAAATGTAACAAGAATGCTCATAATATGCAGAAAAGGGAAGGGGGGGGGGGGGGTTTTCTAAATTCCAGTAAGTAAAAAACCCAAAAGATAAACTCATATTTCAGAAAATTTAATTAAAAAAAAAAAAAAAGTCTATCATCTATCAAGCAGAGCTAAAATGAAAAATAGCTCGGCAGAAAACATAGCAGAGGTTACAGAAGCTGCGAATACCGAAAGGAAGAGAAGATCAGATGTTACTTGGAAACATACATTCAAGCATTCTCATGATCGAACATTAAGTCCGAATCCCTTGTATTGTATCTACTCTTGTTCTTCCCCATCTTTATTCTTCTTTTTCTTCTCTTTTTTCTTCTTCTTCTCACTCCTATCTACCTCTTCATCATTCCCATCCTCGACCTCTTTGCTCTTCTTCTCCTTCTTCTTCTTCTTCTTCTTTCCTTCTCACCCTTCTCCTCATCAGATGGCCCCAACTTGGCCTTATCCTTCTCCCCCTTATCTTTCTTCTTCACCTTATCCTTCTTTACTTTCTCCTCATCAGACAATCCCAATTCATCCTTTTCCTTGTCCTTCTTCTTCTTTTTCTTCTTCCCATCCTCCTCAGCCCCATTCACCTCCTCAACTTCAACTTTCACTTTCTTCACTTTCTCCTTCTTCTCTTCCTTCTCCACAACTTTCTCAACTTCCTCAATCTTAACCTTCTTAGTTGCCACCTCAACAGGACCACCGTCACTGTCCTCCAATTTACGCTTCTGCCCCTCGCCATCTCCCCCATCCTTGTCCTTCTTCTTCTTTTTCTTCTCCCCCTTCTCTTCAACGACCATCACCCCATCCTCCTTCACCGCAACTGGCACCGCCGCAGCCGCAAGGCTAGCGATCATCGAATCCCCTCCTGTCGGGAGAACCACATTCCTCGACCACTCCGCCGGCGTCTTCTCATTCGGCTTCCCATGCTTATCCAGCAGCCCCTCCGTGATCATCTTCTTCTTCATTGAAGCCCGTGGGCCCAACCCCCACTTCCTCGGGTATGTGTCCCGATCCATCACCACCCTCTTGATCTTGGCCACAACTCCATGATCGCAAGTCGCCATCACTGCTGTTGTCATCTCTGCAATGCCTAGAGCAATCGCCTCCCCCTTGGTCGTCATCAACACCACCTCCTCCCCATTCTCAATATCATTCTCAAACCTCAATAGTCCTGGAATCATCAGCTTCGCCCCGTAACAGATGGCATTCACAGCCGAATCCTTCACCACCAATCTCTTGTAGCTCGTCAGCAGGACTTCAAGCGGCATTATCGCCCGCCTCAAATAGCTCTCATCTCTGTAATTATCATAAAGCCACTGTGCATCCATCACGTCATGCATCGTCACCATGTTATCCTTCTCACCCAGTATCCCAGACCGGACCCGCCGCAGCTCCTGCATATGACCACCAACACCCAAGATCAGGCCCAGGTGGACACAGAGCGTCCGCACATAGGTGCCCGCTTCACACGAGATCCAGAAGACAACCAAATGCTTATCTGCGTCATACTCCAACAGCTTGCTCTCATAGATGGTACGTATCCGGAGCTGCCGCTTGACAGCAGATATGAGCGGAGGCCGCTGGAAGACAGCGCCAGTGAGGGTCTCCAGCGCACGGGCGACTTTGGCAACTTCAGGAACAGAAGAGTGGAGGCGGGCGACACAGACGTACTCTTTACCAGCACCCTGCTGGGATTTGACAAGACGGGTGGCGCGGTCGATGCAGACAATGAGGTTGCCAGTGACTTTGGGATCGAGGGTGCCGCTGTGACCCGTCTTATCGACGCGGAGGATGCGTTTGATCCAGGCAACAACCTCGTGGGAGGAAGGGTTGGAGGGTTTATCGAGGTTGAGGATACCATAGCGGATGTATTCGGCAAGGGGACGCTTGAGGGGGGAGAACCCATTGGGAAGAGGGGTGTAGTGGCCGGTGCGGACGTTGAGGCGATCGTAGTTCTTGAGGAGGATGGGCCATTGAGAGGTGTCCAGGGATGGAGTGAAGGACTGGGGTTTGATCAAGTAGTCTTGTTGCTGCTGATCGACGGTTGAGGATGGTTCGGAGGGGACGAGAGTGGATGAGGGATGTTCTTCTGGTTCGTCTGTGGCGATGGGTTTGTGCTTTTTCTTCTTCTTGTCTGAGGAAGGAGGGAGGGAAGACATGGCTTTTGGTAGCGCAGACACAGAGAGAGAGAGAGAGAGAGAGAGAGAGAGGGAAAGGGGGTTTAGGGTTTTAGGAGGCAGGGAGTGTCTGTGCGTGTGGGGTTTTTACCATGGTTTCAACGAGTGCTGTGGGTGATTGGGTCTTGAGCCTGATCTGTTTTGAGTCGGGTTCGGGCCTCCACTACTCAAACCATCGCCCGAGAGCTGGGAACGGGACGACTCGACTCGGCATAGTCGACTCGTTCAGATCCGACTCAATCGAACCGAGTGAGTGAGTCGATTCGAGTCGAGTTGACTTTGTCCATTTTGAACTCAAACCGAGTCAAGTTTGAGTCACCCAGTAACTCGACTTGATTGGAAATCCAACTCGGTATTGACTCAACTCGTACATATATATTAAAAAAAAAAAAAAAAAAAAAACTCAGATTTAATGTTTTAGATGTGAGATGCCATGTAGCTGATGGAGAGGCTGCAATTCTGGCAAGTGGATCTAAGTTTTGAGTTGTGATTTCAACCCGTGGATACCCGTTGCACCCAATCCAACTCGGTGCCAACTTGACCCGACTCGGTACTTATGACCGGGTTGAACTCAGTTCGGATTAGTCCAAGCCAGACCTAGACTCGGATCGGGTCAGGCATGTTGGACTCACTACCGAGTTGGGTCGAGTTTACGTCAAGCTTATTTCAAAACCGAATCGAGTCGGGTCAGCCCTAACTCGGTCAGGCTTAGCTCGATGCCTAGCTCTACCTAGTCGAGTCTAAAAGTTTAGGCTCAATTAGACACTGAGCTTGGCTTGGATCCATTACGTGGTCCATTATGTAGGTCGGCATCCAAGCAATCATGACCATTCAACTACTCATTGTCTTCATACATGAAAGTTGTTATTTTGCTAGTAATATTATTTTCATGATGGAGCCGACCAATTCACTACTCAACTATGTTAGTGGTTCATAAATGGGGAACAAGCATACAATGTGTAGAGCTGATTCTTCTTTTCCACTTAAATAAATTACTTTTTCCACTACGCAAACACATGCACTAATAAAATACAAGAAATTAAACTTTTTGTTACTAGTTGTAAACTAAAAGAAAGTTGTCATTGCATATACAATACTAAGAAGTTTTTAGTAATAGCCTAGCGAGTATCTTAACTTGTTTAAACTAAGCCACACCTAATAGGTGTTAGTTTTGTGTACCCTATAAAGCCAATATGTTAATTTTAACCATTGATTTAATGATGTAACCATAAGTCCTGCGTGGACATATCGCTAAGGTCATAGTTAATATGTGAGTATATATTATATTATACATTTATATAGGGTTAAAAGAGAGAGATTTCTTTAGTTGTCCTTGGGAACTTGATATTGGACGCAACGACCGTTGATCAAAGAAGAGTTGTGTTACACGAACCTTAGTGCCATATCATTCCATGAGCATCTAGCAGGTTATGAGACAAACCTGTAGCTTCTGTCCTTTTTTATATCATCAGATGTAGCCGATATGAATTAGGATAAAAGGCCTCCACCATTAGGTTCGAAAATGAGTTGATGTACTTGTGTCGTACTTTACATCGGAGTATAAGTGTGCCATTGAAATATGCTCTTGGTATTGGATTTGTTGGACACTTACCTTGGAGTATCAATTCAAGTCATCATGCTTGGATTATGATTGACTTGTCTATGTACTAGCTTTGACTAATTCTTAGATCTAAGGACATACGAAGAGTTGAAGTTCCTAATGGAATCTGCTTTGGCCCACCTCACAGAATCAATTGCGGTAGCTCATATATGATGTTGTCGGGTTCATCCATTAGGATATGGTTGAGGTCCATAAGATCCAACAAAGGATTCCTTAGTCTCCTATGAGTATTCTTATGACTAAGCCCTGGTACCTAAAGATTTTAAATGATTTAATAAGTATTTCAATTGTTGATTTTTTATTTTAATCGTTAAAATATTCCTTCATACTTGATAGTAATTCTGATGGCTGAGACCTTGTGATTCCTCAATTGATTTGCAGGGGAATTAGATTGAGGATAGATGATGTTTAATAAAGGGATGGAATCAATTTGGGTAAATGGTTAGGCAAGATTACAAACTTTAGTTGTAGCGGGGTAATACTAAGTCTGTGTGGAGGTGGAGCACCATAATAATATTTCTTCTTAAAACCATAGCTCGTTATAAATAATATCCTATTATAGAGGAAAATGACATAAAAGAGAACGTAATAGATGACTAAACTTCCCAAGGCATCACCATTTAGAGAGAGAGAGAGAGAGGATATAATCATCTCTCCTCTCATTCCCTACATCCATGTAAGACTTACTATGCAAGCATCTAAGTGTGTTACCATAATCGCATTCTATGGTTAATGTGTTGATTTTCCTCTTCTAGTCATATGAGATAGGTCTGGAAGAAAATTTTTTTACTTTGAAGGCATGATATTGCCATTTGAATAATACTTTACATAGGTGATTAAAAGGTTATTTAAACCTAAAATTTTCAATTTTGATTTTATATAGATACTTGATGGCATTTAAACAGTGATCCTTAGGGCTTAGTTAATTAATATAGACCTTTGAAAATTTTTAATTTACTAATGTGTTTCTAAAACTTTAATAAAAGTGGTATTAAAGTGGTCCTGTTTCTATTCTATTGTTGATCATTCCAATGAGCATATCTATTTCGCACTCTAACAATTGGTGTAGATGTTAATAAGGAACATCCTTTTCAAATCTGAGTACAAACAAACATGAATCATAGATCTAATCAATTGAAGTTAATGTATCACCAACGGTTAATTTTGAATCAATGATCAATTAGGGAACATAAGGCTATTTTAATTATTCTTTTTGAACAAGGATGATGTGCATGTTTCATTGTATTGAGTGATATTTTAGATCAATTTTAGGGTTGTGATTTATTAGTTTAATTGAAAATTTATATGTATATATGTAGACACCCCACCCAAACTAGCAACTCGATGAAACATGGATAGTCCTTAAGAGCTATTACCCTAATCCTAACTTAACCTAAAACCCTCATACCTTAGACATTCCCAGCCATTTGCAAGCCTTAGCCATTGTTGAGCCTTAGCTAAACAAAAGTCATTCTCAAGCCTTGGCCAAGCCTTAACTATTCTCAAACCAAAGCCAAAGTCACACCACAAGCTATTCCCGAGCCATACCCAAAACATATGCCTTAAAGCCACTTTTCAGAGTTGAACAAGTCATCTGACCAATTTTCAGAATAAAGTAAGAGGCGACGGTAGTTTGACTATCGTCGGCAGTAGTTTGACTACCACCGGCAGTAATGGGATTAGTGCTCCCTCTCGAGAAATGTTTCCCAAGCTACAATTATTGCTCCCATGGAGAGACAATTGTGTTGGGACCTATCTTACCCCTAGACCTTCACCTATTTACCATTTTACCTAGCCTCATCTATCGATGGGAGTGTGTCATGTGGCACTTCCTTCCCTTCAACCAATCACATTTAATTTGTGTTTAATAATGCAAATTGTCCTTAGGAAACTTGGCATAGAAGGGAATTTGCTTAATCACATCTAACAAAGGAATGTTGATTTTGACTTGTTGAAAAATTTCCAAGACATCCTAATTCTTTAATGGATATTTAGATGAGACCAATTATTGGAGAAATGGAGTTGTGGGCTCATGTTCATGCACCACCTATTTATCATTTGAGGTAGGCTTGGTCTATCATCACTATCAGATTTATCCGAATCCTTAGGTGTGTTGACCTTCATTAGTATCATCTTGTATATTTCCTTACCACTTCTAAGAGTGGTGATGGACTTGGCTTATTTCACATGTGGGTTAGGAGGATTCGAATCACTCACTTTATATTGTCCTTTTGGGTTAGGCTGAGGTTCGGTCGGAAAAGTCATTTTCTTCTTAACAATAAAGTGTGATTCAATCCTCGAAACCAATGTTTTAAGATCAGTTATAGCTTACATGGTGGTTTGATTGAATTATATATGCAATTGCATGAATGCTTGCAGTGTGTTCTTAAGGGGTTATCTTTTGTTGTTGCACTTGTGGTGCACTTTGAGGTGCAGGAGGATGTCCTTGAGGAGGAATGCTTGCATTAGCAGTTGACTTGTTTCTCCAACTAAAGTTGGGATGATTCCGCCAGTTAGGACAGTACATTTTAGAGTTTGATGCACTGGATGGATGTTGGTAAGCATTCATGGCATTCATTTGAGCTTGCAACACATCATGAAAAGCTAGGATTGTTGGACAATCCTTTGTAAGGTGTGTATCACTCTCGCTTATGCCACATGTACTTTCCATAGCCACATTGGTAGGTTGGATCACATCCACATTCCTTACTTTCATGGTCTCAACTTTTCAAGTGAGACCCGCAATTTTTACATTCACATCGTCCTCCTCCTTGAGGACATATATGCCCCCTTTTTCCTTAGGACCGGGCTTGAAATGATTTGATTTGTTGGTGGTGTCCCATAGTTGTGCGTTTTCAAGATCCTTTGTCATGAACTCACCATTATACATCATCTCAACAAATTGGCGCGTATTTGAATTCAGTCCATTATAAAAGAAATTGGTTACACACCAAAATTTATAATCATGGTGTGGGCATGCGAGTAATATGCCCTTAAGGTGTTGGTTTTATGAACCGGGAAGAGCTTTTTAAGGAACTCTCGGGTTGTCTCAACCAGTGCGCCTATTAAGCACAGTCTTAGTAAATAAAGTCATGCCTTGGCTCTCTCCTTTAGATAGAAGAGAAATAAATTGAGTCTAATGACACCTTGAGAGACATTGTAATGCAAAGTCACTACAATCTCATCGAATTTTTTTAGATGTAAATATGGGCTTTATGAGTCAAGTTCATGAAATTTAAGAAGAAATTGGATCACTCCCGGTTTGAAATTCAGGTTACATATATTGATCGAAAAATCATACAAAATGGTATAGTTGTTCTTCTTGGTTGTAAGTAATCTCTTAAAGTTTTGATAGGGGAAATGTAGTGTGCCTCATTCTCACCATACATCTTCCTAGTCGATGTCGTATTTCGCATAGGAATCTCATTGAAAATTTGTCCAATTTCTGTCATATTCTCCTCAGATTATGGCTCCTACTCAGGCATGTTTGGAGTTTTCATAGCCATAGTTTGAGATGATTTAGGCGTACTCAGATATTTTCAACTCGATGGTGGATGGAAAGCCCATCGACTAGACCTCATTCACTTAGAAGTCGTTGTAGGAACCCACTTAGGCATGAACCAAACACATGAAATTAAGTTCTAAACCTAAATCTAGATGATAAAAATCTTAAAGTGAAAACTAAAAATCCTACAACAATTGTAATCTAAAAAGTAATAAGAAGAAGATGAAGAAACTGAGTTACCTATTTAGAAGAACCAAGATTAATGATATTACAAAAATTAAAACTAAATAACCAATGTTTTTTTTTTTTTTTTTTTAAAAAATTTGTGTAAAACATCTATTAGAACTAAGTTTTCTAGAATTAAATTCTAAAAGAAAACCCTAAGAACTAGAAATCAAAGCTTAAACCTAAATATTCTCTATGCAAATTTCTTCTACAAACGGCACCAAAAACTTGATCGAACCCAAGGATTGATAACACTAAGTATATGACTGCGACATAATAGTAACTTGATAAGACTGAGGTCGATCCACAAAGAATTTGGTGAGAATATACTCAGAACTTAATCTTTAAAAAAATGGTTGGTCTAAGTTTTTAATTTAGAGGCATAGAAGGGTTGTAAAAATAATTATAAAAATGATTAAGGATCCAAGAATCCCCATTTAATAAACTTTTAAATTTAATTTATCTTCTCAAGTTGATAACTCAACTAGAACTGGATTATAATCCATTCTAATAGGAAGATAACACGATAATATCAATACAAAATATCCAATATAGATTAGAATCATGATAGGCTTGATCTCTCATAAATATCTAAGTAATTACATTGTAGGGAATTGAAAGCATCTAATGTACCCGAAGGCAACAATAGATTAAACAACTTTATCGATTGATTCATTTCCTAATCTCGAAATTCAATTACATCTAATAACAATTCAATATAAAAATCTTAACTTTCATTGAAAAATGAATTAACTATCAAATATTTATTAAAAGGTTCATCCCTTATATCTAAGTAATTACATTGTAGGGAATTGAAAGCATCTAATGTACCCGAAGGCAACAATAGATTAAACAACTTTATCGATTGATTCATTTCCTAATCTCGAAATTCAATTACATCTAATAATAATTTAATATAAAAATCTTAACTTTCATTGAAAAATGAATTAACTATCAAATATTTATTAAAAGGTTCATCCCTTATCATTAGATAAGAGATTAACCAAACACGACTAATATCTTAAACAAAAGAAAAAGAAAAACTAGAACTGAAGGATTGAGAATGAAAGATATTTCTAAAGAAGTTCTACTACTCCTAGGTCTCTCTTCCAAGCCCTAATTTGTACTTTGGAAAGCTTAGAACACCCTTTTAAATAGTAAAAGTTCGCATCGACTTATAATTGCCTTCAATTTTTGTACTTTTGTTACGCTTTGTTCGCATTAATGATAGCCTTCGGTTGCAGTCGAACATACATTCGGTCATACTAAACCCACTTTTGCTTATAGTTGAATTTATCGAAAATAGGTCTGAAGTATCTATCCCCCTTAGGTCGCACTGAACTCTCCTTTGGTGGCATCAAAATTGGCTTTGGTCGGACCTAAGTGTCGAGTTGAATTATCTCTCAAAATAAAAGTTCGTCGTTAGATTATTCTGTGCATATTCGATCGGACCAAACCAAACTCAGGTGGGACTGGACAGTCTGTTATTTTTGTTATTGAATTGTGTAATTTTCCAGTCCTTTATCTTTGACATATGATTTTTTTTAATTAATGACATCTAAATACCCAAGTCTTCTCTTAATTAATCCTTTGAGCTTTAATTATCTTTCTTTAACATGATTTCGTCTTTATTTTCCAGATTACCTCACGTATACAAAATATATGTTAGTTAATCAATTAAATACTTTAAATGCATGTAAACTAGTACAATTGAGATGACGAATATGCAATATTTAGATGTTATCACCCTTGCACAAGAGTGCAAATGGAGATGTGTTCGAGGTGGAGAATATAAGGAGCGGTCTATGCTCAAGGTGGAAGTGAGTAGGGGAGATCTTCAGGATGGCTTGGTAGAATACAAGTCAAGTCGGAGATTATTGTGCAGATGCCTTGGATTTTGCATAGTCTGGGAGTCATAGTAGAACATTGTTGATCCAACCAACAATGTATGGGGAGTTCTTAGTCAGGAGTAGAGTAGGATGTTGTCGGTCCTACTAACAACCTTGTCGGTTTGAGTAGGTCTGACCGACAACTATCATCAGTCTAATCGATGGACATACACACTTAAGCGATTTTGCTGAAGTCGGGGGGCATATAAATCCTAATCTCAATTAGGACTTGGTGAGACGAGGATTTTCTCTTTAATACGAACATTTTCTCTCTAAGGGCAAGGGTTTTTACGAGGTGAGGGGGTTCTTTAAACTTTTAAGGGCTTGGGAAGAGATTTTCTTAGGTGCACATTGTAAGGGGAGATCGAGTGATTTTATAATCAAATGTGGGTAGTGTAAACTCTAAAGTTTTTTTTTTTATTACAGTGGAAATTATGTCCCTTTGTGCCGTGGTTAATTTTTTGCCATAAGGGTTTTCCATGTTAAATATCCATATGTTTTATGTTTGTTTGCTTGATTTTTTTGTTTATTCTATTCATTATGATTGTTCTATCTTCATTAAACATACTTTCGCAAAGCGCTTAGATTGACAGTGATATTAGATTCGAATTTCTAATACCTAGGGTTGATATAGGTTTGTTATGTTTTGAGATTACAACGTACCTGTATCGGAGGCAAGCCTGATTTTTCATAACACGCTTCATACTAACCATGATAATGGCTTTGTATTAATCGTTATCATAACTTTGTATAAATCATGATCACAGGTTTTTTTTATAGCCTTTCATGATAGCAACCTAATGCTTAAACCCCCGACCATCACCCGCTTAACCATGCTTGTAATGCCCATGAAAATTTAAAATAATAATAATAATAATTTTTTATCCCTATCTTATCTCTATCTTATCCTTATCTTATCTCTATCTTATCTTTATCTCTAATCTATCTCCTTTATATATACCCTTAACCCTCTTTGTATCTATCAAATCTCAATTCCTTAAATGAGTATTTCTTTTAAGGAGTGTGTCATAAGAAAAGTTCTAGTCCAACTTATATATTAACAAAAAAAAAAAAAACACCATGTAATAACTAAGAAAGGAAGAAATGAAGAGATTTTAGAGGGCTTAGATCTGGTAAATTATTGTCCATTCTCTCATTATTTTTTTGTACATTTAATATAATTTAACTCGATCTATGTAATGAACGGTGTGGATCGGTCACATGTTTATCGCATTGATCTGTGGGTATATCCGATGTAAAGGTAATGGAAGTCTAAAATTTAGTGCGAAGTTTCTTATCGCAGAAATTGATTGGTGTGCATCTGGTCGAATCAGATTAGATCTGAATGGATTATATTATCCCTAAGTCCAAAATATGCAAGGGCCCTAATTTCCAAATCAATTTGATTAGCAGATGGGCTACATTAGTCAAATATGAAAGTGTTTAATAATAAAAGCTTAGATTTCTGTAAGTGTTGGTATCACTTAGCGTAGAAGGTAAATATGGGCCATCAATGTATGTGTGGTTAGATCCACACCATTCACCTAATGTTTAGAGATAAAATATGCTAAGACCTCAAGAATCTGGATGATCTAATCATCCGGTGAGCCACCCCGATCAATTATTTACCATTTAATTTCAGAATCTTAAAAAGAACAAAAAAAAACTAAAATTTTATAATTGAAATTAATGAATATATTTAGTCATTTAGGGCATGACCACCTAGGATGTTAATCAAAGTGCGCCTTACCGTGTAATATAATCAAATAAATAATAATGTTGTTGATATAATTGATAAGATTTCTGAATTCAAACCAGCCTGAATGCCTTGTGAATCCTACACTACTAGACTCAGGTGAGTAACCCAATGTGTCTCATAATTCATTGGAATTAAAATAAATTATTTGTTATGATTTGATTGATTGATGTATTGATTGTAGTATTTTGTTATGATGTTGTTGATTTAACTATCGAAAATGTATGTGTAGACACTGAAAAATCGGGAGTCCACGTTGTTTGGTAAAAGTGTGTCGTAATGATGCTTTTGGGGGTGATTAAGCTGATTTGTGATTATTGGAGTCGCCACTAGCCGAATGATCTCAGAATCCCGCGGTCGGCTAGAACCACGGAATACGTAAAGTTGGAGAAATCCGAATATTCTCCGACCTTAGATTGACTCCTGCTACGCGATCCGGGATTCCGGGTAAGGGACCTCGGTTACAAAGAGGGAAGGTGTTAGGCACCCTCTCTGCCCACACAAATGTGCGGTCTCAACTTAATGTGGTAAAATAATCTCAAGGGATGATGATGATGCTACGGTCATGATGGGACTAGTCACATGTGGATTTCTGATGTAGCAAGATCCGAGATTTCGGCAGGCCACAGAGCATACATCCGACAATGTGTCTAGAGGGCGGATGTGATGATGCTTATGCAAAGACACAAGAAAAGTGGACTAGATCACTAGGAATTTCTGATGTGACAGGATCCGATGTACGGCAAGTCACAGAGCATACGTCCACTAGAGATATAGAGAAGCAAGGGGGTTGAGAAGGGAGTATATGTCATTATGAATGCTTGTATACAAATGAATCTTTGACTTGATTCTTGAAAAGGCTAAGATGTAGATTGAACCATGATCATTTTGGACTAGGCTTGTGGGTTGGAAGGGTTGAGATGAAGGCTAGGAGGTGACTGAAAATGTGGGCTTGAAGGCTTGGGAGCTCCTTCCCTTCCTTCACTCTCTTCCTCACACACACTCTCTCTCTTTTCTTTTCTTTTCCTCTCACTCTTTCTCTCTCACTCTCTCCCTCTCTTGGTGGCTCTCCTCCATGGGTGAAAATGAAAGGGGAGAGGGCTATTTATAGCCCTTTCCAATGGTTGTTTGGTAAATAGGGGATAAAAGGAGGGCAAATGCTGATGTGGCATATGGTGATTGGTGGAGAGGAGAGAGATGCCACATGGCATGCTCCCATTGGCTAAAGGGACTGGTAAAACGGTAAATAGTGAGGATGAGAGGGGTAAATGTATAGGAAAGTTGACTTTGGACGCTGGGACAGCTGTCCCTACTCCAATCGTACGCGGCGGAATTTCGATCACCTCCGGCGGTAATCGGATCGGATCCGCCGCGTAGTCCGACTACCGCCCGGACTGGTTAGTCCGGAACTCGTGTGACTGGCTCCGTGCGCACTTTCTGGGAGGAAGCGGTAATTTGACTACCGCCGGCGGTAATCCGATTACCACCTCGTGCGGTTTTCCTTGAAATTCATCTAGTGAGTCCTTTTTTGGGTTCTTAGAGTGAAACAAAGTTCCTTTTGGATATTTGGCTCTAAATGGCTTGAAGTTGGCTCGATGGTTACCCGAAAATGATTCGAGAAATAGGTCGATTTTGGACATGGTTTGGATTGAATGATGATTCATGATAGCTCAGGTTAGGATTAGGGGTAGGTTTAGGATATGATCATGGTTCTCGGATTTGTCTTAACAAAATCAAGATATTAGCCTGGGTGGGGTGTCTACAGTATGTTACGTTGAATTTACATATGAATATTCTGATCAAGACAAGTATTTTTATCAGTTATAAAAATGATACATTCATATATCATCCATCATTCATTGTATTTGCATAATGCATTGTTGATCCTAGGGGCCCTCCCTGGAAGAAATGTTGATTCTGGTAAAGCGTTAACAGATGCGGGCTATGCCCAAGCTGACCGAAATGTGGAAGCTTACCCAACGGGTGGATGTGGATTAACAATCTCTAACCCAAGCAGATGGACAATCATCCCATCTGATGCATTCCTACACTCTTTGCATATATGTCATTGTGCATACATTGTTGTATTAAGTGCTTTGTATTAGTTTAATTGCTATAATTATGAACCATGGTGGGTTATTTCACTAAGCTTGACCAACTTACATTTTTATTGACAGAAAAACTATACTGATAAGCCGTTAGCAGATGATGTGGCACAGGAACCGGAATGAGCCATCACACCTGAACATGACTAATGTGAAATGTGGTCATATACCTGTCTGAATACGAATTAGCAGCATTAGACCATTCTTGAATTTCTGATTTATTTGCTAAGATAGTTTGATTGGCGTATAGTGCATATTGGTATTGATTATGTGATTTTAAGAAATTGTTTAGATTTATTTGATTGAGACAATGTGAGTCTCGAATAAACATATTTATAGTAGGATGTCATAATAAATGAATGATGTTTATAATTTATGTTATTCTAATGGTCATGAAAATTTACATATGCCTAGTTGATTGGTCCTAAGTATTGTGTATGCATGAATTCGATGAAATTGAGTGGAACTTATAATGAATGTAATTCTCACCTTTGATTGAACTAATTAACAAGTGAAGTTACGAGTGTACGAGTTACAACCTAAAACTCAGGTCTCAGGGTGCACACTCTGCACCCTGATTTTGGGGCATGATAATGCCGCTTCTCAATCGATACAAATGTGTATCCATTAGAGGTTTATCACGGTTGAATGTCTAAGTTTAGGAATATTTTCATTCTTTTCAATATTCTTCTACTAAATAAAATGCAAGACTATTTATCTACTTCTTTGAGTAACGTTAGACAACAAGCGAACAAGAAAACTCGAGAAAATAACTTACAAATTAAATTACCAATAGTAAATAAAAAGAATAAATAAACTATACAATCATTTTCTCAATTTAAGCTGCACCTAGATACACTATTGAATTGAATTGGGATAAATTCATAGAGTGAATGCAAATGAGAAAATTGCAGTTGCCACTCATGACACAAACTTCTATGGGTTCTTCGATTCCGAGCCTTGTGTTGATCATTCCTTTTTTTTTTTTTTTCTTTTTTTTTTTTTTTAAAATGTCATCCTATGTATAAGAATCAACAACTTCTCTTTATCCTTTATCATTTTTATTGCTATGTTGACTTGACCAAGCTATATAAGTAAGGATGGGTGCTGCAACTAACACAGGTAAGGCCTTCCAACGAATATGTATAGAGCTCTAACATTCCGATAGAAAGATTGCAAGAAAGAATAATTCCCTTACACGTTAAATACACTATCCGATCGTCCAGGGACGCATTTGTGGTCCCTGGAGCTCATTTTTACCTTGTATTTTCTTTGATTTCAGGTATTCTTGGCCATTGGATTCTCCTTAGGTTCTTGGCGGGCCATCCTCTTGAGGAGATCTTGCAATCTTTCTCCTTTTTTTTTTTCTTTTTTTTTTTTTTGGGAGGGCTATGATCTGGACCGTTGATCAGTTTCTGGTGAAATCTAGACCACTGGATCTTGCAGGATTTTGCATATTTTTATTTATTTATTTATTTATTATATATATATATTTTTTATATTCAAGTCTTGATTGTATTTATATTTTTTTGTTTTTGTTTTTATTTTCACTTGCTAGAGTGGGGTGTGATGAAAAAGGGGCCCCACCTTTTATTTGATCTAATTTCTTTTTTTGTTTTTTTTTTGACGATCCGAACCGTTGGATGGGTGGATGGATGATTGATCTGGATGATGGATTTGGATCGTGTATGGATGGATGGATGATGGATGTTCTGGACCATTAACTTGAATCATGCATGAATGAAGGGATGATGGATGTTTTAGACCATTAATCTGGATTGTGTATGAACGGATGGATGACGGATGATCTGGACTATTAATCTGGATCATGTATGGACGGATGGATGATGGATGATCTGGACCATTAATCTGGATCGTGTATGGACGGATGGATGATGGACGATCTGGACCATTAATCTGGATCATGCATGAATGATTCGGACCATTAATCTGGATCATGTATGAATGGATGGATGATGGATGATCTGGACCGTTGATCTGGATCATGTGTGGACGGATGGATGATGGACGATCTGGACCATTGATCTGGATCGTGTGTGGACGATCTAGACCGTCGGATGGATGATCTGGACCATGTGTGGATGATCTAGACCGTTGATCTGGATCATGTGTGGACGATCTAGACCGTCGGATGGATGATCTGGACCATGTGTGGATGATCTAGACCATGAGATGGATGATCTGGATGATCTGGACCATTGGATGAAATGATCTAGACTATGTATGAGTGATCTGGGCCATTGGATCATGCATGGATCTACTAAGTGGCCTCCCCCTTTTTTTTTGTTTTGAAACGGGCCTTGATTTTCGAGTGGGCCTTTGATTCTGAAATAACAACGGCTTCGGGAAGGATTTGGAATGGGTTATTTTGGAAAACGGGTTCTTGAAGATGGGTTTGTGAACATGGGCTTCCTAGATGGGCCTTTCATCATGGACCCTCTTTTTTTTTTTTGGCCTTTTAAGATTGTCCTTGAAAGTGGGCTTTTGAGATGGATCTTTTGAAGTGTGATCTTGACATAGAACTCACCTGTAGGCTTTGCACTGTGCACGTATGCCCCGTCGAGGTAGGAATGGGGCTGGTCCGTCTCAGCATTCGACCGACCCATGTTTCGTGCCGCGGGAGGGTCGGCATCTTTCAGATGTAGCTCGGGAAGGTGGTGCGCCTGGGATTCTTAGAGGGCGTGGGGTCAGGAGGCATTGGCCTGACTGGTTTCATGATCCCCAGCCTTTGTTCTTTGAGGTTCTGGAGCGTACCCCTTTTGCGCATCTTTTCCGGGTTCGTCTAAGCAAGACGAACATGTCGCTCTTATCTGCCTTGGCCGAGCGATGGCACCCCGAGACACATACATTCCAGCTTGCCCTTCGAGAGTGGGGGATCACCCCATATGACATATATATGCTGGGTCTTAGATATGATGGTGGTTCTGTGCCCTTTGAGGAGGACCTTCCAAGTACCTACGAGGATGACTGGATGGAGCTATTAGGGATGATGCCGGATGCCACACAATTTTCGGACCATCGATTTAAACTTTTGTGGCTTTCTCGAATTTCGCCAGCGCATCCCGAGATCCGAAGGCTGCGGTGTGATAAAAGCTCGGGCCCTGATTCTATATACCATGGGAGCGATGATCTTCTGCCATGGGAATGAATTAGTGAGTTCCCGTTTGTTATCGCTTGTGGCAGACATTACTTTTCCCATACCGTACAACTGGAATGCAGCCCTCTTGGCACATTTGTACGAAGAATTTGAAGGCCCGATCGATTTGCCCGCTCCTTGACTTTTTTACCCACCATTGAGGTACTTTCTCGAGATCTTTTCTCATCTTTTCCTTGAGGATGGTCTGGTGTGTCTTCTCTTAATTTTGGTGTAGCGCAGGTTTACTTTTTTGATCACTTTCCTCACCTGGCACCCACTCTGATTAATCACTCGCCTCCATTCCCGCGCATGATGCTGTGGTACAAGGATAACCGCAGTTGTACACGTTGTTTTCTGATCTTGCTTGGAGGTCGAATGTTGATGCCCTCGTTCCTGACGATGTGAGCGATCCGTCTTGCCCTGTATTGCCCATATGTTGCTTTCTGCATGTCTGACAATCTTTACCTTTTTTTTTTTTTTTGCAGTTTCAAACTCGGCCATACCTTCAGTCGAACGCAGCTCTTACTCCTGGTGCACAGGAGGCTTTTCAGGCCTCTCGACGACGCCGCATCCTGGAGGATCCGTGGGTGACCAAATGGTATCTGGGAGAGAGACTTTTTTGGCAGCTGACTGGCAGCCCTTTGGTCCCGCTTAGTCCGCCATCTGGACCATCTGATTGGAGATCTGTGCCATAGAGAGAGCTAGTTGCTGCTTTGGAGGGTTATGAAGCCAGCACCTTTATTGACCCAGACAGAGAGTACAGCTCTTGGAGCGAGCAGTACGGCATGGGTCCGATTCTTCAGTCTGGTTATGCTCCTGGTGGTGGTGCCCGCTTTGCTGGAGGAGGGATTTTAGGACCTCATTTTCATAGCAAGGATAGTGACACCTATTTTCCGGATGACGATTAGTTCATCGGCTGTATAATCTCCTTCATTTGATATAAAATTTTAGTTTGTTTGGCATCGTCTTTTGCTTTCACAGTTGTTTTTATCTAATCATGCATATAGGAGCAAATTACTTGTTTTCTACCCTCCCGAGTAGACCTGTCCTGAATTGTACTTGGAACTGGGCCGGAGCGGCAGTCCGACTGCCGCCGGCGGTAGTCGGACTACCGCCCGTTGACATTTGCCCGTTCTGCCTGTTCTGTCAGGTGCTGCAGTGATTCAGTGATGACACCTCTATTCTGAAACGGTACGAATACCGCTAGCAAGTCCGATTACACGCCCCATCCATCTTTTCTTCCAAGAAGCCTTGCTCTTCCCTGTTCATTCCCTTTGTCCCTTCCTCCGGCATTCTCGTCCGTCCGTTCTCTGATCATCCTTTTTGTCTCTATTTTGTTCTTTCTTCTTTGTCCTCATCCATCCCTTGTTCCTTTCTCCTTTTCTGACTCATCATGGCCAATGATGATGATGATTTGGGTGTGTTTATTGGTGGTGAAAAAGTGGGTGGCTCTATAAATGATGAGGAGTTTATGGGGGTAGATGAGGAATTGATGGGCCCTTTTGAAGGAATGAGCACCACTTATGGCTTGGATCTTCTTCCTACTAATGGGCTGATGGGGTCGGATGGTTTGATTGATAGAGGGATGGCTATGGATGGCATGGATGGGATGATCGCTATAGATGGTGTGAATTGCTTGCTTGATGGAGGGATGGTTATGGATGGCATGGATGGGATGATCGCTATGGATGGTGTGGATGGCTTGCTTGATGGAGGGATGATCGCTATGGATGGTGTGGATGGCTTGCTTGATGGAGGGATGATCGCTATGGATGGTGTGGATGGCTTGATGGATGGGAGGATTGCTATGGATGGTGTGGATGGCTTGCTTGATGGGGGGATGGTTATGGATGGCATGGATGGTGTGGATCAGATTTTGGTAGATGACGGGCTTCCTCTTGGTGCTTTAGATAGTTTGGACTTGGTAGATGATGGACTTTCGACAGGCGGCCTGAGTCAGATTTTTGGCACAGATTTCGAGGCGATAGTCGGTCAGTCAGCTCCTGGCGTCGTACAGGATGTAGCTCCTATGTGCCACTGGGATGCACCAGATGTTGCAGCTATTGGGGCTTCTTCATTTCAGACACCTCCCGACGTAGCAGTTGTCGGGGACTCAGGTCCTCCTGTTGAGGCTTTTCGGGATACACTGCGAGATGCGATGGGCGCGTCTGGCTTTTTCCTCCACCACGAGATCGATCTTTTAGATGAGGGTATGCCAATTTTTGATGACCCATTGGTGGCCCCTGGGATTCAGATTGTTGAGGGTGTGCCTGTTCGGACTTGTCGATTGCAGCCGCGTGACACCTGTTCTGAGCGATTACATATTTGGATTGACAGTTTGACCGAGTCCGAGATCTTCGAGTTGGACTCCTTGGGCTTTCGAGAGGTTCTCCACCTTCACCGAATCCGCTTAGACTGGCGACTGCTGAGTGCGGCATTGTTTGACTGGGTACCATCCCTGAACCTGTTTTCTTTCAATGATCTGGAGCTGGGTCCATCGTTGGAGGAGTTTGCGCGTCTGTCAGGCCTTCTCCTGGCCCGGGAGGCGTACATTCCTTTGTCAGAGTTGGTTTGCCCTTCTGATCTGGTTGCCTGGTTCGGATTTCCCATTGATCTTCCTACTGCAGAGGGCGGGGTTGGTGAGCTTTCTCTGGAGATTTTATATGACCGCTGCTCTACTGGCCGTGGGAGGCCTGGATCTGATCGTCAGCTTCAGTGCCTGAATGCACTGATATTTTGCACCTTGGCTGAGCTGCTCTTTTCAGGATGGAGACGATCGTCGCTGGTAGTTTTGCTAGACGTCTTCCGATGCATTCTTTGTCGCAGGAGCATCATTTCGGTCGTGCTGGCCGAGCTTTTCTTGGGGTTGACTGAGTGTTCCCTTGGGCATACCCGCATCCTCAGAGGCTGCTGCTCATTTCTTCAGGTACTTTCTGCTCTTTTGCCTCTTTCTCATGCATCCTATATATATATATATATATATATATATATATATATTTTTGATATTTTGAGCTTAATTTGAGTTTCTCCCAGGTATGGTTATGGGAGCACTTGTACATGACTCCTGTGCTTGCATTTCCTGATTCTCGTCGTAATGACGTGCTGCGCTTGTTGCTCGACGACCTTCCGTATGGTGCTGAGGCCACGGAGTCATTGTATCGCCGCATGCTTTCTGAGCTTCGAGGGTGGGAGATCAGCTGGGAGGCTACTTGGCTCTGTCGAGCGCCCCTGATCTGTAGTGCGGCTCGCACTCCTTTACTGTTGCTTGGCCTTCGGGGATGCTGCTCCTATCATCCCATACGCTTCCTTCGCCAGTTTGGTTTCTGGCAGGATATCCCAGAGTTCGCCTTTTCTGGATTTGGACATTCGTCTCTTCCATCTGATTTGACATCCTTGTATAGGCGAGTCTGGATTTCCTGGCAGGGTTCTTTGGATGCGACGGCTCTAGGCCTTGAGTCTTGGGCTCCTCCTATGGCGACGGTACCATACCAGCGATGGGTAGCAGAGCAGTCGTTGTATCGTCAGGTTCCAGGCTGGCACTTGGCAGATGAGGCTGCTGATCAGGATATGATAGGTGACACTGCTTCGTCTTCCTCCTGCGTTATTGATTCTTTCGAGGCTTTTGAGGAGCGGCCCTTCATTGATCCTTCATTCCTGCTAGCTACACATGGCCATCTGATTAGTGAGATTGCTGTGCTTCGCCACTCGTGTGAGGACATGGCCCGCCGATTAGCCGCAGAGCGCGATACGATGAGAGCATGCTTGTGTCACATCGTCGGATAGGGATGAGATCTTCTACTGCGCATGGAGATAGAGAGGCTCGAGGAGAGATTGTTGGCATATGAGAGGTAGGGGCTTACCCGCAATTTACTGTGTTGATTGACTACTTATTTTGTATGCACGGAGGATTTTTGTTATAAAGGGAAAGACAGTGTATTTGCGAAATGATTTAAGAAAAAGAAATATTTTGTTCGTGCCATGTTTACTCATGTTTGGATTAATACTTTGGCTGATTGGGATCAGACTCTAGGGCTCAGCCCACGTTGTGTACAGTATTCTAGACTGTGCTCCTTGGGGTCTTGGTTTCTTGAGACGGTGTCCGGAATGCATCCCTGGATTTGAACAACATCGATAGAGTACTTGATCCGAAGTTGATCCTTCTTTGTATCTTGTTGTGTCATTTCTTTCGCCTCGGCTTTTTCTCGTTCATTCCTGCACTTTTATTTCATTTTTTATTTCTTGCCATTTTTACCCGTAGCGCCCTTTCAGGTTTTCACTACGTCCGCTCTTCCAGTCATTTTTGCCCGTAGTGTCCTCTCGGATTTTCACTACGTCCGGGTTTTGATCTTGCACCCCTTGGCAAGACTTATGCTATTTTTACCCTTGGCGCCCTTTCGTGTTTTCACCAAGTCTGCTACATGCTTCTTGTTTTACTCGAGTTTGCCTTTTCGGGTTTTCAACTCGCCCCTTTCGCTTAGGCATGCCTTTATTCTTTTTTGGTTTTGTCGAAGTGCTTAGGAGTGACAGGGAACTTCCGTCATAGGCCGGCCGATCGGCTACCCACATCCTTGTCTTTAATCATAATCGTAAGTCGCTTGAAATTATTTGGGGATACAGGATAGATTTTTAGGGATGCGGGATGGATTTCATTGCTTTCTTTTTGTTTTCTTTTTTGAGGTTTCTTTTTGTCTTTTCTTTTTTTCTTTTTCTTTCTTTTTTGTTTTGTTTTCTTTCTTTCTCTTTTTTTTTTTTGGGACATGATGGGTATTTCTGAAAAAGGGTAATTGGTGGATATATACAGTTTTATTTCTGGTAAGGAGGTGAGAGATGCAGCCTTTCGATTGTAATCATTGACAAAGTTAGGTAGGGTTACCCGTGATAGATTTTTACATTGTCGGCGTTGATGGGCTCGGGAAGATCCTCGCCTTTTCAGTTGGTGAGCCGAAGAGCGCCTCCTGGGAGTACTTCCCGAATGATCAGTGGTCCGTCCCACAATGGTTTGAATTTTCCTCTGGGATCTGGCAAATGCGGCGGCAGGATACGTTTCATGATCATGTCACCGACTTTGAAACTTCTCTTCCGGACTCTCTTGTTGTAAGCTCGAGCGATCCTTCTTTGATAGCATTGGGAGTGGTTTAGCGCCCGCATGCGCTTCTCATCTGCCAGATGCAGTTGATCGTACCTTGCTTGTTGCCACTCGCCTTCCTCGACTTCACTTTCCAGTAGTATCCGTAGTGATGGGATTTCAATTTCGACTGGTAGTACTGCTTCCATTCCGTAAACGAGCCCATATGGAGTGCTCAGAAGACCGTACAGACGTGCGATAAGCCCAGAGTGCATAAGGAAGCATTTCTGACCAGTCACGATATGTCTTCACCATCTTTTCGAGTATGCGGATGATAGTTTTGTTTGCGGCTTCCACCCCACCATTCATCTGAGGGCGGTAGGGGCTCGACCGATGGCGTTGAATTTTAAACTTGTCGAGGAAATCGCCCATCCTTTTATTGACGAACGGAGTTCCGTTATCAGTGATAATGGCTTGAGGGACCCCATATCGGCTAATGATGTTGTTCTTCATGAATTTGACCACATGAGATGCTGTGATAGTGGTGTAGGATGCTGCTTCTATCCATTTAGTGAAGTAATCTACTGCCACCAGGATGTATTCATGCCCATTTGAGGCTTTAACGCTGATCTTACCTATGATGTCAAGCCCCCATACAGAAAAGGGCCATGGTGCCGTCAAGTTGTAGAGTTCGGAAGCAGGCGCATGGATTTGGTTCGCATGCTCCTGACACTTGAAGCATCTCCTGACGTGCTTGCAACAATCTGTCTCCATTGTAAGCCAGTAGTAGCCGAGTCGTAGGATCTTCTTTGCCATCATGTGCCCGTTCATATGCGGGCCGCATAGTCCTTCGTGGATTTCGACATAATCGTGCGCTCTCTGTCTTGTCGAGACAATGGAGAAGGACTTGGTTGAAGAATCGCTTGTAGAGGATACCCCAAAGATCACGAATCCCAGCCGCTAATCTTTGTATTGTACGTCGATCGCCGAGCTGCTCCTTCCGGGTACTTCTGATGTTCGAGGTATTTTTTGATATCTGTGTACCATGGCTGATCATTTGGGGCAGGCTCGGCTTCTTCGATTTGTAGCAAGAATGCAGGTTCCTCTTGGAGTTCGACCGTGAGTTCCCATTCAGCAACTCCTTTTGGGATTTCCAGCATTGAAGCGAGGGTAGCCAGAGCGTCCGCAAACTGATTCTTGACCCGAGGCATGTAAGAGAATGTGATCTCTTCGAACTCCTCGATCAAATTTTCCAGATAGACATGATAAGGAATCAGCTTCTCATCCTTGGTCTTCCAATCGCCATTTATCTGGTTGATGATGAGTTGCGAATCTCCGAAGACTCGTAACTTCTTTACGTTGAGGATGATGGCTTCTCTTAGACCGGCGATGCATGCCTCATATTCAGCTACATTGTTGGTGCACTGAAATGCTAGTCTTCTGGATATAGGAACTGGGACATCTTCGGGGGAGTAGAGTATGACGCTTACACCACTCCCCTTCGCGTTTGCAGCTCCGTCGAAGAAGAGTGTCCATTCTCCTGCCTTTCTTTCCTCTTCTCCCTCGATCTAGAGGATGTCCTCATCGGGGAAGAAGGTCTTCAGAGGTTGGTAGTTGGGCAGGGAGTGTCTTTGCTAAATGATCGGCCGATGCTTGCCCCTTGATTGCCTTCTCTCGGTGACATATGTGATGTCAAACTCGAGAAAGCGATGGCGCCATTTTGCGATCCTGCTGTCGGTCTTTGGTTTTTCGAACAAGTACTTCAACGGATCCATGCGGGCGAGCAGAAGTATCGGGTGAGCGATCATGTATTGCCTTAGCCGTTGTGTTGCCCAAACTAGGGCGAGGCATGTTTTTTCTAAGCTGGAATATTTGGCTTTGTAGCTTGTAAACCGTCGGCTTAGATAGTAGATCGCTTGCTCCTTTCTTCCCGTATCGTCGTGTTGGCCGAGGATGCATCCGATTGCTTCCGCTGCGACAGAGATATACAACAGAAGTGGCCTACCTGGAGTAGGCGGCACGAGCACTGGAGGATTTAGCAAATATCTTTTGATTTTATCGAAGGCCGCTTGGCAGTCGTCATTCCATTCTTTTGGAGAGTTCTTTCGTAACAGCTTGAATATGGGTTCGCAGACCGGAGTGAGTTGTGCGATGAATCGGCTGATATATTGGATTCGCCCGAGGAAGCCCCGAATTTCTTTCTCAGTCTTGGGTGGTGGCATCTTGATGATAGCTTTGGTTTTGTTTTCATCCACCCTGATACCGTCTTCGGCCGACAATGAAGCTTTAAAAGCTTGCCTCCGGTTGCACCGAAGACACATTTTTGTGGATTGAAGCGGAGCTTGAACTTTTCCAGCCTGTCGAAGAGCTTTTTGAGATCTTCAAAGTGTCCTTCGATCATGCGAGATTTGACAATCATGTCGTCCACATAAACTTCCATTTCTTTGTTTATCATATCATGAAACAAGGCAGTCATGGCTCGCTGATATGTAGCTCCTGCATTTTTCAGCCCAAAGGGCATGACCCGATAACAGAAAGTTCCCCATGGCGTGATGAAGGAGGTCTTCTCACGGTCTTCGACGGCCATCTTGATCTGATTATAACCGGAGAAACCGTCCATGAAGGAGATGATCTTGTGTCCAGCAGTATTATCTACCAGTGTGTCGATATGAGGTAAGGGGAAGTCATCTTTAGGGCTTGCTCTGTTGAGGTCCCTAAAGTCGATGCACATTCTGACTTTTCCATCTTTTGGGAACTGGTACGATATTTGCGAGCCATTACTGGATAGTTGGAGACTACCGAAATCCCGCATTGTATTGCTTGATGACTTCATCACGGATTTTCAGGGCCCATTCTGGCTTCATCCTTCGTAGCTTTTGCTTGACTGGCTTCATTTCTGGCTTCGTCGGCAGATGATGTACCACCAACTCTTCATCGAGCCCTGGCATGTCCTCATAGGAGAAAGCAAAGTTGGACAACCTCGGCTTCAGAAACTCCATCATCTTCCGCTTGTATTCTGGGGGAAGCGATTTCCCGATACGCACTTCCCTGGGGGATTCCATTAACCCTAAGTTCACAATTTCGAAGTCGTCTGCCATAACATTGGCCTTTGTTTCGAATTTTTTGAGGGTATCCTCGAATTCAAGAGCGGTATCGTCATTTCCCTCATCCATGGCTTCATCCAAACCCATGAATTCAAAGTCTAATTCTAGATCAAAATCATATGAGTCGACTTCAAACTCATGCTTGTCATGAGAATTGTTTGGCACGGTGATTTTTGGAAAGTTTTCTATTGTTTTTGTATTTTGGAATTTTTTTGATGTTTTGTGATTTTGGGAATATATGATGTTTTTGTATTTTTGAAAATATCGATGTTTTTGTGTTTGAAGGATTTTTTTGATTTTTGGTGTTGCCAAGATATCTGAAACAGACGGTGTTGCAAACCATGATTGGTCTTGTCTGGTTCGGGATACCAATTGCTATTTACATTGGCGTTTTTTTTAGTGGTGCTAGCGAATGGTTCGCTAGGATTCAATTGTTAGGGGGATGGCTGACCATTCAGGCTCCTTTCTTCTTTCGATCTTGCTGATCTGCTCCGTTTTTTCCTGTGGGTCACTGTCTCGATGACCATGATGTCTGCTGGGCTGGGCTCAGAGTCCGAATCTGTTTCGACCTCTGTGCCCAGGAGTTGAAGTTCTTCTTGTTCTTCGGATTTCTGGGACGGGATTTGAACATTCGTCCAATCCAGAGCAAGCCACTTACCTTTGTCAACCCAATGGATGGGTTGCTTCTGCCCTGTATTCCCCTGAATGGGTGTCTCCCTGTTCTGGTCTACATTGCTTGCAAAGGACATTCTCGGTTTTGAGTCACTTGCTGATGGACTCGTTTTCATGCCCCTAGTTTCATGCGATGGATCTGGGGGTTCTGCCCCTGGCCTTGTGTGCTCTTCTGGTATCCTAAGGATCCGATCCCACCTTATTGGTGGCCAGATAGACTCTTGTCTAGTCTGTTTTGTGAGTCTAAGTGCTTGAAATTGGTCCTCAAGAGATACCATTTTGTCCTCATAAACTGTCCCAGCTTTAACAAACTCGATGGGTGTGCATTTAAACAGTTGCCCCTTTTTGGCTTTTCAGCCTGATCTTCCGGTGTCGGTTGATATCCCAGTCCCTGTCTCTGTACATTGGCAGGTGCTGGTCTCACTACCATACCTTTTTCATGGAACTCGGTACGGTAATTTAGGATCAATCGCTCAGCAGGGGGAATGACGTATTCAGCAGCTAGAGGGCGAGGGTTAGCGATCGCGTTCACTTTTTCGAATTCAAAACTGTGATATGGAATATCGCCTTCTGTATGCTGAATGTCAATCACTGGAATGTCAGTTTCCGAATCTTGGCCGACCACCACCGGAGGATGGTTTCTGGCTCAGCCAGTATTGAAATGATTCGATTTCCCGAAGGGAATTTAACCCTTTGGTGGAGGGTAGATGGGATGGCTCCAACAGCATGGAGCCATGGCCGCCCTAAGAGAAGGTTAAATGAGGCAGGAATATCGATGACCTGGAATGTGACAAGGGTCATGTCTGGTCCAATTTGTAATTCTAGGTCAATTTCCGCTTCTACTTGCCTTCGGGAATTATCGAAGGCTCTGACACTCATGGTGCTGGGTCTGAAGGAGGATGGTTCTATCCTAACCGTTCAACAGTCCTTGAAGGGCAAACGTTGAGACTTGATCCATTATCAATGAGCACTAGTGGGATCTTAAAATTCTTGTGGTGGGCCACTATGTTTAGTGATCGCCTATGTTCGCGACCCTCAGGTGGTAGCTCATCATCAGAGAAGGTGATGGCTTGTGGTGCGAGAAGTTGGCCAATCATGCTTGCCACCATTTCGGAGGTACATCAGGAGAGATATGAGCATCATTCAAGGTCTTCGCAAAGATCTCTCGATGCGACCTTGACGTACATAGGAGTTCCCGAGATGGATATTTGTGCGGGAATGGTTTTGAGTTGGGGTACATTATATCATAAGCAGTGTCAGTTTTGCTGGTGGTTCCTGATAAAATTCTCCGAGTTTCTTTTGGGTTCGATTATCTCTCCCGAGGTATCTCCCATTGTTACCCACCTCATCACATTGGATAATGCCATGGACCGCCGGGTTATAGGAAGGAACCGCTCTTCCTTCCAAGTATGCCAATGGTTCTTGAAGCTGAGGGGTCATTACTGGAGCAGTTTGTGGTAGATTCAGTGATATCTCTTGAGGTACTGCCAAGTTCTGATTAGTTGTGGCCATGGATTTTTCCTCTTTCCTTTGATGTGGGGTAGGGATTCTTTGGGTATGTGCCAGTTGGTGAGGCATCAGGAATTGCGGGGCGTGAACTGAGGGTGCCCCTTGCAAGATTGGTAGGGTTAAGTCAGGGAGACCTATCAGGAGGATGACAGGTTCGTAATTCAACCCTTTTGGATATGCCGAGGATGGAGTTGAACGTGTCCCTTGGAGGCGAGGTTCTGAGGGTATGACTGTTGGGTGCTACTTCAAAGTTACGAGAGGTGAAATGTTGGCGCCGCTTGAAGAAATATGAGAGGTTGAGTAGTAGTGTTTGCTTCAAGGGACACACTGTGGCCCGTGCGATGGTGCTTCTTGGTGTCCCCATGTCCGATTGGTTGTGTCGGGCATGATTGCTTGGATGGAATGATGTGGATAAGCATGTGTGGGTTGACCTCCTTTAATGTGATTGACGGTAGAGGTCTTTGGATGTCTTTGGGTCTGCCCGATGCGAGCGAGGGGATTTTGGAGAATATTGGCTTGAATCGTATTCTTTGGCTGTGGGGTGATCGCAATCTTCGGCTTTCGATCAAATCTTGGACCGCATGTTTCAAAGCGAAGCGGGTCCGTTAGATGACCAGAGCGATGATATGCATCTTGATTTTCATTGTAACCAGGAGGCAAGGGATTCGGTGGAAGTCGAGGCTGGAGGGGTGTTAACAGTTGCTTTTGCATGAGCATTGTTAGCACTTGGCTGTATGATTGCGCCAACGGAGTGAACTTCCTCCCTAACATTCCTTGCTTGTATGGTCCTTGTGTATTTCCCCTAGGCTGTTGTGATGACTGTGCCTGATATCCTTGTTGGGTTTCTGGGGTTGGTATTGCCTATTCTTGTCATGTGGCCGGTACTGCAATCGTCGTCTGCCGTGGCTCTAGTGGTGGAGCATCTTGGTTACCTTGAGTGTTAGCGATGATGTTGTTAACTCGCAGTAGCACGTTGCATGGGAGCTTGTGATTGTTTCGATTCCGTGTCCAACGGTTTTCCCTCGACTTTGTTTTTTTTGATTGAGGGGGTCGATGTGGCCATGGGGAAATGGTTCCACTCGATCCCGGCCTTCTACTTGTTCTCCGGCTCGGATGAGTTGGGAGAAGTTTACGTGTCGGATCGAGATCGGATATCCCGAATGCTTTGGGATGTCTTGAATGCACAATCATGGATATCTGCTCTTCGTCATCGATGGGGTTTCTCATTCGAGCTGCCATAGCTCGCCATCGTCCTACGTATCTTTGATAAAGATTCATCGCTTTTTTGCCTCGGGGCCCAAGTCGGCTCTCCTTGGAGCCATGTTCGGGTTGTATGAGAACACATCGATGAATGCTTGGGAAAGTTTTCCCGAGTTTCGATTTGGTGGCTATCTAGTGAGGTGTACCAATCCGAGAGCGTCACCCTTTAGGGATTTACGAAAAGTCTTATTAAAGCCCCATCATTCCTGCTATCGCATTGAGCTCCCCACAAAAGGCTTTTAGATGTCTTTGTGGGGCACCCGCTTACCGTCATACCTTTTGAACTTTGGTATCTCAAAATTTGGAGGTACCGGGCGTCTGGGAAGGGACAGAGGTCCACGAACTTAGTGGATGGGTGATCCACTCCTTGTTGTCTTTGAAGCTGGCTTTGCATCATTTGTAGTTGCTCTCGTAACTCCTCGATCTCTGACTTACTTTGTTGTGGATATCTTGCCCCTTGCTATAGGGCTTGTGCTGCTTCTTCTTCATATGGATCCAGAATGGGGGTTTGATGGAAAGAAGGCGGACTCCCGGTGGCGGGAGGTAGGTGGAATTGAACACCACTCCCTTTCGGAGGAGGGTGGGATGTTCGGAAATGGCTCCCGCACTTTGAGGTATCTCGCAATTCGGGATGTTACTCCCGTTAGGGGTGAGTGGACTCGAAACGGCCCCCTTCATGGGCATCCGCCGATTCTTGTCCGTGATTTGCATGTCTTTGTGACCGGATTGTTGTGATGTGTTGAGTAGAGATGTGGGGAGGGTTACTCCCGATTACTTCATTGTTGATCTTGTGGCTTTGATTCTTACGGGGAGGGAGCACGGGATTTCTTTGGAGGAATGAGAGAGAAGGCAAAAGGAGTTTGAGGGAGTGAGTACATTACGCACACTAGGCTGGGTCATCTCGCGTATTCGGTGTGGCACTTGGCACTAGGCGAAGCAGTAGCTCTTGCATTGTTCGAAGTAGTAGCTCTTGTATGGTGACATTGGCTGGCAACTCTGTCGGAGCTATTGGTAAGGGTACGGGTGTAGGTATGGGTGTGGGTGTGGGTGTGGGTGCAGGTGCGGATATTTCAGGAGCTGGTTGGGGTGCCGGCTCTTCTTCATGGGTTGCTTGAGAAGTCATGGCTGCACGGGATCGAGTAGTCATGGTTCGGACCTTTGCCTAAGCAAGTATGAGCCAAAGATTTTTTTGTGAATGCAGTGATGATGTCCCTTGAGATTATAGTACCACACACCTTCGAGTCGGGTCTCAGCTAGTGCGAGCTAGCAAAATTCCCCAGTGGAGTCGCCATTCTGTAGACACTGAAAAATCGAGAGTCCACGTTGTTTGGTAAAAGTGTGTCGTAATGATGCTTTTGGGGGTGATTAAGCTGATTTGTGATTATTGGAGTCGCTACTAGCCGAATGATCTCAGAATCCCGCGGTCGGCTAGAACCACGGAATACGTAAAGTTGGAGAAATCCAAATATTCTCCGACCTTAGATTGACTCCTGGTCTGCGATCCGGATTCCGGGTAAGGGACCTCGGTTACAAAGAGGGAAGGTGTTAGGCACCCTCTCTGCCCACACAAATGTGCGGTCTCAACTTAATGCGGTAAAATAATCTCAAGGGATGATGATGATGCTACGGTCATGATGGGACTAGTCACATGTGGATTTCTGATGTAGCAAGATCCGAGATTTCGGCAGGCCACAAAGCATACATCCGACAATGTGTCTAGAGGGCGGATGTGATGATGCTTATGCAAAGACACAAGAAAAGTGGACTAGATCACTAGGAATTTCTGATGTGACAGGATCCGATGTACGGCAAGTCACAGAGCATACGTCCACTAGAGATATAGAGAAGCAAGGGGGTTGAGAAGGGAGTATATGTCATGATGAATGCTTGTATGCAAATGGATCTTTGACTTGATTCTTGAAAAGGCTAAGATGTAGATTGAACCATGATCATTTTGGACTAGGCTTGTGGGTTGGAAGGGTTGAGATGAAGGCTAGGAGGTGGCTGAAAATGTGGGCTTGAAGGCTTGGGAGCTCCTTCCCTTCCTTCACTCTCTTCCTCACTCTCTCTCTCTCTCTCTCTTTTCTTTTCTTTTCCTCTCACTCTTTCTCTCTCACTCTCTCCCTCTCTTGGTGGCTCTCCTCCATGGGTGAAAATGAAAGGGGAGAGGGCTATTTATAGCCCTTTCCAATGGTTGTTTGGTAAATAGGGGATAAAAGGAAGGCAAATGCTGATGTGGCATATGGTGATTGGTGGAGAGGAGAGAGATGACACATGGCATGCTCCCATTGGCTAAAGGGACTGGTAAAACGGTAAATAGTGAGGATGAGAGGGGTAAATGTATAGGAAAGTTGACTTTGAACGCTGGGACAGCTGTCCCTACTCCAACCGTACGCGGCGGAATTCCGATCACCGCCGGCGGTAATCGGATTACCGCCGGCGGTAATCCGACTACCGCCCGGACCTGGTTGAGTCTGAAACTCGTGTGACTGGCTCCGTGCGCACTTTCTGGGAGGAAGCGGTAATTTGACTACCGCCGGCGGTAATCCGATTATCACCTCGGTACGGTTTTCCTTGAAATTCATCTAGTGAGTCCTTTTTTGGGTCCTTAGAGTGAAACAAAGTTCCTTTTGGATATTTGGCTCTAAATGGCTTGAAGTTAGCTCGATGGTTACCCGAAAATGATTCGAGAAATAGGTCGATTTTGGACATGGTTTGGATTGAATGATGATTCATGATAGCTCAGGTTAGGATTAGGGGTAGGTTTAGGATATGATCATGGTTCTCGGATTTGTCTTAACAAAATCAAGATATTAGCCTGGGTGAGGTGTCTACAGTATGTTACGTTGAATTTACATATGAATATTCTGATCAAGACAAGTATTTTTAGCAATTATGAAAATGATACATTCATATATCATCCATCATTCATTGTATTTGCATAATGCATTGTTGATCCTAGGGGCCCTCCCTAGAAGAAATGTCAATTCTGGTAGAGCGTTGACAGATGTTGGCTATGCCCAAGCTTACCGAAATGTGGAAGCTTACCCAACGGGTGGATGTGGATTGACGATCTCTAACCCAAGCAGATGGACAATCATCCCATTTGATGCATTCCTACACTCTTTGCATATATGTCATTGTGCATACATTGTTGCATTAAGTGCTTTGTATTATTTTAATTGCTATAATTATGAACCATGGTGGGTTATTTCACTAAGTCTGACCAACTTACATTTTTATTGATAGAAAAACCATACTGATAAGCCATTAGCAGATGATGTGGCACAGGAACCGGAATGAGCCACCACACCTGAACATGACCAATGTGAAATGTGGTAATATACCTGTCTGAATACGACTTGGCAGCATTAGACCATTCTTGAATTTCTGATTTATTTGCTAAGATAGTTTGATTGGCGTATAGTGCATATTGGTATTGATTATGTGATTTTAAGAAATTGTTTAGATTTATTTGATTGAGACAATGTGAGTCTCGAATAAACATATTTATAGTAGGATGTCATAATAAATGAATGATGTTTATAATTTATGTTATTCTAATGGTCATGAAAATTTACATATGCCTAGTTGATTGGTCCTAAGTATTGTGTATGCATGAATTCGATGAAATTGAGTGGAACTTATAATGAATGTAATTCTCACCTTTGATTGAACTAATTAACAAGTGAAGTTACGAGTGTACGAGTTACAACCTAAAACTCAGGTCTGAGGGTGCACACTCTGCACCCTGATTTTGGGGCATGATAATGCCGCTTCTCAATCGATACAAATGTGTCTCCATTAGGGATTTATCACAGTTGAATGTCTAGATTTAAGAATATTTTCATTCTTTTCAATATTCTTCTACTAAATAAAATGCAAGACTATTTACCTACTTCTTTGAGTAACGCTAAACAACAAGCGAACAAGAAAACTCGAGAAAATAACTTACAAATTAAATTACCAATAGTAAATAAAAAGAATAAATAAACTACACAAACATTTTCTCAATTTAACCTGCACCTGGATACACTATTGAATTGAATTGGGATAAATTCACAGATTGAATGCAAATGAGCAAATTGCAATTGCCACTCATGACACAAACCTATGTGGGTTCTTCGGTTCCAAGTCTTGTGTTGATCCCATTCCTTTTTCTTTTCTTTTTTTTTTTTTTTTTTAAAATGTCATCCTATGTATAAGAATCAACAACTTCTCTTTATCCTTTATCATTTTTATTGCTATGTTGACTTGACCAAGCTATATAAGAAAGGATGGGTGTTGCAACTAACACAGGTAAGGCCTTCCAACGAATATGTATAGAGCTCTAACATTCCGATAGAAAGATTGTAAGAAAGAATAATTCCCTTACACGTTAAATACACTATCCGGAAGTCATCATTAAAAGCAAAAGGTACAAAGCATTTGGGATACCACGGTCACTTCCCCAACATTGGAGCATTAAGGACCGCGTTATGATTTAGTTTCTACTCAAAGAAATCGTGATCACGATTGTATTTCCATTCTTTCGTTTTTCCATACGTAGGACTCATATGTGAATTCCATTTCCATCTCCTTCGCAATGGTGCAAATGCTCTTCTGATGTAGAGTGGGTCGCGGATAGTTTCATGGTCAATATGGACCAGAAAAGGCCCGATCGGAGACGAAGGTGATTTGGATAGTCAGAACTTAAAATGGACGTACCTCGCAAACCGGAATGAGCTATCAGGGATACCATATATGATTTTGGGGTAGGACGAGCTACTCTAGGAATTTATGAAATACCATTAGATTGACGGCCGAGTTCTTATTTTAATTTCATTTTTACCATTTATGGTGAGTTTTAGTTTGATTATAAATCTTTATCCGTTGGGCTTTAGGAGTTGTGCCCAACATGAAAAGTGCTTAAAATAATTAGGAGAACAACCTGGTGAAACCAAATAGGACACTTACTATTTTTAGCCGAAAACCATGCACACTAGGAATCACACAATGGTATATAAATAGTAAGTTTACTATTTATAATAAGTCGCGATTTCTAGGAGTTTTAATTGTAGTTTAATTCCAAAACTTCTTCCATTGCTTATTATCCCTATTTAAAGGGGTGTAAAACTCATTTATTCAATCAATTTACGAAATTTCTAGAATATTATTTCTTTCTTTTTTTTTTCATGAATTCGAAAAGTCTATGTGAGAAGTCCAGAGAAGCTCACGTGGATTCCAAGTAGTTATCCTTCAGGAAGACAGTGATTGACCTCATCACTTTCATCCTACGTAACCTTCCGAGTCCCAAATACATGTATCAGCTGTATCTCGATACCGGGTTTGCGTTGGCAATCTGATGAGCTTACAGTACTCATCCTCTAAATGGTAGATGAGTAGGAAACTCCCCCATATCCAATGAATAGCTCCTTTCAAAGAAACTGAGTAGGTTAAATGGGAAGGCATTGGGTGATAGATGTAAGAAAAAGTTGAAACTTTCAGCTGTATTTCCCTCCATTATCAGGTTTGAGAAGAAAAGATAATACCATCTCTGTAAAAGAAGCGTATTACTTTGAAATGTTCACCATCAGAAGCCAAACCGACGTTTAATGTCTACAGGCTACAGTGAGGAAAAGGGAGATGTACTGAATGGTTGGTAGCCGGTTTATATACATATAAGCTTTCCTTTTGAAGGAGATATCTTTTAAAGACTGCAGAAATGGGAATCGAAAACTCCTTTTAAATTCAACTGAGCTGGATGCTTCTTCTTTTGTTTTTTTCAGAGCGGATTGCATGTACCCTGGGCACAGAGATATACCTGTGCCCGGGTCTGTTTGGGGCCCACAGAGATGTCCGTGAAAAATCCACTCTGTCCATATGTTTTTAAAGATCACAATAGGATAGGATTCTTAAAATGAGGCAGATCCAAAAGTCAGGTGGGCCACCACAAATGAAACAGTGGGAAAGGAAACATCCACTGTTGAAACCTTCATGGAGCTGACCATGACCATGATGTTTGTATGCCATCCAAACCGTTCATATAGTTATTACCACTCAGATAAAAGTAGGATCAAATACGATCTTGATATGAAACTTCTTTCACCCCAGACGTTCAATCCCCACCGTTTCATGTGGTATGGTACACATGAGTATTTGATATGCCTGATTTTTAGATTCCTATCCTATTGTGGTATTTAAAAACAGATGGACGGAGTGGATTTGTCACGGATTTATCTGTAGGGCCCCACACATCCCCAGCATAGGTATATCTCTGTACCCGTGGGCACATGCAATTCGCAACTAACGCATATGGTGAATTTCTTTTGGACGTGTGAGTTGGAATCCATTTCACAACGAATACACACTTTTCAAATCACTCTATAAACCTGTGATTTCAATCTCAATCTCAATGAACTTGGGTGGGTCCACCGTGATGTTTACATGAAATTCAGCCACAGCTGGGTCTGCCATCCAATGTTAGGTCCATGAGCAGAAATCAGCCCCATTCAGTGGGCTATATTAAAAGAAATAGTTGGCAGAGAGATGTCCAACCTTGGTTTTTACTGGGCCTATTGTAATGTTTATGTAAAATCCATTTTGACTGTTGGATGTATCATCCCAAATTATGCTTGGGCCAAAAAAATCAAGCTAACTTATGTTTCTTACGTAACACACCAAAGGAAAATAATTTGAGAAAGAGACATTCACCTTATAATTTTTTTAAGCCATTTATGAAATACATTTCAACATTAGATGGCACACTAAAATTTAGGCTTTAATATTAAAAAATTAGGCCCATCTATGATTCAAGTGAACCATAGAAAGGGAAACAATTTGGAGGGTGACCATTGCCCCAGATACTATTTTCAACCGTGTTGCCCACTTGAATCATACATGAGAATGAATTTTGGGCCCTAGCCTAATATGGGTGACATATAGTCGGGGGGGATCCTACATAAACAAGATGTGAATTGGACCCATGTAAGAATTTTTAGCTTTCAATCTCATTCATGCCCACTTGAATGCAATAGATACCTTGTTTCAACACCGAAGTCTTGGTATTAATCCTTAGTAGGGATGGCTAACAGTGAAGAATTGACAGTGGGGTGTACCAGCAAGCTAACACAATATATATATATATATATATATATATATATATATATATATATAAATAAATAATTATCCCTAGGGTAGATCTTTTGCATTTAAAATTAGTTCAAAATTAAGTTATTTTGTGATTAAGAATAAGTGGCCCCACCATAGTATTTACCTGAAATTCACCCCACCACCAGGTTTGTCACCCCATGTTAGGCAGTCTCATGGCTAAAAAATCAGAGCATATAATAACTTAGGTGGGAGAGATAGTTAAGAGTGGGACACCAACCTTGGATTTTTACATGGCTTACCGTGATGTTTAGGTCAAATCCACTCTGACCATTTGATGTGTCAACTCATATTTGGTCCAAAGCCAAAAACCTAAGTTAGACGGGGCTTTAAGTGGGAGGGAAACATCCACCTTTGATTTTTATTTTTTTTAAGACCCGCCGCTGTAATTTATGAAATCTACTCCAACTATTAAATGCCGAACTAAAATTTATACATATGGACAAAAGATCAAGCCCAACCACAATTCAGATGAGCAACACACAGGGAAACAATTTTCAAGGGTGAGTGTTACCCTGTACACGGACGCCGATTAGCTACTGACGGGTTTAGTAGCTAGACTCACTATTGAAGTGACGTCACCAAGTCCTGCGGCCCCACTATGATGTACGTTTTACATCCATGTCGTACATATATTGGAGAGATCATTTTAGGGCAATATCGAGAGAATGAGTTAAATCCAAAGCTCCAGTAGACCCGTACATAAAAACAAACAATGGGGACAGTGACGCCCACCATTAAAAACTTCCAAAGGCCACAAGTTTTAGGTCAAGCTGACGTTTGTGTTTTCCCTTCTTTCACGTCTATTTTAAGTTTTTAATGGGTTGGATTTCAAATAAATATCATGGTGGGCTTTAGGATGGTTTCAACGGTGGGAATCACTCTCCCCACTGTTTTATGTGGTGGGGTCCACTACAGATTTTTATCTGCCTCATTCTTCGGTTCATGTCCTAAAATGATATGTCAAAATGGGTGGACGGTGTGGATACAACACATACATCATAGTGGGGCCACGGAACTTGGTGATGCCACTTCGGTGGCCGTGTCCCCCCTTACTATTTGTAATCTTATGGTACACAATTTCCAATAAGCATTGAATCATGACTTTATGACTTTTTCTGCTGCACGCCTCACTTTTAAGCCACCCCCTTCTAAACTTACCTTCCCATACTACTCCCTTATTGCCCCCCTTCTAAACTTACCTTTCCATACTATTCCTTGTACGGATGTATATTTAGTAGGCCAAGGTGCCCCTACTTTATTAAAAATGTAATTTCTAAAACTTGCGGTTCCTATGGATATGGATTATAATTGTAGCTGTTGAAATTGACCACAAAGTAAATGAAATTGATTGCAAATTCATCGCGAAGTGAATGAAATTGATCGCGAACTGATTAAAATTTACCGCGAAGTGAATGAAATTGACATCAAACTGATTGAAATTAATTGCGAAGTGAATGAAATTGACCGTGAACTAATTAAAATTGACCATGAAGTAAATGAAATTGACTGCGAAGTGAATGAAATTGACCATGAACTAATTAAAATTGATCACGAACTGGTTAAAATTAACTGCGAAGTGAATGAAATTGACCGCGAAGTGAATGAAATTCATGTTGAAGAAAGTGAAATTCACCATGAAGTGAATGAAATTAACTGCGAACTGATTGAAATTGACCGCGAAGTGAATGAAATTAACTGCGAACTGATTGAAATTGACCGCGAAGTGAATGAAGTGAATAAAATTGACCTCGAAGTGAATGAAATTCACCACAAAGTTAATTAAATTGACCGTGAACCGATTAAATTGACTGCAAAGTGAGTAAAATTGACCACGAAGTGAATGTAGAGAATGAAATTGACTGTGGAGTGAAATTCATGTTGAAGTAAGTGAAATTGATCGCGAAGTGAATAAAATTGTCCGCAAACTGATTGAAATTGATCGTGAAGTTAATGAAATTGAACGCGAAGTAAATAAAAATTGACAACAAAGTGAATGAAATTGACCACAAAGTGAATGAGATTGACAGCGAAGTGAATGAAATTGACCGCGAACTAATTGAAATTGATTGCGAAGTGAATGAAATTGATCGTGAAGTGAATGAAATTGACCGTGAAGTGAATGAAATTCACAGAGAAGTGAATGAAGTGAATAAAATTAACCGCGAAGTGAATGAAATTCATTGTGAACTGATTGAAATTGATCACGAAGTGAATAAAATTCACTGCGAAGTGAATGAAATTTACCGTGAAGTAAATGAAGTGAATAAAATTGACCGCGAACTTATTGAAATTGACCACGAAGTGAATGAAATTAATCACAAAGTGAATAAAATTGATCACGAACTGATTGAAATTGACTACGTAATGAATGAAATGGATTTTCGATCATCGACCTGATGGAATCTTAGAAAATAACCAAGTTGGTTGGCTAAAGTAGCTTCTCCTGCCCCAAAATCATATATGGTACGTCAAGTAACTCATTCTAGTTTGGGAGATATACTTGTTAAATGAATAAAAAGAGAGAAAATTATTTTTATATGTTTATATATACATATTTACATAAATATGTATTAGAGAAAAATGTAGGGGGGAAATATTTCTCCTTGTGAAAAAAAAAAAAACACTAATTGGACAGACTGCCATGACACTACTGCCAGACCGGCGGTAGTACCGCCGCATATAACATAAAGTGGATTGGCCGGTGCAAGTTTTGTGGGTCTTATCATGAGGTATGTATTATATCCAAACCATCCATCCATTTGGCAAGCTCGTATTAAGGCTTGAGACGAAAAATAAGACAGATCTAACTATCAAGTGGACCACACTGTAAAAAGCAATGGGGGATTGAACGTCTACCATTGAAACCCTTTTAGGGGTCATAGAAGTTTTGGATCAATATGAAATTTGTTTTTCCCCTTCATCCATGTCTTTGTGACCTTATGAATAGATTGTATGGAAAATAAATGTTATAGTAGGCCCTACGAAATTTTTAACGGTGAATATCAATTTCCCTGCTGCTATTTGTGGTGTGGTCTAGTTGATCTTTGGATATGATTCTTTTATATATATATATATATATATATATATATATATATATATATATATATATATATATATATATTAATGCTCTGAAATGATCTCAAAATATGGATGAATGTTGTGGATATAATAAATACATAACTGTGGGGCCCATGTAACTTTGATATCTTTTAAACCGTTCGTACAACTCGGAGTTCAAGGAGCGTCAACTCTCGTCTTCGCACATCAGCCAATCCGCTTCCGAAAGGAAGGCAGGGTATTTTGTTCCGGTGAAAAGTTGCCCGTACAGAAGGGGCTTAGTTTGGTAAGGGAAGTTTAAAAGGTGTGTAATAAGGTACATGACTCAAAAGTGACATGTACAGTGGGCAAAAACTCTTGAATCATCTCTCATTTTTAGGGGTGTACATAGTTGAGCGCCTCAGCTCAACTCGGCTCGGCCACTAGTTGACCTTAGCTCGAACTTGGATCAGCTTGGTCATCGAGCCTGACTGGCCAGCTCGGCTCGGTTCGGTTAGCAGCTCGGGCAGTTCGAGCCGAGTTTAAGTCGAGTTCACCATTGCAACATTTTCACAAACACCTGGACTGCACCTTCAAAATCTCACTGTATTTGAGACAGCCGCAATGGCTTTACAAGTATTTTATCAAACACCTTCTAAGCAAGATAAAAATCAAGAAAAAAAGGGTGTTGGTTTCATATACATACCTTCCTTGCCACCGGCCACACTTCTTTGAGTCATTTCATCAAACACTTGGTGAGCAACATCGATATCAAAGTAACCGAATCACCGAACTGGTTCGTTCTGAGTTTGATTCGAGCTGGGTTCAATCAAAGTTGAGTCTAGCTGGGGCCAGCTCGAACTCATTTTTGAGCTAAAAAAATCAGCTCGAACTTAGCTTCGAACTAAGTCGAATCGAGCTTTTTTGAGTTGAGTTGAGCGAGCTAAACGAGCTAGCTCGGTTCATGTACACCTCTACTCATTTTCAATGAAAAGAGACTACAATTTTGATGGTTTGAATTAGGTACATGATTGCAGCGGACGCATTTTGGAGCCCAACGACAACTTCTAATGGTAGGCTAGGAAGAAACGCCTCCTTCATGGCTGAAATCTACATAAGCCAATTGCATATGGTGTGCACATACGACAGACACGTCCTGATATCACCAAGTTCTGTGGGCTCCACCATGATGTATGTGTTATATTCAAACCGTCCATCCATTTGAGAGATCATCTCAAGGCATAGGTCCAAAAATGAGGCAGATCGAAAGCTTAAATATACCACATGAAAGGGGACAATGAGGTCCACCTTGAAACCTTCCTAGGGCCTAGCGTGATGTTTATTTGTCATCCTACCTGTTTATAAGGTCACACATACTTGGATGAAGGGAAAACACGAATGTCAGCATGATCCAAAACTTTTATGCCCCCAAGAAGTTTTCAATGGTAGGTGTTCAATCCCCACTACTTTCTGTAGTGTGGTCCATTTGATCTTTGGATCTGCCTAATTTTTGGGCCTATAATCTAAAATGATCTCGCCAAATGGATGGACCGTTTGGATATAACACATATCACAGTGGGGCCTAAAGAACTTGGTAACATCAACACAATACGAATGTTGCCATACCTTGCAATCTACTTCCAATTTTGTGCAAAAGCCTAAGCCTTTCGCAAAAACATCTCATTAATCTACGTGGGGATAACTCGATGTTAGTGGGAAATCCACTCCATCCATTCGTTTCCCATATCATATTAGGACATAAGATAAAAAGAAAAATGACGTAGATTAAAAAATGAAGATTGAATGTCATAGTTAAATTTTCACGGGACCATAGAAGTTTTGGATTAGGCAATATTTGTGTTTTCAGTTCATCAGATGGCATATAAACATCATTGTAGACCACAGGGAGGTTTCAATGGTAAGCATTTCCCTACCCACCTTTTCTTGTAATGCAACCCACTTGAGTTTTAGATCGGTTTCATTTTTGGTCCCATGTCCTAATATGATTTGACAAAAATAAATGGATGAAGTGGATTTATTGCTGACATCACAGTAGGCCCTACCTAAATTACCATAGCAAGAATTTAGGTGACAAA
This sequence comes from Magnolia changhungtana, assembly GCA_030180095.1. NCBI lineage: Eukaryota > Viridiplantae > Streptophyta > Magnoliopsida > Magnoliales > Magnoliaceae > Magnolia > Magnolia changhungtana. Next base: position 3,270,609 of record JASAUF010000629.1, on the reverse strand, counting down.
AAGTAAGAGTCCAACTTCTCTTTCTTACTCTAAATTTTTACTTAGAATGAGTTTGTACTAAGAAATTAAGTGGCCTTAGAAATGATGCAACCCTCTCTCACTAATGAGAGTTATTAATCCAATATTAAGTTCTAATAATTTTCAAACACCTTAACAATTACAAAGCAAGGCTGGTTTTTTATGATAGCATTTATTGCACTTATGATATTATGAGCTAGAAGCCGAACAATCCATGAAGCACCAATCTCTATGAGGCTCACTATGTTGTATATGCAAATCTATTCAATCCATTAGGTGAGAATTCTTATTTAAACCATACATACAAAAATCAGCCAGATAGAAAAAACTGGTTTGGGCTACACCAATGGCGAAAATGAAAAAATAATACCTATATAATTCAAAATTAAACCCACCAATTAGCTGAATTTTTTTTTTTAAAAAAGAAAAAAAAAAAACACAACTCTGAGAGAATTTAAAACACTAGCTGAATTCATTTTTGAGTAAAACATCGAAGTATGAATACATGAGGTCATAGAAACCTGGGCTCACAGTCAGGAATATCAGGGTCTCTTCCTTCTGTTCACATCACAGAGCACACACACATCTGCAGCTGTTTTCATCTGCATATAATCAACAAAATAAAAAACTCCAATTAGAGCAGTAAAACCATTTGGTATTAAAGCATCCCTAAGTACGAGAAACTCTACAACGCAATTTCTTCAGCTTTATGTTATAATCGAAAAGCCTTCTGGCCATGGTATATAGTTATGTTATGGCTGTAAAAACCATTACATAAAGGAAATTATCGCCCCCTTAAGCGATACGGGGCTGAATAAGTCTGTTATGAAAAAAATGTACTATATCGGCCTATACAGGCCAATATGCTGTTACAGCCCCTTTCCCATACAACATGAAAGGGGCCCTTTTGAGAGCTTCCATTTTTCTACTTCTCTCAATTTTTCACTTATTTGTTCATTTCAACCATGAAAGAAGTTTAGAAATTAAGTTAAAACTAGATGTAGGATTATTTTCAGCGTCAAAATACAAAATTTGAGTGGGATTCAATGAACAAGCATAGTGGACTATTTTGGAAAATATTGGAAGGGATAGGCTATCACATTTTATATATATATATATATATATATATATATATATATATATATATATATATATATATATATATATATCACTTTATCATCTTCGTTTTGTTGTACTTGTATGTAACGGGCCCTAATCCACCAAAACATACTTGACTTGCATTTGATCATGGTCTATTTGGTTGACTTTTAGTAGATCAAGTTGCGACTGCACGACAAACATCTTTCTTACCAAAGAATGGCTCGTTACATCATCAAATACATGTCTAGAACCAAAATAATAATATTAATAATAAAGAATAGATATTGAGATCCTTGCATTTTTTAGAATTTTACTAATAATTTTTTAAATTTTTTCCAAAGGAGAATTTTCAGCCGTTATAGGGGCCATGTCAGCCAATACAAGAGTGTAACAGCCAATGCAGTAATACCTTGCTTCTGGCTGCATTCTTTATGGCCCTAGTGCTTTGGTTGATACAAGTTGATAAATAAATATCATGATAGAAACCGCAACAGAAATAGAAGAAGAAAGGATCACAACTGAAATAGTAGGTGTAAATTATGCATTGTTTAAAAGAGGCATACTTCTTGCAGCTGCACGTCATTTTGAGCCCACAAGTGCCTTACAACACGTGCCTAAGTCGCACATGTGTGAAGAGACTGGTGGTTCATGAGCATGTCCCTAGCCCAAAAGTCATGCAGATCCACTTGTCAAACATTTGAGAAATGGTCGGTTAAAACATATCATTATCCACATTCAACATAAATATGTGGGCCTCCTGATCAGCTGACAGGCCTCATCTTTAGTCCAGGGAAAGGTCTCAGTGAGGCCCACCCCATGAACAGTCTTATTCTCACACGTCTCACTTTGCTGCTAACAATGTGTAGGCACAAGAAAGCATTCCTTCTGTTTAAAATATCACCTATATAAGCAAATGAATTTTTAGGTTTTTTTTTTTCCCTCTGATGTTAATCAGTGAATTTCTCACATCCACATACATATGGATGTGTATACTATTCAGACAGTGAGGAAACAATGCATTGTCACTAGACAACATATGCATGAATGCCTGACGGACAACTAGATACTAAAGCCCAAGTCAAATGCTTCAAATCATTGTCACTCATCACATTAATTATCATCATCATAGCCCTTTCCCAACTTTGGAGTACGCTTGAAAAATCCCATTTTGCCAATCATTCATACAGCCTTATTCTCTGTAAGTTTACGAGCATCCATATCCATTACCACCACATTAATATGATTGCTTTTAGATTTTTCCCTCATGCGCTTTTCAGGCCATTCAACCCTAATCAAAGCTAGTGACCTCATCAGGTCATTTTCAGCTTTTGTAGCACATGGCTGAATTATTTTAATAGACACTCCATTTTATCTCCTACTGGGGCCTACTCTTTGGTTGCTTTGTAATGTCTCCATTCTTGATTTTATCTTCTAGGCATTTGGCATTCACGCTCTTTTTGGTCTTTAACCATGCGTTTGCAAACAACGTACACCAAAAGACCTCTACTTGGATCCGGTGACTACCACATCTGTAATAGGTGCAAAATGGTAATTACTTCATGCTAACCCTTGATGAAGATCCATAACACAAGCAACTCATGAACCTCACCACTAGCCATTCTCACTCTCAAACTTGTCTTTTTATGATATCTACCCTTGATAACTTTCCTCACCATCAACCACATGATTTCTCCATATCTATAAAATCGCTTGCAGATTCTTCCTCTTCTTTATAATTTTTCATTAATTACATAAGAAAATAGCCTTGACTATTGACATCCTTGTGACGCCAAACTGATTCTCTGATATTCTTGTATCTTCTCTTCACCTTTGCTCCGCCACCCTATTTGATCATCATCACCACCACCACCACCATTATCTAAACCGTATCCCAATTAACTAGGGTCCTTTCTTACTACCTTCATCCACGTCCTTTTACGCCTTACCTTTGTGCTTTTAGAACCTTCAATTTGAACCAACTCACGGGGGTTGGATTGGTGAAAAAGGAAGGGTCGTTTGGAGATTAGCCATGTAGGTAGTCATTTGGGCTCTGGAGGAAAAGAAAAATTGAGGCTTACAGAATTGAAGTGGGTCAGCACCAGAGGTCTTTAGAAGTGCAAAGCTGGATGCTTTGGGATGGGCTTCTTGTTCATAGGGCTTTGATGAGTGTACTTTTTCCTCCTTGTTCGGCCTTTAGCCACTGTATTTTCTGTTGAGGCCTTTTTGGCACTTGGTCTCTAATAAAAATTTCATTACCTTAACACACCCCCCAAACACCCCCCCCCACCAACCGCGCACACACAAAAACTCTCCTAACCATTGCAGTTCTTGGTTTCTGTCGCACATGACAAAACCATGTAAGTCTACTTTCCCTCATCATATTACCTATTGCTACTGCTCCTAAGTTCCCTCAAATGCATTCGTTTCTAATTATATCCTTCCCCGCCTGACCACTCGTCCATCTTAACATCATCATTTCAGCTACATCCATCCTATGAACATGTTGTTCTCGTCCGATAAATAGCCATCCTATAAAATTTCCCTTTCAGTTTGAGTGGTAAAATTTTTAAGACACAACTATCCAACATGGCAATAGATCACTATCACCATCATCAACAAAGACACAACTATCCAACATGGCAATAGGTCACCATCACCATCATCTAAGTCTTATCCCAACTAATTGGGATTACCTGCATGAATCATCTTCCACCATTCCACTCTATAAACAACTGACAAACTAAAACATAACAAGCTCTCAATACCCTCCTAGGCAGGAGTGCTGCCCCAACCCATTAGGTTTGGGATGAACAAAAGGACGTATAACATTGAAGCAATTGCTATGATTTCCACTACAATAAAGGAGAGGTTACAAAGCTCTCCCTAATGCCCAAGAGATGATATTACCACAGTAGCATGAACCTTCTTTCTAGATGCCAATGTCACTTTGGATTGTGGTTGGGACATGCACTCCCTCTTCCACTTAGTCGGTTATGTTTGCTAACAATTTTCGTTTATGCATGCTAACAATTTTCAACAGACACTTCCCCACTCCAGCACCTGAATACAGCTTCTTCTCATGCTTCATGCAATTATAGGTTTTCTTAGAGTTGTCTTCCATATGACATTTTTTTTTTTTCCATATGACATTATAGCCACCACCATCATCATCATAATTGGTGTTTGCGATATCAGTACTATTGACCGATATATTTGATACGATATTGGGCTTTAGTTGGAAAACTTCCCACTATCAATCAATAAATCGCAATCTATCAGTATGTATCACAATATTGATCGTAATGTGTTGCAATGTATTGACAATATCTTAAGTGCATTGGTCCCCTTTACGAAAATATTGAAAAAAAATTGCTAAAATCCAAAAACAAAAGAAAAAACAAAAAACAAAAACAAAACAAAACAAAAAAATCTGTTTTTTTTTTTTTTTTTGAAATTTTTTGCTTTCATTACATTCTTAAGGAAATTTCCACCATTACTTTTTCATTGCTTGGAGAGGAAAGGGGATTTGGGAGCAGAAATCGAGATCAAAGAACGTGCGGCATCGGAACCCAAATTGGTGAGTTTTTCAAAATTTAAACAGTTTTTTCTTGTTTAAATCCCTTGGAATCCGTGAAATGAAGTTTACAATCCATTCTTTTACATGTTCAATCAAGGGTTTTGACCTCCAATTGTCGAATTTTCAGAAACTGAGGAAATATGTAAGTTAGTCCATTTCACTGATTCAACTTGCAATTAGAGGTTGAAAACGTCCAATTAGAATGCTTGGAGGCTAACCTACAGATGGACGACACTTTTCGAAATTAAAAAAAAAATCTTAATAAAAAATATTGAAAATTATTAAAAATAATTTTATATGAAAAAATCCAGATGTTATGCACGCCTAATGTTTTGTATTTATGAGTGTATATTGATCCTAACATCAGCCACATTCTTTTCTCTCTGTTTTTTTTTTTTTAAAAAAAAAAAAAAATTCTTTTCAAAAATTAATTTAATTTTTTAAAATAATTAAAAAATATATGTTTTTAAAAATAAATGCACCATATATTGTAGGTCATATTTAATGTGAGTATTTATGACATTGAATGTGCTAATAAGTGATATGAATTGTAGAAATATTAGTGATTTCTTTATTTATTATTTTATATGAATTGATTTTTAATACAATTTCATCACTTCTATTTGACAGCACATAGTTCAGTATCCTATACAAAGAAAGATTATTATGTGTACTTGATTTTTGTAATATTTTGAGTTCTAAGTGTGTAATGATGTCTTTTTTAACATCCCCTATAGTTTCATTAAGAAATTTGACCAATTTTTCAACGTTTCCCAGTGTTTCCCAAGAACAGCAACATTACGCAATACATTCAATATTCCCATGCGATAACCAATAGGTTTCCGTATCCCAAGGGTGCGATACATCCATTGATATAGATACTGAAAACATTGATCATAATCATCATCTTAGACTTTCTCCCTGCAATTTGAGATTGGCTTTCAAATGGAAAATTGGCAAAAGTTTTACTATCAGCTGCCCACCAGAGCAGCGCTACCTAAATACACCCCCCCCCCCCCATGTGGTCAGAATTATGGGTCCTTTGTGAACCAGATCAGGACTTTCACCAATCCAGAATTAAGGTTCTATACTGTAGTGTTGATCAAGTTGTAATGTAATTTTATATTTAGAATGTAGAGAAAATACTTTGATTTATGCAGCACCATTCTTATAATATAACCGTATGCATGCAAGATCTATAATAGCAACACTCATCATTTCATATATAAATTGTATATCAATTCATATATAAAGTTATAATGCACATATCTAGTGTATAGTTGGACACTACATGCATAGTGTTCGACACAGCTTTTAAAAGTCAAATTCACAACAAATGCTTACAAATATTTTAACTAATAAAATATTATATTTTCTATTATATAATAATTATTGAGAAGGTTTCAAGTCCAACCAGTTGGACCACAGTTTATGGTCCACTGAGTGAATAAGTTTCATTCTATCATACACATGTGACATCCAACCCTTCAAATAGGTAGGGCTGACCATAAGGATCAGCTTGTGCAAAAATCAGTCCCATTCACTCATCAGGTGGACCATACCAAAGAAAACAATATCTAGTTATCCCCTCGATGAGTTAATGTGGCTGATTTTTGCAAAAGGTCATCCTCATGATGTGGTGGACAACCCATTGGGTGGGTTGTATGTGGCATGCACACAATAGAATTGAAGTTATTTTCTGGATGGGCCTCAAATTGTGGTCCAACCAGTTGGACTTGAGACCTCATAATTATTTATACATAGAACTAACAAAAATGTATAAATAATAATAATAATAACAACAACAATAATACTAATGATAATAATAACAGTAATAGTAATAATAATAATAATAATAATAATAATAATAATAATAATAATAAAACCTAAATTATTTGTGTAGAAGTATCCTAGAAATAAAATATAATGCTAGCTAAACATCATTTATAAATATAATGCTAGCTAAAATAAAAGAAATTAGTCTTTTATGCGAGCCATGCCTGGGAATGTTAGAAAAAAAATTAAGTATGGAACAATTTTGTAGTGTAGCTTGCCTTGTTACATAGGAAACTACATTTCAAAAAACCCTTTTACAGCCTGTGAGAATGGGAAGGCAGAGATTTTTTTTAAAGATTTTGAAGAGATACTGTACCTGTATGACGTTGACTGCTTGTTTGATCATCCACCCAAAAAGAGCTAATGTGACTGGAAATAAGAGCAAAGAGCTTGATTTCACAGACTTCACCAAAACCTGCCATAGGATAAACAATTAAAAAAAAAATAAAATGAAAAAGATGAGCTAGCAAAGTTTCATCATAGATTCACATGCAAACATGGCAAAGCTACAGACGAGAAAAAAGGCTTACATCAACAAGATTTTCTGAATGGTTCTCAGCAAGGAGGAAAAGGATGATGTAAAGAACCTGTATCATTAGAGTGCACTGTGTGTATCAGAAAGTAGCAAGTAAAAGAATCAAAACTGTAAAGAGAAGATTGGAAGAATTAATTGCCTCAGTTCCCACACAGCAGTAAGCCATGAATAAACGGTGTCCATAGTATGTCTTCAAAAGCCAGTTAGTGCTGTCTTTTACATCTTTGTGACTAGCCTTGCCTGCAAGGAAAGTACTGCAGAACAGTAAATCAGAGAAAATTAGATTTATGCATGGACAATCACAAGAGTGGGTTGAAGATTCATGAGAAGTTAGTTATAAGTTGGACTTGTTCCCAGCCAAATATATTTTTAATTTGTGAAAGCTCTTTGATCTATCCATGCAGCCTACGCTTCAGGAGAAGGAACCAATAAGAATATTTATTTTATGGAGTTGGGACAGAATAAGGAGACACAGTTCAATTATCTTGACTGCAAAGATGTATTAGATCAGTTTCTCTAAAATTTTCTCCTAACCATCTACCTATTAAATGATTGAGAGGACTTCTCTACAGAAAACAAAGAATTGCAGTTGTTATCAGTGCACTGAAGAACCACGACCCAGTTTTAAAGTAGAACTCAATGCCAAAGTTGGACACTGGAAAAGTGAAATTGCACCTTTTCTGTATGCCAGAATATGTTCATACATGTGGTGCGTAGGATGTGATGGACAACCTAAACTGCACATTTCATGTTCCATGTCTGCTAGCCTTCTATGCTTTTCAAATCTCACAATAGGCAGGACAGCTATCATTGGCAAATTCCTATGTAGATTACAATCCAGTGCAATCAAGTAAATCGACTGGAGCAATAGCGCATGTACCTTATATGCAAAACAGAGATGAAGACTGCAATAGAAAGGAATTACCTGTACATTTGCAACCAATGGCTGGAAATATCCAAAGCAAGCAATGACAAGAAAAGCATGGCAGGTCTGCAAAGAGGGAGAGATAAAATCAAGGTATGCATAAACGATTAGGTAACAGCCATTACAGCTGTTACATAATGTTAATGGTGGGCACTATTACGTGTTACGGGGCTGTAATGGCCGTTGCAGAAAAATGGCCCACAAACAGCCCCTTACAGGCTTCTTCTTCTTCTTCTTCTTCTTGGAAATGGCATCGAACGAATAATATAAGCATCAAAATAGATGTACTCAAGAAAATATTTACCTATAAAAGTGCGCAAGGATTGCCAATAGACAAACGGTGCTGACCCTGGTGAACGAAGGGCACAAGTAAAAAAAGATCAGCTCATGGGCATATAGAAATAGAACTCTTGGTTCATGTGCAATATACTAAAATATGGGTAATTAAAAAAGAAGTTAACCTTGAAATTAAATAAAAAAAAAAAGTAATGTTGGGAGAAATTTGAATCTCTTTCTTTAAAAATATGCAGAAAGTTTTACAGAAGAGCACCTGTCTGTTACCATGTCCAAAACAGCTCCAAAAGTCGACACTGAGACAGGAAGTCAGAGAGATCAGTCAAATGCTATATACCTCGTGCATTTTTTATTATTTATTTATATATATATCTCAATCTAATACAGTGTCAGTTTATAAAGGGTTGTACATTTTAAGTTGAAACAACGTATTTATGAGCTTAGAATCCATTTCTCAATCTTAAGTCCAGAAACAAAGGACAGCAACATATGGTCCAAAATTGAAATATAATAAGCAAACACAAGAAATTTCAGGGTCCAATTGTAGGGTTGTAATTAAGATAAGGTCAGCCCGAGCCCAATCCATTCAATAAATGGGCCTAGAAGCTAGGCATGAGCCGAACCTATGACCCAAAGTGAGATGACCAGCCCCTACCTTTTACCAAATTCTTAAGCCCAAGCACAGCACGAGCCAACCGACTCATTAAAAAATAAAAATAAATAAATAAAAAGTATTAGGAAGGCTTGAACCCAAGACTTTTGGCCACATTCCACATGTCTCTACCACTAAAAAGAACGCACACTTGCTGCATGTATATAAATAAAATGTGTTGGGAACATTCCACACATCTCCCCGAGCTTTTGTCTCTTGGTGTCAGCTTTGGCCCAACAAATGCCTTCACAATTCATGTTCATTCTGATCTCTACACATTTCACCACTCTAAAAAATTTCCACTGCCCCTACCATACTCCAGCTTCTTAGTTTTCACCACATGTCTAGGATTGAGCCCTAGGATTATATGATTGACTTGAATAGCACCCTACTATGCTTTACACCTAATCATTCCTCCAGGGCTACGGCAGATGGAAGTCTGACACACATGATTTCAAATATAGCTGCTGGGCCCTGTATAGGCACATATCGATTGTATCATGTATGAGAGCCCTGAAGTCAGCAGCTCAGCTTCTAAGCAGGTGAGGTTGGCTGGCTAGTTGATCAACCCAACCATGGCCTGCCCTACCCAACTGGGTGCTTTGGACATACCAGGCCCAATATCTGCTACCACAGCAAAGAACTCATCTCTGCAAGTTTCTATTCAAATAAATTGTCATAAAAACATAAAACCATGCATATGACCTGAAGCGCCATCTGTATAGAATCTCATACAAATTTCCTTTTAGAGCTCAATCTCAATTCCTAGTCATGGAACTTCCCAAAACATGGAAACAGCTATTAAAGAAACTTCCTACTAAAAATAAAGAAAAAATTGCCAAAGAGGCTCTCTTTAATTTAACTACTAAAAGGTGCCAGGAGTATAGTGTCCACATGCCACTTCTTCACAAGCATATTGGCCACACATGATCATGTGGGGCCCACTTGATCATCTCAGATATGTAGGCAGGGGTCTGACTGCAAAATCCCTCGCGTCTACCTGCAATAAAACACAGCAAAATAAAAAACAACCAAGAACTGAGAAGAACAAAAAAGAAACCTTGGTCTCATATCCACATGGAATTATGAGCCCACTTGAAGTCATCATCCCTATCCATATAATAGTTTTCTATTGATCAGGGGACAACTATGTGTTGGCAACCATAAGCGATATAATTATATAAAAAATGAGTTCATACCATATAAATATCGTACAAATATACAATACAAGCAATAAAAAAAATACAACAAAGAACTGAAAAGAACAAAAAATAAACCTTGGTCCCATATCCACATTGAATTATGTGCCGGCTCAAAGTCGTCATCCCCATCCATGGCATCCATAATATTAATGCTCCACATAGATGCATTATTGTGACCCGATCATGAGGTTATGATGCCAGGCTATGTACTCTCTAACACATTGATGTTACCCATCCTTAGAAATGTGCATAAATATGATACTGAGCAGTCAGCATCACTCTCACTAGCACTTGTTGTGGTTATGGTTGTGGCTGTGTTTGGACACCTCCATACTCATATCGGTAACCTGGACACATCTATCCATAGCCATATCTATGTCCGTATCTGGCGGTGTGCTCGTGGTCATAACCAATAGCCGGATGACTATGAATAGGTGTTGTATCCCATAGCAATAGGAGCCATATCCATAAGGTGGCATGGAAGTGGGGTTTCCTACCCATCACTAACGTCAATGGACCCAATGCTCCGTGTAATTGCCCCCACATTGTAGGCTAGGTGTTCCTTACAACAGAGAAACACAGACTTGGCTCTCCCACACATGGACGAGCAGCCATGGCATGAGCGTCTGATAGGGATCTTCAGTTACCTTAGTGAATGGGTTAATAGGCCTCATACTTGAACTCTCCCTATGAACCTCACCAACATTGTCTTGTTGGCGTCCTGACCATCGCCTCTAGTGCGCCACCATCATCTCTATTGTGATCTTTCCCAAATGTGGACAAAATCTAAGCATCGGTTTTTTTATCGCTCAAGATCATGCACATGACCCACATGCAATCCTAATGCTACCCTAGATGTCACGACCATAGGGCGCCTAATCAATGAATCAAACAAGCTGTCCTGAGGCCTGCCTCAGTAGCAATAACTTCATCAACATCAATGCCCATACTTGCTGCAGCTCTCTCTATCATGGGATCAAGGCATCGACCTGCCTCATCCAAGTCTATTGACTCAACCCACTCAAAAAATGGGTCTTCCTTATTGGTACATGGGCTACCAATGTTGAAGGATTGGGCAATCACTCCCACACAGCTTCAAGATGAGGAACCTAGGGTGCGTATATAAAGTGACTTACAACCCTAACTGCATATGCAATGTCTAACAAAGTAATAATCAAAGACATTGGCTTCCCAACCAATCTTTGATATGATCGGAAATCTTCCACCCCCTCCAAAGCATTAAGTGATTTAGTTCCATAGGAGTATCAACTGGTTTCATCCCCAATTTGCATGTTTCCTACAACGAGTCCAGCTCATATTTCCTTCAAGTACTCCTTTTTATCCTTTCATGATTGTCACATTTCACAACAATATCATTCACATATAGAATGAGAGTTGGTATCCCCATGCCTTGATTAAGAAACATAGCATGATCAACACTTCTCTTAGACTAATATGATTATCGTGTGACTGAATTTTCAAAGCACACACATGGTGATTGTTTCAGAACATGGATATCTTTCTTCAGTAGATAAACAATTTCTGTCCCCCCATATTCAAAAGCCAGGATGGGTGGCCATACACTTCTTCGTTCAATTCTTCATGCAGGAACACATTTTTTTACATCTAGTCAATGCATAAGGCCATGAGTTGTCAGTTGCAAGAGAAAATGATTACAAGTTACGACTGAATCGAGTTTGGAAACCAGTGGAAAAGTATATTGGTAATCAAGTGTTTTAAGAAAAGCCCTTTGCCACCAGGTAAGCTTCAGGCAACTCTCTAAGTTTCCAAGTATCACTCTTTTTCCAAAGCTCTTATTTGTTGAAACATCACTGCTTTCAATTGAGGTTGAAACAAGGTCTGTACAGTACTAGGAGTTCCAACAGATAATAGATTGGAGAGAGAAAGACTCCACTGAAGTGATCCTCCCAGATTTAGAGCAAAATGAAATAAATAGAAAGGTGATATCCATTGACACATAACAAGTACCAATGACGGGATTATGACATTTTTATCCTATTTTCTCCAGCAGGGTGTCCCTTAATTATCAGAATGAAGTATTCTAATATGCATACTATATTGATTTCTCATTAGTTTGTGAAACTTTGGTAACATATCTACAACTTCATCTTTTCTTTTCGTCAAGTAGATCTGCGAATGCTAATCGTTATTGAAACACCATCCACAAAGGAAACAAAGTAACGATACCCAAATGATGAAGTAATTGGGGAAGGTCATGCCAAAGTGAATAGAGTGTTTCTCTTACTCATGGTGTGGCAACCGTTACATGTTATGGGGTCGTAACGGCCGTAACAGCCATTATGAAAAAAAATGACCCATAATTGCCGTTAACGGCACATTACATCCCCTATAAAGGCCATAATAACCCTGTAATGGTCTATTACAGGACATTACAAGTTTTTCATACTTTTTAATTAACATTACGGGGCAGATACAGGTTTTTCGTGGGTTTTTTTTTTAAAAAAAAAGAAGAAAAAAAAAAAGAAACCGTAACAGCCGTTATGCCCTGTATCGTAAAGGTAATGGTGGTGGCCGTTATGGCCACCGTTACCATTATGGAACACCTTCTTACTATAAAACTTGTTTGAAAGGAAGCTCTACTCAAAGTGTTGCTCTTACTATAAAAACTTGTTTGAAAGGAAGCTCTACATATTGTAGTTTAAGTGAATCTAAGGACTTACAAAGTACGAGGAAACATTGGCTGAAAAATAGAATGTGAAGAATGACCCAACCAAAAGTGCCACAATGAAACCCCTTTTTATTGACACCAGACATAAACTGACCAACAGCATAACTACTCCGAGGATCCTTCAGGAATTACAGACCTCCAACTTCACAATCATGGTCAAATGTCTTGATGCAGTCTGAAGGCCCGCCATGAGACCCAACTTGTGTTGAATTTGTATTATTTGTTACTGATTTTTGGGCCTAAATTTCAAGATCTACAATTGCTATTTTTTTTTGGAGGATTTCTAGTTGAAGATTTTGCTGATTCTTTGAGGATCTTGGGGGTTGATTCGTTGGGTTTGCAAAAGTTATTTTTAGGCCGTTCCATTCTGACAAAATTCTGTAGATTCATTTGTTGCTATTTTGGACATATTTGATTGAAATGGAATCAATCAAACAGTTGGAAAATCTTGTTAAAGATTTAATTAGGCTTTTATAGCATGTCTTTTTAGGGTCTATAAATAGTGTTTGTTGTACATTGATGTAGAACTGCACTTTATATGAGTTTGTGAAGTTGTTATTCAAGTACCTTGTGCAAGACTTTTACATTATAAGTTGTTTCTCTCTCCCTACTCAAATACTTTGATGTGGTATGTGTGCTTCGTCCATTCTAGCAATTGGGGTATTGAAATCTCATTGATTTGATAAACAGACTGTATCAATCATTCAATAAAACTTTATATGGCGGTACTTTTATATGCAGTTTCTCTCTTCAAGGAAAAAGAGATGGTAGCCACTCGAAAAAGGGGGTTAGCAGGGTCAACTCTGCTCCACAATAATTATAAAAAAAAAAAAAAAAAAAAAAAAAACCAGTTGACAGCTGCAGTAGAATTACTCTATTATTGTTTGGCAATTTCATTTGGTTCCATTAACAGTTTTTAATTCTTGAATTCCCAGTAAATCAATTTGTTTGGTCAGGTCCATCACCAGTACAGTTTATTCATTACATCAATTCGCTAAGTTTTCATACTAGATTGGTTCAGTACATGGCATCAATTCACCCAACCATCAAAGCCACCTAAACTCAGGTCTTCCATTCAAAATTCAAACCATCTCAAGTTCAGTACGATTCATCATACTTGGAAGGCTTTGAGCATTGAAATTTCAGGAATAGACATTTTGCAACTTACAGTTAATTTACATTTTACAGATTATCTATTATTATTATTATTATTTTGAAAGGTTATATTGAACAGAAATAGCAAACACAAATTAAGAAAAGCATTTGGGGGCATCAAATTCATGGCCAATGGAAAATTGAATTGCAACAATCTCTGAAACCATTTGCTTTGCTAAATTCAGAGCACAAAAGACAGCAAATTCAGTAACCACGGGCTTCCTATTTGCACACAATAGACCAGCTCCATTGATTTAAGTTTGTGGTTATTTTGGTTTTTGAAATCCTAAGTGCATAATTAACTTAATTTGCACAAGCCATTGAAGATGAATGTATCTACAAGGGCAAATTAGAAACAGGTGAAAGTAGTGAATTAAGACATTGTTTGAAATAGATTCACTTGTACCTTGGTTAAACTTGCGGGCAAGCCAACCATCTATACCATCACACGCAAAGCTGAAAGAACAAATATGATCAATCTATACCCACAGTTTACATGTAGTGAAACCTACAACTTTCTGTATTGAAAACCTTATGCTCCTTAACAAGTTACCTGATAAAGTAAAGAACAGCAAAGAGCTTTTTGTCAGAAAAACAACGGGCAAATGCAACACAGTTCATGAGAATTCTTATGTATCCTGCACTCCCATACAACAATAAAATATTAATAAAAGAATTGATGTAGAAAAAGAAGGCACTGAAGCAATATGAAAGTGGTGGTTCATCAGCTACTGTCATAAAAACTATTTCCGTATGAGTGGAAGGACTTGACGTCCGGATCTAAAACAAAATGACCAAAGCAAGCATCTCACAGTGGTTTCAGCCTCAACTTTGGACCAAAAAAGTGACTTTTTTTTTTTTTTTTTGAAACGTTAACCAAAAAAGTGATATGTCTTGCCTTGAGAGAACAAAATTCCTAAATGAAGTTTACAAAGGGCTCTTTTCATTCAATAAATTCATTTCAGCCTCACTTTGTCAGAATGATTTTCTTAGAAAAAACAACGAAAACAGTGCACAGCTATCGAAGGTATCTTAAGTAGGGCTGTCAATAGGCCGGACTTGACCAAGCAAAATCAAAATTTTAAATAGGCCCAGCCAGAAAAGTTCAAAATCTGGGCAGAAGCCAACCCCAGGCCTACCCCGTTGACATCCCTAATCTTAAAAGTAAATCAAGAACAACGCCCTAAATGACATATTCTTCACATGAGCCAAGTCAATGTAAGAATCAGGTAAATCAAGCTAGTGAATCAACTAATGGGACGATCCAATGCAGATGGTACGTGTCATACTACAATGCTAGTTGTATTCTACATGTGGAGAATCTATTCATTGATATGGCTTGGTTGGATTGGACAAGTGGTAATCTATTCAATGAGCCAAGTCAATTTGGGAATCAGGCAGGTCAAGTTAGTGAATCAAATAAGTGGAGTGATCCAATACAATTAGTTTGTGGCATATTATGGTGTTCGACATGTCAGTGATCTATTCAATGATCAGGACTATCCGTTCAGTCAGCTCTACCTGGGTCATGGAGCCAAAGGGGTCATTTGGTTACCCACGAAGTTGCATTGGGACAAACGTATTTAAATATATTACTATTGAGGACAAATCCAGTTTTTGTCAATGACTTCTTGCCACATAGCCCAAAAAAACCAGATGAGGCTCTCAAAACATTTTACTGTTGAGAGAGGACTGATATCCATGAAATTTGGCCAGATATCCCAATCCAGACAGCTCCCCTCTCCTCTTCTTGCCCTCTATTTCTGTCACCTTCTCTCTCCCATCTTCACCACAAGGACCAGCAACACCAGTGCTCCATCTTCTCCAGTTCTTCCCTCTTCCAAGGTTCTCTCTTATTCTCTGGTTTTGCCCTCTTTTCGTGTTGTATTCTTTTTAATGCCTACAGTTTTGAAATCTTTTTCCCTTTTGGCCCACCTCTGTGGCACCCACGGTGTTATGAATATGAAATCCACCCCGCACATTAGATGTGACACGTCAAAATCATCATACAAATAAATAAATAAATAAATAAATAAACAGCCCAAGTCGAAACTCGGTTTCAACCTACTCCAATTTTGACTTGGACTCATTTTGTCAATCTCCCTTCATCTTGGTGAGGCACACCTGATGAATGGGTTGGATGCAATGTACACACTATGATGAGCCCCATACACAAACCTATGATTGGTACCCACTGTTCCCTGTGATGTGGCCCCTCTGAGTTGTGGATTGGGATGATTTTTTGCCCCAAGACTTAGCATAGAGGGAGCCTGATGGCTGATCGATGGAGTGGATGTCACCCACAGTGATATGGTGTTGTAGCCGCTGCCTGCCTCACACCTCCTATGGAATGCATCAGGATTCATATCTTGATTCACTCAGTTGGGAGTTGGGACTAGGGAGCATAAGTCATGGTACTCCTAGTTGCATCGGGAAAATTGATCAATCAATCTGTGTCCATCATGTCCAACACACATTTCATGGGCTACTATGAAGGAAAAAAAAAAAAAAAAACAGTAATTGGATCCTTCCATGAGTACACCCTGTTTTTTTATACCGTCAGTTTTCCAGGCCATGGATACAATCGTTACATTATCGGACAAAAAATGATGATTTGGAACCATAGTGATTCATTGTGATCCCAGCAAATAGATGGATTAAATTGTTCATTGGACCTGATTCTCCCAAAATGATCTTGACCATTCACTTTCGTTGGCAATTGATCAGATGGCTAGATTTATCTTATTTTGTGGGTTTTACATGGTATCCCAAGCAATGTATCGTGGACATCTATCGAAAGTCTTGAAAGGATCCTAATCATCTAATACACCTGTTTTATGCAGCACCTACAACACCCATGCTCTACGTAGCCCATCATATTGTTCGTGTGACATCACTCCATATATCAAAGGAGAATCCTTATGTTCACCATAAATCCAAAAGATCAGCCCTGTACAAATGTCAGGTGGCCACCAAGAACCATGTGCATGTGCCTAAAACCTGTAAGTTTCTGTGGCCCGCCTGGGTCTTCGATTAGGATGATTTTTGTGTATTCACTTCATCCTTTTGATTAGACCTGATTAACATGTTTGATGAAATATACACAATATGGTGGCCCCAGACAAACCTATGGTTTGGATCCCATCCACAGTGCTCTCTGTGGTGTAGCCCATTTGAGTTGTGGATCTATCTGATATTTTGTGCCATGTCCTAGAATTGAGGATGCAACACGGTAGGCCCCAAGGAGCTTGGGTGTTTTATGCGTTTTATGAAATAGGATGTTGTAGAGGATTCAAGTCCCTGTTAAAGGGTGCACGTCTAACCAAAAGCTCTGTGGGGCCCACCATGATGTCCATATGACATCCACTCCATCCATTAGGTTCACCAACTCTTGTTAGGACGTGAACCCAAAATTGAGATAAAAGAACTTCTGTGGGCCCAAGAAGGTTTCGATCATAAGTGCGTGTATAATCCCCATTGTTTCCCATGGTGTGGCTCACTTTTTTGGGTATGCCTGAATTTTGGGCCCATGTGCTATCTGACTGCCACAGTGGATAGGCAGAGTGGATTTCATACAAACATCACAGTGGACCCCACAGAACATTTGGTTACACAGACACATTCTAGGCAATTAGCATTTGAATTGCGCCAGGAGGCAGATTGGAGTTCATTTTGCCTCTACCACCTCTCAGGATCCATCATTTGTCACCACCAATAGGGTCCAAATGTTGAGTGGTCCTAAATGTTCTTGACTCTATGCTACGAGGACTACAGTAAGAAAAATCAGTGAAAAGATGGTGGCGAGTCTGTGACCATTACTACCTCCAGATGATTTTGAACATTGAACTCTAAAAATCAAAGGCTAGGATCATCACTAAAGCGTGACTATGGTACAATAGCTTATCTATGAAAGCAAAGATAATATGGATGGTGCGAATCATCATACCATCTCAGAATGAGGGCACTGGTGGGTGGATAGTTTCTCAGTGCCTACCTATCAAGTGTCATACGCAGCATGAGTGTCGTATCTCCCCATGGCACAAAGCAGGATAACAGGATGAGGGGTAATTTAGCCATTTATATGAATTGCTATGGGCAGTGTTGTCATGCAAAAAATCTAAAACAAAGGTTACGTTTTATTTTATATATTACTATAGATATCCCAGAACTCACAGTATGATTGCTGATGACTTGAAGAAGGAATGTGGGACTCCTAAATCCTTAATTACCAATTTTCTTGTCCACATGCCAGAAAGAACAAAGCAATAAATAACCCCCAAAGCTGAGTTATACCGTATGGTCTCAGAAACAGTTTGAAACTTCAACTACAACTTCCAAGTTTACCTATCACGTGCACTCATTTCATCTCTTTTGTAATAAAATCATCAATCACAAAATAAAGAAAACCTCAATTCAATTCTATGAAGAAAAATACACCAAGAAACTTACCAACGATATTTGGAATGTAAAGATACACAGACGACATTCTTTGATTTGACATTTTGGCCATTGCAGCAGAAGTTGCAGTTTCTTTCTTTTTCCTTTTGCACAAAACACACCCAACTTTCACAAAATGTTCATCACTCCATCTCCTACGTGCATTCAATCATAATCAAAATCTCAAAGCTTCATTTGGATGTAACACAAATCTCAAAGTGAATTATATATTTCGGCAGAATGAATTGTTTTCTTCCTACAAATGGGGGCACAAATAGAGAATGACGTTAGCTTGGACTCTGTTTTCCAGCCAAACCAATTTCCACGCCACCCCAGATGCACGGGTAACAGACAACTAATGTTCTGCGGAAATATTAAACCATTTGCAATTTTTAGAGTGCATCCAAATACACCAAAATGATATTGAAGATTGGACATTGCATTTGAGAGGATGAAAGGAAATCAGTTCAATCCTATTTCTTTTTTCACATATTTAAAAAAAAAAAAAAAAAAACGTATGATTGTTAAACAGTCTATGATGGAATTTATAGGAAGTAAATCCGTATGTGGGACCCAAGTGACCCCACTATAATCAACAACAAACGTTGGATAAGAGTAGTTTATCATAGATTGCACATAACCTAAAAATAAACA
Source organism: Magnolia changhungtana (assembly GCA_030180095.1). Lineage (NCBI taxonomy): Eukaryota > Viridiplantae > Streptophyta > Magnoliopsida > Magnoliales > Magnoliaceae > Magnolia > Magnolia changhungtana. Next base: position 3,251,513 of record JASAUF010000629.1, on the reverse strand, counting down.
TGACAGCAAAATCACACCCATGCAGGTAATGTAAACAGACGGTAAGTGTAAAATAGTCTTACAATCCATATCGTAGGCCCTTATTTGAATGCCTGTTATTACCCCATCAAGGACATGTTGGGTCCATGTGCAATCCACATATAAAATTCGCACCATAATACGGTGCAAGCAATTGTTACTGGATCATAGCTTATTATTTAACTATCAAAAAGGCAAATCTTCCTGAATTGTATCGACGAATTATATATGTTCACAAACATATGCACACGTGCAAGCGCGAGTGTGCAAACACACACAAAAACAATTTTCATTGGATCATAGCTCATAATTTAACTATCAAAAAGGCACATCCTCCTGAATTGGATCGATGATTATTCAGAAAAACAAAGGAGAGTTAATATAACTTGCATTCAGAAGATCAAGTGGAAGTGGAGCCAAAACTAGGGAAATTGATGGATATAAACATTGGCATATAAGAAAGGACATTAATAAAAATGTAGGGATAGTGGTAGCTAAAGATTTAAAGAATAAAGTTGCGGATGTTAGGAGAGCAAGCAATATGATTTTATTAATAAAACTTGTGTTAGGAGAGGAGATAATCAATGTTATTAGTGCATATGTGCCACAAGTAAGGTTAGAAGGTGGAATCAAGAGAAAATTCTGGGAGAATATGGATGGAGTAATGTGAGGAATTCCAGACAGAGAGAGGATATTAGTAAGAGAAGACCTAAATGGTCATATAGGAAAAGAAAGTAGAGGATAAGAGAGCATACATGGAAGATGCAGTTTTGGGAGAAGAAATGAGATGGGAGATGATATCCTTGATTTCGCTATGGCATACAAACACACACTTTAAAAAGAGACATGAACATTTAATAACTTTCAAAAGTAGATCATATACAAGCCAAATAAGTTTCTTTATGCTTAGGAAACCATGACAATCAATATGTAAGAATTGCAAGATTATACCAGGTAAGAGTTGACTGCACAACATAGGTTAATGGTTATGGATGTTTACATTAAAAGATGAAAGAAATGGAGTGAAATAGGTGTCCAAAAAATAGGTGGTAGAATTTAAAAGGAGAGAACAATGTTATTCAGAAATAAATTGATGAAATAAGGAAAGTGGAATGTTGAAGAAAATGTAAATGTTACATGGAATGAGATGTAGCGAAAGTTGTTTTAGGAGTATCTAGAGGAAAAAGGCAATCATAGAAGGAAACTTGGTGGTGGAATAACGATGTATAAAAAGCTATTCACGAGAGATGTATAACATTTCAAAGCCATGCAAGAGCCTAGAAACGATGAAAATTTTGAACAACATAGAAATGCTAAAAAGATTGCTAAGAAACTAATAAGTGAGGCTTAGGCTTATGATGATCCTTACAATAGATTAGGGACAAGAGAAGGTGAGAAAGATGTCTTCAAACCTGTAAAAATGAGAGAGAGGAAAGGTCGAGTCCTAAATAATATTAGATGCATTAAGGGTGATAAATAGAGGGCACTAGTAAAAGACAATGAGATAAATGGAAGGTGGAGAGGCTACTTTCATAACTTGTTACATGACAACCACTCTAAGAGCATAAGGAACCATAAACTCAAATGACGTTGGATACTATAGATATTTTTGTAGGATTGGGGTATCTAAACTGAAAGAAGCTTTGAAAAAGATAAAAACAGAGATCATAAGGTACACCAATAGAGGTTTGGAAGTATATGAGAAATATTGAGTTATTTTAGTTGACAAAGTTGTTCAACAAGATTGTAAGATCGAAGAAAATGCCAAATGTATGGAGTAAAAGTACTGCGGTACCTATTTATAAGAATAAATGAGGTAAACAAAGCTACACTAACTATGGTGGGGATTAAACTTTTGAGCCATAGTATAAAACTTTGGGGGAGAGTAATTGAGCAAAGACCAAGGCATGAGACGAATGTACCAGGAAATCACTTTGGTTTCATGCCTTAGAGGTCTACCAAGCAAGCTATTTCCCGAAGGTATGGGCCTCGATAGAGTGGAATGGCAAAATAGGGCTCATGTAGCCCACCCCAATTAATTGGTACAATGCTTAAATGATGATGACGATGACATAAAAATATGGAAGGTCGACCCTACTATAACTTGTGGTAGGATTGAGCAAAGTGGGCCCCCATCATGATATTTATGTGGCATCTGAACTGTGCATCTGGTGAGCCCCCTCTAGAACTTTGGGGTTCTAAAAAATCAGCCATATCCAGAACTTATGTAGGCTGAACCATCATCAACAGTGCAGAATCATGCCTAAAACCTCCAAAATCAATTGGTGTGACCCACCTGAGTCGTGGAATGGCCTGAAATTTGGTGGAACCCCTCATCCAGGTGAAGCGCACACATTGGACGGGTCGGATGTTTGAAATACATCACAGTGGCACCCACATGCAATCAAGGATGCACTAAATTGTTCCCTGTGGTTTGGCCCACCTAAGTCATTGATTGGCCTAATTTTTGGGTTGATGGGCGACATTGGGAGGGTGCATCTGATGGATAGTTTGGATGTCCAACACACAACACTACGCAACCAGTGGTAGATGACAATATCAAGCAACTAGCTGGATGTGGCATCCAGACCGTCCATCAGGCTCACACCACTATCAAAATGGAATACACCAAAAACCAAGCTGATCAAAACCAAGCTGATCCAACCATCAGGTGGGCCCTCAAGTAAACTTAAAGGTTTTTGTGTGTTGTACATTGTTTTCTATGATGTGGTCCACCTGATGAGTAGATCAGGCGGATTTTTTAGGACTCTCATTTTCATGACGGGGACACCCTACTGGACAAGATGGATATTATACGAACACCATGGTGGGCCCCACACGCAACTAGTTTGCACGGTTTTCTCATCCGCCCCATAAACACATACAATAATACAAACATTCGTACATGCATCTGTGCATGCATTGCAAACCAATTTTCCAGAGAGAGAGAGAGAGAGAGAGAGAGAGAGAGGAAAGGAAAAGGGGGAAGGAATTCATTTATTACCGATGGTGCTTGTGAAGATGACCAAGAACAGAGCTAGGGCTTTTTGAAGGAAAAGATCGACTCAATTCCAAGGAGTTGCGTCGTTGCAGCGAAACGTTGGAGTTTGGAGGAGAAGAGCGAGTAGAATGAAAAATGGCAAGGCGATTCGCGCGAGGAGAGATTGAAGAGCGGATTACTATCCGGTCCTGATGCATCCGAATGCGATGCCTCGCTGCGCCGGTTTTGTACATGTTGGCCAATCGATCTGAAGGGACACATCAATTTGCGGCTGATGTCTAAAGAAATCCCAAATTAGATGATTCTGAACATTTGATCAGTGGCGTAAAAAGTGTGAAGGAATAATACAGAAATGGACAGGCAATCTCGATAGTATTTTATAGTACTCCTCTCCATCAACAATGAGGGGAACCATATCAACGGTCTGGACGATCCATTCATCTTCTATTTCTGATGCATCGTGACATTTTTATGAGATGATCTCTCACAAATGGTGGCAGATGCCAGCGTGGAACGCAGGACGGCAACTTCAACGCGGGAGAGGAATACTCTTGTAGGTGGGGCCCAGCGCGATGATCCCAGGCTAGCCGGCTAATCGTATCGGTCCCGCGCATGCTTGGAAAGTGGAGGGTTCGTCGGTCTATTTCTGTCGGTTGTACTTGTATCGTAAAATATGCGTTTACATTGATATAGGTATATCAGTATGGTTTCTGGGTCCGGAAATGATCATCGTGCGTAATACGGTTGAATGGCTGGGATCTCTGACAAGGGAAAATATGCATCCATTCATCGATGAGGCCGAAATGCTTATTCATCCAGCCCCTCAGGGCCGTAGATTCCAAGGACAAAATAAGATCCAGCCCGTCAGGGCCAAATAAGCTGGCAACAATTTCTACGGCCTCAAAGTGTAGATTGTTGGCCAACTATGCAGTGCGCACGGAAGAATTCACTTCTAAATGGTGGTGAACTAATCATGGGAAGCATATTGATTCTATTTCCGATTCATTTTAGACGAGCGGCATGATACTCGAGCTGAGTACGACGTTTGATATGCAGACGCTGTTTGCACAAGTAGCTTATTTTAACAGTGGTGCCGGGATGTGGCACTGTTTCATTGGCCTGGCAGACAGTTTAGTGCCTGCTCCACCCAACAATCTTTTGAAAGTTGGTCCTTTCTCGGACAAAGCTCTTGCCAGGCCATAAAATGATACCACATCACATCCTGACATATAATCCCAAGAGTTGAAGAATCCTCACCATCGATTCACAGCCACTTTTGAAAATAGGATCAGTGGATATTTTCAACTATTAGCCATCCAATGTCTACCAATTTCCTATATATATATATATATATATATATATATATATATATATATATATATATATATATATATATATATATATGATGCCGCACCCCTTGAAATGCTATAGGCCTAATTTTCAGCCTTTTCACTTTTTGTGCACATGACACGTGTGCAAGGTGCTCAAACCATCATCAAAAACACTGTTTCCTTTTGCCATGGCCCATCAGGTTTTTGTATCAGGCTGAAAATTGGCCTATGGTATTTCCAAACCAATGGTCATCTCCCTATATATATATATATATATATATATATATATATATATATATATATATAATCCAATAAGCTTAAATTTTGATACATCTGCACTGACAGGCGTGTAATTTCTAAGTGCCTGCTTATCATCCATCACACTGCCAGAGTATCAAAGCTTTTTTCCTCATTTTGTGCTCGTGCTCTCAATGGAGAATCCAAGCAGGGGAAATTGTTTAAATGCAGATGAACCTTGGGCTCCTATGTTGGGTATATCCAAGTTGATTTGGAATAGAATTCAAATACATCATCTGCTTTCTGATCCACAAGATTAATTTAATGGACCATAGTGCATGGTGGATGACTCTATGAACCGAGATTTACTGTAAAACATAGGGTTAGGGTGATTTCGAAGTAATACAGGCCATTGATCTCCACTGGATGATGGATGCCCCATAAAATCTACATCACCTTGGTGCGTCCAGAGAGAAAAATAAATAAATACCCACATGTAAGGGGAGAACAGCTAGACATCAGATCCTGAGATGTTACAATCAACAGGTCCCCTATCCACAAAAGGGCCCCTCAGATCAACAGGCTGGATAAACAAAACATGGGCAGCTTTGGCACAAGACACTGCTCAGACCTGAGATTAATTTGGCAGGATGGCCACAATCCAAATAGCTTTTTTTTCAGATTTTCAAATAGCAAACAAATCCATAACAAAATCCACGAAAATAGAAGATTTGCTGACCCTTGCAAAACAATCCAAGGACTGTATGTAATAACGTATCACAAATACAACACTAGAAATCCTACAGAGAAGCTTATGGTGCATAAAAAGATGTTCTATAGCAAAATAAAGTGTCTAATAAGAAAAGAATGAGAGGGAAAAAACAAGGAGAGAATCAGTAGCCGCCCTTAAGGTCATTTACGACATTGTACGGAATGGGAGTGACAGTTTCAATGGTGGTGACCTCCACCATAAAGCCAGGCTTGGGGCCTTCGGGCTGCCTCTTCATGCTGATCTTCTCCCCATGAGCTTTCGCCTCAGTCTTCAGTTCGTCATTCTTGATCTTCCTTAGATGGAACTCCTCCCTGCAACTTGAGGGTTGGACATGTTCAGCTCGCACATGGATCCTCTTCCTAATGATCTGGTTCCAAACCTAATAAAAACCCAACACACAAAATATTACGGCCATTGCCATGTGCATTAGGTAATTGAATTCAAAACCATGGAAGGGACTCCAAAAGAAACAGAACAGCCAACTATTTCAGTAGAAACAAATTGAAAGGCAGCCATGGTTGCACATTTAAGCACATCTGTTTAACAAGCACATGTGAAACATTTGTGTAAGCATCAAGTGCATTCATCATCAAGTCGCATGCCTACATTTCAATATGAGTGAATTACATGTCCTAACATGCAATGAACCTGTTGTCATCAACACCATCTCTATTTGCAGAATTTTTTAATAGAAAATCTATTCATAGAAAGTCCCAGTTAATTGTTAAATTTTTATGGGATACGAGATTGAAGAGGCAATTCACAGGGGAGGTGTGCAAGATCTGGACCATTTTTCAGGTAGTTCCCCCATAAGGACGACCACCCGTATACAAGAAAATGGACCTTGGTATATATTCAATATGAACATGAGGCTCACCTGATCCTGATCATCAGTACAGCTTGAATTTTTGGGGAGGGATGTTTATGGTAGGGCCAACATAATGAATTGCCCAGACCTCGCACCTGTGCAACGTTGGACCTTCTTCAGTCTCTCCTCACATTAGTACTCACGAATGGCAATCGAAGAGGACAACAGGCTCCAATGCATCTGAAAGAGGGATTAACTGGTGAGTTGACAATATGCATTTTTTGTTTCTCTCGACTGGTATAGCCATTTGTCAACATGTAATATGAGGAGTTTGTTTCTGTGGAGGACTTGTAACTTCGATGGCATAAGCTGCTGTGGTCTCATCCTATCCCAGCAGACAGGTTTTCTACGGCCATGTTCCAGGCCCCAGAAAATGGGTATTCAGATTCCATGGAGAGTGGATCAGTGAAAAGGTTAAATCAGTAATTGGGGATATGCTTGTCAATTCTCAAGGGGTCCATAGTTGCTGCCTTCTCTGGCCCAGTGGTGGTGGAAAGCTCCTTGGATGCCTCAGTCCTGGTGGTGGGGACAATTTTTCCGTAATGGCTTGTGTCAATGCAGAGTCCAGCACTCCTCTCAACTTCGCAGAGATTGTCAAAATGTCAGAATCATATCCTCCAGGTTAAATATTTCATTTTACCTGGCAGATACACTATTGTCCCTCTCTGCCATCCCTCTTGCTGAAGCCAGGTCTGTGGGCCCTTCTATGCTCTTTGGGAACTTGCTTTCCCTTAATAATATCTTTTCACTCTTATTTGATGGGGGGAAGCAAAAAGGAAAGAAAGAAACAGAAGCCACAATGCCATTTCTTCTAAGAAACCTTGGTAAAAAAGGGTCACAATCCCACTAATACTTTCAGGACCCAATACATTGAACCAAAACTGGCCAAATAGAATCAACGCTATTTGAGTTCAGGTGGCTGATACAACCAAGTAGGCCCCATGATCTGTCCAAATGGTTTTTTGCACCCTTGATAGTCTGATCAGTTGTGGGTGCTCCAGTCACTCTCTGGGTCCACAAGTCCATATTTACTGCAGCAGCATAGTTAGTGACTTGTTGGGAAATTTTTTCTATTAGTATTTTCCTCTCTGTGTACCAAAATGTCGTATGAATTGAAATCAGTCCCTTTTGTAACCCTAGTGAATTAGCTATCATAGAACCTTAAAATTGTGCGCTTTTAATATCATTTGAGTGAATTATAGGTGATTTCTAAAAGTGAAATATGGTTGTAATGGGACTTTGTAATCTTTAAGTCTTTTCTAAGGCCCTGCTTTGTTGCCACTTAAAAATAAGTTCATCTAATTTTAGTTAACAGTAATAATGCATTAGAGAGTTTACATAAACTACGCCCAGAAAGATTATTTATAATCCTTACCAAAATCTCAAATGTGCTATTACAGTTAGCTAAAATAAGATGAAATCATTTCCAAGAGGCAACCAAACATGGCCTAATATTTTATCAAAATAGATGTGACTATATTTAATGAATTGCTAGGGGTACAATGCTCCTTTGCAAGAGGTGCAACTCTTCTAAATTGTGGTAAGACCCTACTCACAATCACAGTTGTGAGAGATTCCAAATCATCTATATACTTTTTTCCTTGGCATATCTTTCTCCAATGTTTTTTCTATTAATTCTAGAATCATCCAATTTCCACAACTGTTCTACATGAACGTTAACATCTCAAATCATTTATTTTTCTCCCATCTTCCTTGAGGTAATAATCAACTCCTTTTTAAATTGTCATTTGCGTCAACAAGCAGATCAAGATTTTTTCTATCTATTGTTACGTGGATCATGGTTGTTATAACAAAATGGACTAAAACCAAAAGTGTGACTGAAGACTTATGAATAGTTTCTCTGACACTAAGATCATGGAGGCAAGCTTGAGGGCAAGGAGCAAGATATCATCAACTTGACAAAAGAAATATACATAGAAACAACAACAAAAAGATGAAAGGAAACATACACAAAGTATATGTTTGGACACCTTAAAGTGTGCAATGCCTAGCACTTTTTGATGACATACATAGCTGGGAGACTTTCTCCATACGGATCTTGCAGTGTCAAGTCCACGAGTGTTCAAGTGCCTGCACACAAAACAAAAAGATAGAAGTGTTCAAGAAAGATTGTCTGGATTGACATAAATGCATGCATTGTGTACTTGGATCCCCTACTAACAATCCCTTACAGTGTACCAAACTCAAATCATAGTTAAGGAAATATATAATAATAGCCTCAAGCATATGCTAGCCATCAGCATCTACAAAAGCATGAATGTGTACATACATCCATATAAGATATAGAGAGATAGAGAGACATGGCTATTTCCTGCCTCTAGGTTGTGTACCACAAACAAGGCACTTGTCTATAACAATCCAAACTGAGCAGCCTATGTTTTGCCATCGACTGGCTCCTACCTAAATTTGCTTTGGATGGACCAGTCAACCATCTAAAAGTGGAACTTCTCTCTTATAAAGTTCTTGCTAATTTTTGTTTCTAGTGTTCATTTGCCAGCTAAGGATCCTCCAAACATTGTGATTTTCAACCATGGTTCATTCACCATTGGAAATATAAGATTAATCGTTTTAATCCCATCCACGCATGGTGCAAGCACGCACAAACACGCACACTTGCACAGACACAAACACGTGCGCACATGCATGCCCACACGAGTGCGTGCGCAGTGCACACAAAAAAATAACAATTTCAATCCCATCCATGCATGGCACATGTGTGCACACAACACACATGCACACACAACACGCGAGAAATGATGGAATATGCTAATCCAGTCCCAATCACATCCGGACACCTGGGTAGTCCAATCAACTGGTCGCGCTTATCACATAAAAATTAGGTCCAACATACATTTGATGTGCTACCACATAAAAATTACACCGATCGGATGATTTCACTATCTCACCAATAGCATATGAAAAGGACAATGAAGATGATTGAAAGAAAATTGGAGCAATCGACAATTTGAGCCATCAATTTATTTGGGCCCATAATGGATTGCTTATGGTTCTAAAGAATTGCTTTTATCAGAGAATCCTAACCATCCCACCCCATCCATGGCTCAGATGGAGGATGGCTATAAAAAAGAAGGCCCACTTACAGGTGCGTAGGATCATCTAATAAGTCTGATTTTCACATTACAGTCTCCTAATCAACAATTAGACCCATCCATTTATCAGGGCTTGTATGCTGAACCTAATAGACGGTCCAGATTGCTCAATTGGATTATCCAAGCTCCCGTTGCTCCCTCCTCTGTGAAGGTGGGTCCAAAATTACCGAAGTATACAACATCAAATACTCGACCATTCATTTATAAGCCGCGTTTGGACGCAAATAACAATTTAAAAACATCGATTTCTTCAGACTAGCAATTGAAAATCGAGAGAGGGGTAGGTGGGACCTACTTGTTGATCTCGACACCGATGGCTCGTTTGGCGACGTTCCAGACCTTGTCGATGGCGCCATGGTTGAACTTGTGGAGCCTGCCCTAGTTTACGGCCACATTCACCTTTATGTCCACGTACTCTCCTACCTTGTACGTTCGTAGGTACGTCGTCAGCACGATGTAACCCTTCTTCCTGAATGGCCGAGCGAAGAGATCCCATGTTCTGGAGCGGACGCCATGACCTGCTAGCATCCTCTCTCCCTCTCCCTCTCTCTCTCTAAAGAGCTGAGAGGAAACCCTAGCAAGAGTTCTTTGGTTTTTATAGTTGGATCCCCAGAAATAAATCAAGGCAATGTAGATAACCAATGAGATATCATGCTTTCAATTTTACCGCATAAGACCCATGAATAGTTTTATTTCACCATCCTTCATTTCAAATTTTTATCACAAAACTCTAGCTTTTACCTTCTCTACTTGTAGTTTGATAAGCATTTAATTAGGAAGCACCATTATTATTTCTTTTTTTTTCAAAGTTTACTCTAATTACTATATGACATTTATTCCATATATTTATTTGTATTAGCTCATATTAACATATATGTCCAAAATTAAATACTTAAGTGAGTCATAATAAGAAAAATAGTAAAGATGGACCACTTATCAAAATTTTTTTTCTGTGTGTAGCTTAAGGATGGTTGGGACGCAATAGTTTAAGTTGTTGTAAATGATTTATAGTATGCCAGTTTGACTTTAAGCGCGTAAATTATTTTAACGTTTAATGGTTTATAGATAAATTACTAACAGTCAGGTCAAATTTTACTAATGTAATTCTAACTTAACTAGTTCAAAATCCAAGGTTACAAGCATTTAATTAATTTAAGTTGAATACCACTCTAGCATACTCGTATTAATTTAATCACAAATATTTGATTGAATTTGGGCCATTTATATTACTTATAGCCACTTGTCTGAATTTAACGGCAATAATTATAATTATTTTGTCAACTATCACATATGTACATTATTACTCAAGTTGATTTAGTAATTAAATTCAAGTCCTTATGTATATACAAAAATTGAAATTAATGCATTTTTATATTGAGGCCCAATTTAAATTCCAAGTCATTTTATATATAAGTACCCAGACAAACCCTAGACTGGAATCCTTGTCTCAAATAAGTCCTTGAAACTGTTCAAAGCCTGCGTGGATGGTTCAGATCAACTTACCCTATCTATGGCGTCAAAGGATAGACGGAATGGTCCAGACTACTGAACCAAGCACCCCACCACGTGCAAAGAGTGCGACTTTGAAAAGCGGAGGCTGTGACTGTGATAAAGAGAATAGGAGTGGATCTCGACTTCATCTGTTTTGCCACCAGCCATTTACCGTTGGTCCCACTCAATGGACGACGCAGATCAACCACCAAACCTCACTAAAACACACGCGTCCGTCGCGACGAACGGGAAACTCTCCAAAAATTCGCCCTTATCCCCTTCTTTCCCTTTTCTTTCCCGACAAAGCCAAACACACGCAAAAACCCGAGCTGCAGCAGAAGAGGCACGAAAAGGAAGAAAAGGCGGGCAGGAAAGAAAGCATCATCGAGCAGCGATGGGGAGTAGCACCGATCCGACTCACGACGCGTCGGACGAGCAGCAGAAGAGGTCCGAGATCTACACCTACGAAGCTCCCTGGCACATCTACGCCATGAACTGGTCCGTCCGTCGCGATAAGAAGTACCGGCTCGCCATCGCCAGCCTCCTCGAACAGATCCCGAACCGAGTCGAGATCGTCCAACTCGACGATTCCACGGGCGAGATCAGATCCGACCCGAACCTCTCTTTCGAGCACCCTTACCCGCCAACCAAAACCATCTTCATACCCGACAAGGAATGCTCCAAACCCGACCTCCTCGCCACCTCCGGCGATTTCCTCCGAGTCTGGAGAGTCGGGGAGGACCGAGTCGAGATGAAGAGCCTTCTCAATGGCAACAAGAACAGCGAGTTCTGTGGCCCGCTTACGTCCTTTGACTGGAACGAAGCTGAGCCGAAGCGCATCGGGACGTCCAGCATCGACACGACGTGCACGATCTGGGACATCGAGCGGGAGGCCGTCGACACGCAGCTGATCGCCCACGATAAGGAGGTCTACGACATCGCCTGGGGTGGGGTCGGCGTCTTTGCGTCTGTGTCCGCTGATGGGTCAGTCCGTGTATTTGATCTGAGGGATAAGGAGCACTCGACAATCATCTACGAGAGCTCGGAGCCGGACACACCGCTGGTGCGGCTGGGGTGGAATAAGCAGGACCCGCGGTACATGGCCACGATCATCATGGACAGCGCCAAGGTGGTGGTGCTTGACATACGGTTCCCAACACTGCCGGTGGTCGAGCTGCAGCGGCACCAGTCGAGCGTCAATGCAATTGCTTGGGCCCCACACAGCTCGTGCCACATATGCACGGCGGGGGATGACTCTCAGGCATTGATCTGGGACCTGTCGACGATGACGCAGCCGGCGGAAGGGGGGCTGGACCCGATACTAGCGTACACGGCAGGGGCGGAGATCGAGCAGCTGCAATGGTCGTCGTCACAGCCGGATTGGGTGGCAATTGCATTCTCAACCAAGCTTCAGATACTGAGGGTTTGAAGTGCAAATATAGATAGAAACAGAATGTCTGTAGGGCAAGGTAGATGTTGATTTTTGGGAGGGAGGAAGATGGCGATGGAGTGGGATTTCTAGGTTCCTTTGGTTTCTTTCTTCTCTCTGGGTATTTCTGGCAGTGTTAGAATTGGTTAGGTGAATGCTTCTGTTTGTGAATTGTAGACTTCTTTTCATCATTATTGCTGGTATATATGACTTCTTCTACGAATTGGGTTGTTCTTATTATTAGTTTCGGGCCATGTTTGGTTGTACAAATGAGTTGAAATGCAAACCTATATGCATCAGTTTAATTTAGGGAAAAAGTTGATGTTTCCCTCAAAATGCAGCTATCGTCCTTTCAAGTCCAACTTGAAATTAACGTAGTGGCAAATTTGGAGCTGTTCTTCAATGTCAGTTCTAATGAAGGAAATAAACAATTGGTTATTCCCACTTTATTAGACCGAGCATTGCAAAGTTGCAATTCAATTCAATACTGTATCCAAATGCAAACCTCACTTATGTTTTGCTTTCCAATTTTTTTTTTTTTCCCTCCCAATTTTGTTGGGTTTAGGAACATGGGGTTGTTTTAATTCTCTCATGATTTTAACTTTAGTTCAATTGGAGTGGAGGTTGTGGAAATGGAGTTTGAGTGGGTATCTTTTGTTTTGAATGTCTCTCTCATGTTATCTGCTCATTGCTTGAAATAGTCAGTTGAGAGCTTCTGCCTTTGAACACTAGAGCTTTTTCCGCTACGGTAATGGTATATATTGAATGTTGGAAGTGTGTATGGACCTCTGGGAGGGTGAGAGAGGCGTAGATGATCTTCTGTCTCTTTTCATCTTTCTCACACTCCACACAATGCTAAAAATGGCCTATTAAATGCTTTCTTTTTTATACATAGTCAGTACTGTTGGTGGTATATTTTTCTTTATCAAGTCTGCTTTGGATTAGTGATTTTGGTTGGCTTTGGGAAGTTTATTAGCTTAATATCTCTTGCGATCTCTTCAGATCTCTATAGATTGCATTTGATTGTAGTTTTCTGCTTCCAGTTTTGTTTTGGTCTTCTGTTTTCGTTGAAGCATCCTCTTCTTCTTTTTTCTGTCAGGTGATAGAATCTTGCCATGACTCTTTTTAGATCAGTTCTCTATCCCTTTATTGTAGTTGTGTTTAAGGTTTAGAAGAACTGTCTAGGGTCATATTCGAAGACAAGCAGTGAAACCTACTTCTCAACATAAATTATTTTGTCAGAATGTAATTTACTTTGAATGATATCCACTTTAGTTATTCTTTACAAGCTAATCTTACTATCTGACCTGTATGCGAAGCTGTAGTTAGCGTATTCTCTAGATTTTATAAGTTCCTTTTGTGGATCTGCTATGTTGGCAGGGTGATGATTTAGGTTATATCTGATTTCTAGGTTTATTACATTTAAGCACAAGGGACATATCTAGCTGTTAGTTGCACTTTGAGATGAAATTGTGTTATCAATTTCAAAGAGAAAAAGGTTACACCTTGAGATGGTTACCAATTTAGAACTAGTTTAGGTATTTGTGCACTGAATGGAGAAGGGTGCAATTGTCAACCACCTTTTTTAACCGACTTCCACCTAAAATTGAGAAGTGCACATTGTTTGGAGGCAGTAATCTGTTCAGCATTGAGTGGCATTGAAAAATCATCAAGCTGTCTCCAAACCATGCCCAATTGAGCTAATAATGGCGGTCCTGCTGAATGAAAATTTAGTAACATCCAGATGCGCCCATGCTATGTGCATGTTTCCTATGTAGATTCAGATGAGGTGGGGAAGAAAATGTTGAAATGCAAATGGAGTATTTGGCTTTGTGTCATTGGCCAGGTTGAGTTGAGTGACTTGAGTCCACTTCTAGAACAGATTAGATAAAGATGAGATGAGGGGTGCTCTGTAATAAGGATCCAGTTGGTGTCTGGCACTGTACTCCTGAGAAATAACCTGTGACATGCAAACAGGCATTTACAGGTTTAGTAATGGCCATGTCAAAATTCAAGGGACTGTTCATAGCGGTCAGTGCTTGTATTACAGATGGGTATGGATGTGCTGTACTCAGCTTGTGAAATTTAGGATGCGTTAGGCTATTATTGTCAATTCTATCAGTGGAATTGCATGCTGGGGTTTAGTACTTAGAGGATCGTAGGAGTATAACTCTGGTGACTGGCGTAGTTCTTCATATGTGCCAAATGTAGATGCCTAGTAAGTGAAGCACATGGAATCCTTAGCTATCCTGTCAATGCCAGCTGATGTTTAAAATCATCTTAGCTCGCATGGTTATATTTGAGCTGTCATGACTCATGACTACCAACTTCATGGCAATTTTAACTTGCTAGTGAGCAAACCAGCTCATTGCTTTTAAATATTTATGTCACAGTTGTTTGTTGAAGGAGTGATTTGGTTCAAGTTGAAGGCTGGGAACGCCAAAAGGATGTGGATGTTGGTAAGAAAAGACTTGGTGACATACAGTTTAAGTGAGGATATGGCCCTTGTGTGTGCATGTGCATGCGTGTATTCTTTTGGTGAATAGAAAAAATGTTTTAAAAAGGGTAGAAAGCAGGATACAAAGCTGAGCTCAATTAGTCGATAACTTGGAATAAGGCTTAGATGATGATGCCAACGATGACTGTTGTTTGTTTCAATGCTGTCAATGACAGTTATGATTCTACTGTGTCTTGACTCAAGAGATTCTAGGATCCTCAACGCTTGGCTTATCTCATACAGGTCTTCGTCAGTTCCATCTGCACTCTATTTTGAGTGGGTGTTATTCCTTTGCAATCATTTGTTGGGTAAAGTGGGATGTTTTCCCCCTTTGGAATATGGGAAATATCTTCAATGAGGTTCTTTGCATTTTTTCTTAGAGGTTTTCTAGCCCTATAAGCAACTGTCCACATGACATCTATGCATGGGCACATGTGCCTAGTCTCACAGTCTAGAATATCTGAGCTATGTTTTAGGTTGGAGCCACCATATGAATGATTTGGACCAAAACTCAGGCTCTATAATTATCAGGTGGGCCAACATGTGCTAAAACAATGGACAGCCTTAAAAAAAATTTTAAGGGCGTGTTTGGATTCGCGTGTAGTATTGTATAGGGAAGTAAAACTGTCCCATCAACGTATTAGTGGTCCTACAGCGGTAATGTGTCTGCAAATTGCAAACCACTCACAATGTTTTGATAAAAGTGCACTCGTATTGCACTCTTCCCATGGTTTCCGAAATCAGTGTTTGGGAATGGAGTGGTCATCAGTCGCACTGCTTCCCAAGCATGACATGGGTCTGGAATTAATGTGGGCCGTGAGAGGAAATTTGTATACTGACATCCAACCCTCACATGATGTATTTCTTGTCCAAAGTTAATGTGGGCCCCACCATGATGACATAAGTAAAATCCCAACAGTCTACCTGATTTATATATCCTGGATATATTCAGTATAATCAGTTAGATCGGTATCAATCCAGATAGGACGGTCCAGATTTCAATTATGCCTCCAGGCCACAACCGTTATGGTTCATCAGTAACCAACCAGATCATAGATGTCGTCACATGAAGTGGTCCCACTATGACATATAATAATGCCCTCAATAAAAGAACATGTAAAAATGTTCATAGGATGATTTCCTTGTGAAGCATAGTTGGTGGTGGAGAGCAAAGAACAACCAGACAGATATGTACCATGATTCCTGTTCACAACAAGAAAAAAAAAAAACCACAGAAAAAAGAAAAAAAGATAGTTTATATAAAGTATGCAACAGTTCAGTATTTAAGGATGGAATCGAATGAGAGAAGAAGGAAGATAAATATATTATATAGAGTATTCGCAAATGGTTGTGAGGCGCTTCAAAGATCAGTATGCCCTATTCATTGACATGCACAGGTCAAGTCGCATGTCACGGTGACATGAATCCACCAACCGGATACACTGCAGATATGCAGTGAAAAGAAAAGATTTATCTGCCAGGAATATCTCCTCGACGATAGCCTTCACACATGGTCCATCAACTAAGCATGAATCCCCACCATGGTCGTTACTCAACCCACACATACATATCCAAGAAGTATGTACATTTGGGCGTTTGGGGAGTAAACAGAGAGATGGAGAACTATGTAACATAATAACATCATATTACATCAAACGGGAAATCTCTCCCAGAAAATCGAGTATTAGGTTGTTTATTACCTGTAATCGCAAAATCATCCACCTGTAATGTCTACAGGGAAGAAGGCGAGAGGAACGGCGGCAGTAAGGATGTTCCTCAAATCCTATTCAATCGTTTCCAGTCGGAGGCAGTGGTGGAGGTATTTGGAAAGATGCACGACAGGAGGAGTGAGGGAAGGAGGGTGGGATTCACCTGAGACAACCAGAGAGATGAGAAGAGAGAGTAGATGATAAATGATGGTCCGCGAAATTGCTTGGAAATCCTGAGATTTTTTTTCCCTTACCGTCTGCTATGGCGGTGCAGTGGTATCATTGCACTGGACAGACGCCTGCGATATAGTAACGGTATACAAGACGTGTCATCTCGAGAAACTGGGCTGGTGATGTACTCAGGTAGCCAGCGTACCACGTGGCGCTGTTTGGATCGGATCGACTTCAATGTTGTATTTTATTAATATATACGATACATTACCATATGGGCCCGATAGCCAAACACGCCCTAAATTTTTTTAACTATTAGGTACACCATATGTACAAAAAGTGCGGACAACCTAAAAAGACTTGGAAGTGTTTTAGGGCGTGTTTGGATGTCGGGCCCATATAGTAATGTATCGTATATATTAATAAAATAAAACACCGAAGTCGATCCAATCCAAACAACGTTACGTGGTACGCTGGCTACCCGAGTACGTCGCCAACCCAGTTTCTTGAGATGACACGTCTTGTAAAACATTACTATAACGCAGGCGTCTATCCAGTGCAATGATACCACTGCACCACCATAGCAGACGGAAATGGAAAAAAATTTCAGGATTTCCAAGCAATTCCGCAGACCATCATTTACCATCTACTCTCTCTTCTCATCTCTCTGGTTGTCTCAGGCGAATCCCACCCTCCTCTCCTCACTCCTTCTGTCGTGCATCGTGCATCTCTCCAAATACCTCCGCCTCCGACTAGAACCGATTGAATAGGATTTGAGGAACATCCTTACTGCCGTTGTTCCTCTTGCCTTCTTCCCTGCAGACATTACAAGTGGGTGATTTCGCGATTACAGGTAATAAACAACCTAATGACTCGATTCTCTGGGAGAGATTTCCCGTTTGATGTAGTATGATGTTATTATGCTACATACTTCTTCATCTCTCCGTTTACTCCCCAAACGCCCAAATGTACATACCTCTTGGATATGCATGTGTGGGTTGAGTAACGACCATGGTAGGGATTCACGCTTAGTCAATGGACCCTGTGTGAAGGCTATCGTCGAGGAGATATTCCTAGCAGATGAATCTTTTCTTTTCACCGCGTATCTGCAATGTATTCGGATGGTGGATTCATGTCATCGCGACATGCGACTTGACCTGTGAATGTCAATGAACAGGGCGTATTGATCTTTGAAGCGCCTCATAACCATTTGCGGATACTCTATATAAACTATCTTCATCTTCCTTCTTCTCTCATTCGATTCCATCCTTAAATACTGAACTGTTGCATACTCTATATAAACTATCTTTTTTTTTTTTTTTTCTTGTTGTGAATAGGAATCATGGTACATATCTGTCTAGTTGTTCTCTGCTCTCCACCACTAGCTATGTTTCACAAGGAAATCATCATATGAACATTTTTACATGTTCTTTTATTGAGGGCATTATTATATGTCATAGTGGGACCACTTCATGTGATGACATCTACGATCTGGTTGGTTACTGATGAACCATAACGGTTGTGGCCTGGAGGCATAATTGAAATCCGGACTGTCCTATCTGGATTGATACTGATCTAACTGATTATACTTAATATATCCAGGATATATAAATCAGGTGGACTGTTGGGGTTTTACTTACGTCATCATGGTGGGGCTCACATTGACTTTGGACATGAAATACATCATGTGAGGGCTAGATGTCTGTATACAATTTTCCTCTCACGGCCCACATTAATTCCAGACCCATGTCATGCTTAGGAAGCAGTGCGGCTGATGACCACTCCATTCCCAAACACTGATTTCGGAAACCATGGGAAGAGTGCAATACAAGTGCACTCTTATCCAAACATTGTGAGTGGTTTGCAATTTGCAGACGCATTACCGCTGCAGGACCACTAATACGTTGATGGGACAGTTTTACTTCCCTATACAATACTATACGCGAATCCAAACAAGCCCTTAGCTTCTAAAA
Source organism: Magnolia changhungtana (assembly GCA_030180095.1). Classification (NCBI taxonomy): domain Eukaryota; kingdom Viridiplantae; phylum Streptophyta; class Magnoliopsida; order Magnoliales; family Magnoliaceae; genus Magnolia; species Magnolia changhungtana. The sequence continues at coordinate 3,232,885 of JASAUF010000629.1, read as the reverse complement.
CAGAAAGAAGAAAAAGAAGAAGGAAAACAGCCTTTATTCTGTGTTGTGGTGTTCTCTGCTGCATGTTTGTTAGAAGGATTATTTGCGGAATGATTTATTGACTTTCAGATGACATCGAATCATGCCATGGATATTTTTTGATGAGATCTCTTATCCTTCTCATTATATTTTGGTTGAATGCTGGGAAGAAAAGAGCAGCATTTGCAAATTCCTGTTCCATCGCACATATCATTCTATCTCAACATCAACACTTGTTACCACAAGGCAATATAAGTTTAAATGATGAATGCAAATAGATATACATTGCTTTCTCATCAGAGCTTTACCATACTATCAAAACTTGGATGAGAAGTTGAATGGGAAATGCTTTTGCTCTTTTCTTTAGAGTGCCTGGGCTTCTTGAGCTGATCTACGACAAATATATGGTGAAGGTCTGTGTTTCTACCTTTCCTCCACTGATACCTTCAATTCATTGAACTTGTGCACACACCTAGATTTGCTTGATAAAATTAGAAACTTGCCTAGATTTGCTTGATAATATTAGAAGCTCTCAAGTTGTTAAGTCTTCAAGCGGCCATATGGAGAACTATGGCTGTTTGAAAATACAGCTGAAGATTCATTTGGAAGGTGCAGAAATAAGATCATTCTTTATGGAGTAATATGGGTTTTGGAAAGCATCTTGTAGGGATAGAGTTGTAATGATGAGAGGTGTTCTAAAGATACATTTGAGAGGTGATTATTTAGGTCGCTGTTTTCAGCCATATAGGACATCTCTCGCTATTGGATAAACCTTAGGGTCTAAAGGTTCAAAAATTAGCAGAACCAAGATTGAGTATTTAGAATGCAACTTTAGTAGGATCAGGAATGGTTACGGATAGAGAGGCTTTTTAGTTTATATGAATGATATGGAGGTTTCTCAAAGCAATTTGTCTCATTTCGTTGCTTCTGTAATTCAGAAGGATTTGTAGATCTGAGGATGTTTCTGGTAGAATAGAAAGCAGTGTTTGATATGCAATGGAATACAACATCAGTAGGAATATTTATAGGTGCTAGCCAATTGTTTAAAATCATAGTTTCAGAGTCTGGGTAACTCAACTTGGAACTTGGTTGAGTCAACTTGACTCAGTGAGATTTCAAACTGTCTCTTCGAGACTCGCTGGCAAGTCTGACTTGGTCAGGTCTTGACAAGACCCATTGAGTCGCCCTGAAAATTTGGTCAACTTGGTATGACTCAGCATGACTTGACTGAGTCACTAGTTGTTTAAAAAAGTGAAGAGCCTTAGAGGGGATCTGAACAGCAGACCTTTTCTATGAGGCTAAGTATGTGCTACCAGGGCACCAGACATTACAGGTTTGCAACTGTATTTTCCACATTACAGGTTTACAACTGTATTTTCCACTTTTACCACAGTTATTTTATTTACTCTCTTCTCTACAATTTTAAAATTTCTTCCCAACAAGAAATTAAATTAGTTATTAAAATATTTAGTTGAGTCAAGTAGAGATTTGGTCGAGTTTTGGAGTTGACACGGCCTGGCTAGACATCGAATTGAGTCGAGTTTTTAAGTTTTTGAACTGTGGTTGAAATTGATGACAAGGAGATTCTTCAAAGTGATTTGTCTTGTTACCTTGGCTCTATATAGTTCAGAAATGAGGAAACCAATGAGGATGTGTCCGCCAGAATTAGATTGGGCGGATGAGGTGGAGATGTGCCTTTGGAAGTGCTGTGTGATTGCCGCATGCTTCTAAGGTAATATGTGATTCTTCCAAAGCAGTAAATACCAAGGGGAAGGGGATGTTGCAGATTTCCAGGAGGGAAAATGGTCTGGATGCCTAAAGTTAGAAGACATCTCATGGATCATGAAGTTCTAATGGCAGGGCTTCTTTCGACTCGAAGAGGTTTTCCTGCCGCCAAATCATTCCCATTTGTCTGATCTGGGCTCCTTGTCTGGATGGAGTCCTCTTCAAAAACTTTTGGAAAATCTCTTCACCCACCTATCCTCATTGACCAGGTCTTGTGTATGGGTCTCTTTTGCTTCTCTCTGAGTGGAATTCTTTCTTTTTATTTTTCTTTTAAAAAAAATAAATAATAATTTAAAAAACAGCTGTGGCCAATAAAGTTCTTACCCTTGATCTTAAGAAAGAAACATAACCCTCCAAACATGATATTCTTTTGTTGGGAAGATGAAGAATCAGTGGATCACCTCTTCTTCCATAGCAAGGTAACCTGGGATTTTTTTTACGCTTCTTTCTTCGTTTTTCTCTCTGTTCAAGATGTTGGTTTTTCCCAAAATCTGGTGGTTCTATTCAAGGGTTGGGGTGTAATCCCTTCAAAGTTTGGGATAGAATTCCTTGGAGAATGCTCCCTCATGATATTTTTTAGAGCATATGGGGAGAGTGAAATGAGAATTTTAGAAAGTGCGGCATTGCTTGTGGGTGTCGTCAAGCTTCCGATTGATTGGGTTGGACCGACAAAAGATTTCAAGGGCATCCCTCTATTTGATATGCATAGTGATTGGAAGGAGGTGATCAATGATGCAGGAATCCTGCTAGAGCTGCTGTTTGGAATCCCCCATCAGCTAGTTGGTGGAAGCTGAATGCGGATGGCCGCTCTCTTGGAAATCCTAGGCCATTGGGCGTTGGGGTGTTCTTAGGGATGAACAAGGCAAATTCAATCTTCCTTTTTTGGGGGAGCTGTGTGGTGCAGTGTACTCTAATCTGGTGGAATGGAAACCGCTCAAGATGGGTCTGATTTTATTGAAAGAAGTTCTTGGTTCTCTGTATTGTCTCATCGTGGAAGGAGACTCAAAAGAGTTCTGCTTCTGGGCAAATGGCTATATATGGCTCCTTTGGAGTGTTGCAGTTGTACAAATGAAATTGTTGGGCTGGTTATGCATCCTTTTTTTTCTTTCTTTCTTTTTTTTTTTTTTCTTTTTTTTTTGGGGGGGAGTTAGTTCCTAGAGATGCTAATGCGATAAGGATGATCTGACTATGAGTGGTGCCCAGGCAATCCATTCCCTCTTTGTTGGTGCTTATCCATTTACTTCATAGATAGCGCTCTGTTCTTTTGCTGTTTAACAAAATTAGAAAGGTAATCGTACTACTATTCCACCAGCAATGCTATTTAGGGCAGTGTGTTGTGCGACTAGGATGCAACATGAGCAGGGACGAATGTTAAAAGAGTTTGGGATGCTGAGATTGATGAATAAGAGTCAAGAATGAAGTCATTTGAAGCAGCCTATATGTTGCTTCAAGAGGAAGTAAAATGATGGAGAGTTGATTTAGATGGCTTTTCCATATGCCGTGAAAACCAGCAATGATCCATTAAGGAGAGGAACTTTGACAATAGAAGGGCCTGAAAGGAAGGTGAGAGAGAAGACTTTCAAGGATAGGGATTGAGGTGGTGATATGAAGGCTTGCTTGCTTACTGAGAATTCGGCCTCATGTTGGAATGTCTAGTGAAATAGGATCCATAAATACAACCCTGAAAGCTGGGCAAGCCTATGATGGACCGGTGGGATTGTAGTTGTGGTTGTTTTGGCTTAGTGTGGATGCCCTAGACATGTTCTAGAACAGATGGGACAAGGAACGGCCAAATCACCAAAAGTAAATCTTGTGAATTGTGACATGTACAGGTCTATAGGTTTCGAAATTTTTATGTCAAAGAGATCAATGCTTGTATTACAGATGAGCATTGGTTCAGTGGAATTGAGCACTGAGTAGTGTATTGGCTGCTCGTTTAAACAGGCGGATTCCAACCTAGCAGGATATGAATTTGCAGGAGTGGAAGCCGAAGCAGGGCCTTTTGCATGTGATCATAGACTGGGGGTTGTAGTTCTTTCTTGCCATGCTAAGTAAGAAAACATGATGATGGTATCACCCCAGGTTCTAATCTCGAGGTCTGTTTGTTTATGCAATACCTCTTGAAATGAAAAGGGAATCCGCATGACCTTCGCAGCAAAAAAAAAAAAAAAGAGTTGCTGAATCCGTCTAGCATTTTCAAGCTTATTCCCAAAAAATGGGGATATTGATGTTGCCCAGAAAAGGAGATGAATCGATTTTTCTTCATTCGGGCAAGGCGCTCCACACACATGAACCTACTGTGGATTGGCCCAGGATAAAAAAAATTGTCCTCTATAGATCAATCACAACTGTCCCATTGATTTTTCTCCATGCATATGTATTCATTGTTTCTTTCTTTTTTTATTTTTTATTTTTGTCCATCAGCATGCATTGTGGGTGGGACATGGGTTGCCGCTGGCTCAAATAAAAACACCAGTAGTTCTGGCCAAGTGCCGTGCATTCGAGGGAGATCTAGAAGCTGGCTGTAGCAATTTGGAATAACACTCAACCAATGCAACTGACTGCACAGATTTGGAAGAATAGCAATTTACCAATAGTCCTTGCACGAGCAGCACCCGTCTTGAAAATGGTGGAAACGGTTCGCATCTCTTACAATAATCTTCCTCTTATGAACATATGAAATGAACTTGAAAGCTGAATGGCAGTCGTGGCAAACTCGAAGGTTCTTTGTGACCTGTATAGGAATCCCTTCGTCCATCTTCATGATGCCGAAAGCTACAGCCAGCTTCTCGCTATGGTAGTTCAGTATGTGTTCCTTGTCCTCCTCTTCAACATCATGCAACACGCACGATGTGTCTGGCACATGCCCCGCCATCTTCATTTCAATGGCTAAGATCTCCACCTTCCTGTAAACTTCCATCCACTTCGGATGAGTCTGATCTGCAGTATGGAACCCATGAACCTCTTTCCTGAATTCAATCACACTGAAAGCTGCCGGTTTCTTCAGTCCTCTACTCTTCATCACCTGTCGTAGCTTCCCAACTTCATGCCATTGGTTGGACGCCGCATATATATTTGACATCAGGACATAGTATCCTGAATGCTCGGGCTCAAGACGGAACAGATTCTTAGCAGCGAATTGTCCCAATTCAGCATTTCTGTGGATTCTACAAGCACCAAGCAAGGCCCCCCATACCCCATCATTGGCCTCTGAAGGCATTTCTGCAATCAGCGCTTGAGCTTCTTCCAAATGCCCAGCACGGCCCAACAAATCGACCATGCAGGCATAGTGTTTCACAGTGGGTTTTGTGAAGAACTTTTTTCTCAAGTCATAAAAGCATTTCCTTCCTTCGTCGACAAGGCCAGCATGACTACATGCTGATAGAATGCATGTGAACGTAATGTGGTTCGGTTCAACGCCTTCTTCTTGCATACGTGAGAATAGATGGAGGGCTTCTTTCCCACGGCCATGCATGCCGTAGCCTGAGATCATGACATTCCATGAACTGACATTCCTTCCACTCTCATGTCCATTATCAAATACCTGAATTGCAGTTTCTAGATCACCGCATTTTGCATACATGTCGATGATTGCATTCCACAAGGTTGTATCGATCTTCATTCTACCACCGATGATGAAGCTATGGACTTTCCTTCCTGAGTGCAGAGAACCCAAGTATGCGCAAGCTGAAACGACGATCAAGGCTGTTACAGGATTGGGCTGCACTGTGGAAACCCGCATTTGTTCAAACAGTAAAAGAGCTTCTGTTGCAAAGCCATTTTGAGCATAACCAGAAAGCAAGGAATTCCATGAAATACCATCTTTCACCTTCATCCCATCAAATGCTATCCGTGCTGCTTTAACATCGCCGCATTTAGCATACATGGCTATGATAGAGTTCGCAACAATTAGATCTTCAAGAAATCCATTTCGGATCACATGGGCATGAACTGATCGAGACTTCTGAACATCTCCCAACTGACCAACAGCTGAAGCAACACTAACTGCCGTAACTGAATCGGCCACTAGACCCTCTTGTTGCATTTCAGAAAGCAGCACCAACGACTCTGCTGCGCGGTCAGCTTGCTCATAACCTGTAATCATGGCAGTCCAGCACACAAGGTCTCTCTTTGACATTTCATCGAAAACTCTGCGCCCATCATCAATCTCGCCGCATTTTGCATACATGTCAACCAATGCAGCCTCAACAAATGCATCCGAATCGAACCCATTTCTTTTAACATCGAGATGGACCGATTTCCCTCCAAAAACCAGCGATTTGGAAGCGCAGGCCTTAAGAACAAATGGGTATGTGTAATTGTTCGATCGAATTCCCATTTGATGCATGATCGAATATAGCTCAAGCGTTTCGTTGCAGTGGCCCACATTGGCATAGGCTCTGATCATTGTATTCCAGAGGAAAGAATTACAGCCCTTGATCGCATCGAAGAGCGATCGGGCTGCATTAGTGTCCCCGAATTTGGAGTATTTGATGATTAGTTGGGCACCCAACTGAGGGTTGCTTAGAATGAAACCAGTAGTGGAAAGAGATGAGTGGATCTGTTTAAGTGGTTCCAAGCTATTGCAGGATTTAAGAAGAAAATCAAATGAGATGGGATTGTTTGGTGAGATAGAATTGTAGAAGAAATGGAATGAGGAAAGGAAGAGATTGGGAGGTTTCTTTGAGAGTCCGAGTTTTGTTGGATTTCTTGATGGAGGGAAAAACCAACGGTTGAGATAGAGACCGTACATTCCTTTGAAATCATCAGTCTCAGGTTCTACAACGAACTGTACTTTGTTGTGGGAGATATAACGAGGTCGGCTGTGTCCGTGGCATCCAAATCGCTTCTGAAAAGTCGTTAGACCGCAGGGAAAATGTATTCGGCTGCGTGGAAAAGATTTTCAACTTCCTGTGTGGGGCCCACGATGCTGTGTTTATGTCATCTAACTCGCATGATGGGATGCCCCAAAAATCATGTGGGCCATACTACAGAAAGCCGTGGACAACCAAAAACCTCCAAATTCAGTGGTCCGCACACATGATGGCTGTGTCGCTGGAGACGCGGATTCCCTGGGAAAGCCTTTCGTAGCAAGTTGCTGGGATGTTAGGTGGGGGCCACCATAATCTTGGTGAGTAATCCACACCAAAACTCAAGTGGGCCATGAGAGGAAACAGTGGAGATTCAATGACCACCGTTGAAACATTAGCATGTTTTCACTTCATCCCAGTGGGAATGACCTTATAAATGGTTTGGATGGCATATAAATATCAAGGTGGAGCTTAGGTAGGTTTCAACTGTAGTCATTTCTTTGCCTAATTTTCCCTCTCTTGTCGCCCATTTTGAGTTATGGATTCCCCACATTTTTTGTCACATATTCTAAAATGACCTTGATTACTCGCAAACATTACGCTGGCCCCACCTAGCTTCCAAGTGCAATAACTTTCTGAGAAAGGCTTTGGTAGGCAGGGCGCGGATTGGATACTGACAAGGTCGGTAGCCAAATCGCTATAGAAGTGATGTCACCAAGCTTTGTGGACCCCACCATGATGCATGTGTTGTATTCATACCGTCCAACCATTTTTAGAGATTGTTTTATGGCATTGCAAAGAGAATGAGATAGATCTAAAGTTCAAGTGGATCCCACCATAGAAAATAGTGGGGACAGTAACATCCACCGTTCAAAACTTCTTAGGGGCTACTGTTGTTTCCGATAAAGCTGATATTTTTATTTTCACTTCATCTATTTCTATGTTAACTTATGAATAAGATGGATCTCAAAAATACATCACTGTTGGCCCTATAAATGTTTTAACAGTGGGTGTGACGGTTCCACGGTTTTCAGTGGTGTGTCCATTTGAAATTTAGATCTATCTCATTTTCTTTGTAATGCCATAAAACGATCTCTACAAATGGTTTGGATGCTATGAAAATGATGTAGAGTGGGTCACGGACAGTTTCATGCCCAAGATGGATTAGAAAAGGCCCGGTCGACGACAGAAGTGATACGGACCGTCAGACCTTAGATCGGACGTATCTTGCAATCCGGAATGAGTTACCTAACGTAAAATATATGATTTTGGGGTAGAATGAGCTACTTTAGGCAACCAACCCTGCTATGCCGGGTTGCGCAGCCCGAAATTGCGAAAAACCCCTGGATCTTTCCCGTTTTAATTTCATTTTTACTATAAACAGTAAGTTTTAGTTTGATTATAACTCTTCATCCGTCGGGTTTTAAGAGTTGCGCCTAATGTAAAAAGAGCTTAGAATAATTAGGAGAACGGTTTGGTGAAGCCAAATAGGACACTTACTATTTTTGGCCGAAAACCTTGTGCACTAGTAGACATCATGACCGTCTATTAAGTTTACTATTTATAGTAAGTCGCGATTTTTAAGAGTTTTAGTTGTAGTTTGATTCTGATTTCTTTCTCATTACTTGGTACCCCTATTTAAGGGGTCGTGAACTCGTTTTTAGTCATCAATTAATCAATTTTGAATTTCTTAGAATTTATTTCTATTTTCTGCTTTCTTTCCTCGTGGATTCGATAAATCTATGTGAGGAGTCCAGAGAAGCTCCGTGAATTCGGAGTAGTTATCCTCATCATGTTCATCCCTGCATCAGAATACAACACACGCATCATGGTGGGGTCCACATAGCTTGGCGACGTCACTTTAGTAGCCATTTGGCAGACGCGGATTTCCTGCGAAAGCCTTTTGCAGGAAGTTCCTGCGCAACATTGTGTAGGGCCCACTACGATGTTTGTGAGAAAGCCACTCCATCCATCCATTTTTAGAGTTCATTTTAGGACATGCGACAAAAAATGAGGAGGATCAATAACTCAAGTGAGCCACACGAGAGGACACAGTGGGGATTTAGTGACCACCGTTGAAACATTTATATGGCCACAAAAGTTTTGTATCGGTTTAATTTCTTGGCTTTTTCATTTCATCTCAGTGAAAATGACCTTATAAACGGTTTGGATGGAATATAAACATCAAGGTGGATAGTGGGAAGGTATCAACTGTAGGAATTCCTTTCACCACTGTTTCATCTAGTATGGCCCACTTGATTTTGGATCCTAATCATTTTCGGCCTCATGTCCTAAAATGAGCTCAAACAACGGATGGACGGGTTGGATTTCTAACAAACATGACAGTGGGCCCCACCCAAAATCCGCGTCCCCATTTGGCTACTGACCTTGTCAGTATCCAATCCGCGCCGTGGCAGGAAATCCGCGCCCCCTGCTGGAGGGGTTGGATGGATTACACACACCAAGGTGGGCCCCACACAAATAAGTGTTCAGCAGTAAAGCTTATTCTGCACCGTTGCAGAGGAGGGCCTTGAAATATAACTTGCATGGAGGTTTGCTATAACACTTCCCGAGCCACCTTCAAGGGAAAAAAATAATAATAATAAAGGAAAGAAAGAAAAAGTTAATAGTGTGACTGCAGCCATTGGATCGGGAATCATGTTCGGTGATCCCAACCATACAATGGATTGGGAAATCTCACATTAGAATATTTTAATACTTTGCTCTTTTCATTCTTCTCTATTGAATATGAACCGTACGTCTCTTTAACTGTTGTCTTGCCATGGATGGAACGTTTAGGACCTTCCAATCTTATAAATTCAGATGAAAAAAAAAAGGATGGATCACCGAACATGACCCAGATCCAATCTTGCAAGAAAGTGTCTTGAGTGATGTACCGAGGAAAGAGAGTGAATCTGTCATATCACATAATCTAGATTTTGTACTGCTTGTTGGCCATTATTTCAGCTTTCAGTAAAAACCCGTGTCCTTCGAAAAAAGAAAAAAGAATAAGAATAAAAGAAGCAGCTCCACTAGTGAATGGTCCATAAAGAAGCTTACTGATCAGACAATCCTAACCCATTAATCAGTTGTGTACAAGGGATAACGATTTAATGTCAGGTTGGGTAACTAAAATAGGTTAAGGCCCTTTTTTTATTGCCACTTAAAATTGAGTTCATCTCATTTTAAAGCCCAAAAGGACAGGGATAAAGGGAGGCATGCCCACCTGCGCACCTTTACACATATGTCATGGGCCCAAAATTTGAACGGTCTATGTGATGCAGCACCCTATGAAACGCCCGAGGACCAAATTTAACCCTGATTCAAAACTTCTTTTTTTTTTTGCCATGGCCCAAGTTTTGGATTAGGGTAAAAGTTGGGCCCTATGAGTTTCATGGGGTGCTGCATCATGTGGACCGTTCAGGTTTTGGGTTTCATGGGGTGCTGCATCACGTGGACCTTCAGATTTTGGGTTCCCATAACGTGTGACGAGTTCTCAAAAAGTTTCACGAAGTGAGAATTGGTGAGCAGCTGAGCATTGGGCGGATAAAAGTAATAAGAGAAGACTTAATGATCTATGATTTAACTATGATTTAACTAAAGCTACAGCCATTTATGGTGGAAAACCCTCCAGTATATAAAGGTAGTAATAAAAGGCTTTTTTTTTTTTATAATTATTTTTTTAAAAAAAAATTAATAAATATACCCTCACACCCACACACACCCCAATGGATATTTGAACCCATGACCCTAGTGTTGAAACTCTTGCCAATCTACCATTGAGACATGAGTAGGGACCCAGTGGTAAGAAAAGTCTTGATGACCTATGATTTAACTAAAGGTATAGCCATTTATATTGGAAAGCCCCCAAATAATTGGGATAAAGCTTCAATGATGATGATGATCTCATTTTAGTTAGCAGCAAAATCTCCAAAATAGGTGGAAAATAAGATGATATCATTTTTAAGTGGCAACCAAACAAGGCCATGGGATTATATTTGGGGTACTGGTCAGTTAATGGCACAGCCCACGGCATGAGCAGTCGGGATCTCATCCACACATGCTGCAAGCACCCTTAGCCCCAAAGCACTATATCAGCTTCTAAAAAGAAAACAAAACATTAATATAATGAGGGTCTTTTTGGTAGACAATTAAAAATGATTATAATGGGCAGCCTTAAACTTTTGCCATAACTTCCATCATGAATCCTGACATAAAAGGATTCATTTAGCTGAACCCGTGTAGTTGGGATAAGATGATGACAATGATGACGACAGCAGTGTACTGTAATACACATTGTTAGTTATCAGGATTATTCTTAATTCCTACTAAAAAAGAGAGATCTCTAATTCATAATTATGATGAACTAAAATGAGATTAACTCATTTGTAAGTGGCTATGGAGCAGATCCCAAGTTCATAATATAAAACTAATAGAAAGGTGGGCATTATACTAGGTAAGAAATCTTCCCAAAATCCAAACAATTTCTCTGCAGATGATTGAAATTGAAGGAACCACACATGGAAAACAAATTCAAATGAACATTTCAACATATGCGCTAACACATTACATTCAACAGAATAATTGATCCTGTTCAATAATATTAAATGGAATAAATTCCTCTTGTCAATCAATTTACACAGGTGGCATAAAATATTGTACAGTTCTGATTCAAATGTAATTCAGCAAACTGAATGAAAGGATTGGAGTATTGGTTTCAATGTAGTGTAATGGTCACCATCACAACCCAGTTGTGTCACCCTGCATCAGGCAGTTTTGGGGAGATACACCTGTATTGTTCATGGACGAAACCAGTTTGTTGGGCTGTATTGGGTTCGGATGAAACTTTTAACCTTTGATGAATGTAGCAAACCTCACTGGAATCTACACAGAATGCTGTCTGCATGGAACAATGCATTTCCTAAGCACCCAGAAGTGTAATAGCTTATTTTCCACTTCCGCTTGCCAGTCCGATCACCAATTCCAGCAATCAAGCCGATGCTGTTAAAATTTGGCAATCAACATCGACAACCACGTCGACTGATGACACTCCTTTTGGCAATAGAACAGTACAAAGCTGTACTATTGTGTTACCAGTACGAAAGAAAGGGTGTATTTATTAGTTAGGGTGGGTGTAAATGGGCCCACCCTTAAAATTGGACCTGTCAGCTCTCTGATGAATCAACTTGGCTCCATAGAGTCTCCGCATAAACCTTCTCATCCTCGTTCTCTTTGGCAACATATTCAGCTGCCACTACCATTTCTTCTTCTTCATCTGGGATTTCCTCATCCACGAGATCATCCATCACTGTCATTGCCGCAGATTTTTCTTTCTCTAGCTTGGTAACCTCAGCCAAAGCCTCTCGCATGGCCTGCGCTGTTGCAGGCCTATCTCCATACCCATATTTTGGTGCGGGCACAACAAATGGCAGAATTATATCATCCAAGTCTAGACACTTTTCACCGGCATCTTTAGATATAATGTCTGGTGGCGGGACAATGAAAATGATGCCGAGCTCGTAGTTGCAAATGTATAGCCTTGAACCCAAATCAGAAGCTGCAACAGCTGGACCCACAATAGTGTTGGGTGAAGGGGATATTGGTTGCCCCCAGGCAGCTGGGCTGAAGTTATGGGAACCACAATATATCCACCCAAAGGAGGGCGCACCTGTATTGGACTGAAAGCGTCTTCGTGCTACCTGTTCGCACCAAAACAGCTTCTATCAGCATAACATGATCGGCCTCATCTGTGTTTCAGACATAATGTAATTAATTAGGAGGTAGTAATATCAACACAAAATTGCAAGGAAAATGTTACCTTGACATGCATTGGGTATCCTACTCTGTCACTCGGATACGGAATTGCATCATGGAATATGCCTGTAGTTCTCAATCTCTGCCACGTTTTCTGAGAAAGGGTAATGAAATGCAATTAAGGAAAAATGATTCCAGTAACACACTCATAAAATGTGTACATGCAAAACTTGGAAGAATATATGTTGAATGTGTGTGGTAGGAGAAATTCATTTAGCTGTCTCCTGTGACTAAGAACCATGCTTCACATGGTACATTCATCTCCTTGCTAAATCACCCTAGTCACAAGAGATTGTGCTACCAAGACATTTCAAATGGGCTTGTGCAGTTGTTTAAATATCACCGATATTATTGGCTGGTATTATTTACATCACATCTCAGTGATACAGATATTGGGATGGGCTTATTCAGTGTTCAAAATATCACCGATATTATCTACATCACACCTCAGCGAGACAGAATTTGTGGGTTATCATCAATGTTATCCATAATATCACCGATATCACGTGATATTTTCACTACAGCAAGGTATCAACAATAGCCTTTTGAAATAAGTATTGTATCCTCATTACATGTGATAATTTTGACAATGCTGACAATACCAGCACAATACCTGCGAAATTCTAGAAAATAAAAAACAAAATGACAAAAAGAATCCCTTTTTCTTTTTTTCTTTCTTTCTTTTTTTTTTTTTTTTTTTTTTTGGGGGGGGGGGGGGGGGGATTTTCCTTAGGGTGTTTTAAGTTAGTGCATTATATGTGCTGAATTATTGCACTATTTCTTAAAAATTAGTGCATTAAAATCATACTTTAAATATAACACAGTTTGGGCCCCTATACGGTGGAAATCTATTATGTTATTTTGAGTCCTAAGTTTGTAATCACGTGTCTTTTAACATCTCCTGAAGTTCCACTGAAAAATTCCACCATTTTCCTAATGTTTCCCTCATAAATTGATATATTCCCCAGTCTCTGCAATATTATCAATCATACCAATACATGTTTATGTATCCCAAGGGCACAATACATATGATGATAATAATACATAAAACCTTGGGCCTATGTACCCATGTCCAACAATTCACTTATATATTTAAAATCTGTAACCATGCAATTCTCATTTGCTACTTGGGTATCACACAGAGTGGGGGAATGTACACATGCCTGACAATTCAAGTATCATCATGGCCTTGTCCTAAGGGGTTAGCTATAGAAATCCTGTTTCGCCATTGAATTCTCATGATTGCTTGGCAGAAGTTCAATGACTGGCAACATGAGTGGAACGGGTGTGATGCAGGACAATTAACCACTTGTTCTAAAAGCTCAAACTATTAGAGTATGGCGAATTTAATCCCTTTATCTCATAGCCCAGGCCCCACATCTCATGGGTTTTTAAGACCTCGGCCGAACCCCCTTCATGGGCCCCAAATCACATGAGCCGCCCACCCCGAGTGTGTCCCCGCATCCCACGGGCTACCCCACTCGAGCCCGGTGTGAAATGCGCATTAATCACCCCTGGTGAGGAGTCTCGAACACGAGACCTCCTTCGTGGGCCGCACCTACCCCGAGTGTGCCCCTACATCCCACAAGCGACCCCACTCGAGCCCAGTGTGAGAATGCCCCTGCATTAATCATCCCTGGTGAGAAGTCTCGAACCCGAGACCTCCCGCTCTGATACCAATTTGATGCAAGACAATTAACCACTTGCTCTAAAAGCTCGAACTGTTAGGGTATGACGAATTTAATCCTTTTATCTCATAGCCCAGGCCCCACATCTCATGGGTTTTTAAGACCTCGGCCGAACCCCCTTCGTGGGCCCCAAATCATATGGGCCGCCCACCCCAAGTGTGTCCCCACATCCCACGGGCTACAGCACTCGAGCCTGGTGTGAAATGCGCATTAATCACCCCTGGTGAGGAGTCTCGAACACGAGACCTCCTCCGTGGGCCGCACCCACCCCGAGTGTGCCCTTGCATCCCACAAGCGACCCCACTCGAGCCCAGCGTGAGAATGCCCCTGCATTAGGGTGTGTGGGTGTTTTAGTCGCATGAGGTCAGTGTGTTTAAGATGCATGATAAGTGACCAGAGCATTAGCGACAGGTTGGTTGCTAAGGTGAAGAAGGTCCTTTTAAGGCACAAGTGTAGAGAAGAGAGAGTAGCACATTCCGAGGATAAGCCTTTTAGTTAAGGAAAGCATAACAAAGTACTTCCCTCTAGAAGCATGAGTGAAGCGAAGACAGTATGTTTAAGTGGAGGGGTTAGTTCCTCTAGAGGAGGCTTTCTTGCTAATAATCTTCCTCACTCTTTGGAGTTGTGGTACGCGATTCTTAAATGTCGCTGAAAGTAACTTTAAGGCGAGTCGCTCAGGCAGTGACGACTCACCCACCTAGTCCAGGAAATGAATCTCCTCTGGGCAAAAGAGCATTTCTCCTGCTTCACGTACAATTGGTTCTTCCGCAGCTCTTCAAACACAGCTTTGAGGTGTTGCACATGTTCTTGCAAGGTGTTACTATACACCCTAGTACCATCCAAATACACCACCACAAACTTGTCCAAGTACTCATGGAACAAGTCATTCATTAGAGTTCAAAAGGTGCATGCACCCACCCACCCACAAACACATACAGACAGACACCCACACCCACAGACACAGACACGGACACAGACAAACATGACAATAAATGCTCACACACACCTGTCATGCTAATGCAATGTCATCTGGACATATACACCACAATAAATGCCAATTTATAAATTCATTACCTCAGGGAAAGAAAGCAAGCATCTGTATGGCCAGATTCCACAAGAACCATTGCTCACTGTTTTAATGGTGGGGAATATAATCCTCATTGATGGACTTCTCAACTCATGACTGGCATTCCAACGACCCCACTGCAAAAAAGAATGGACTGCATCATTAAAGTAAGAATAAAAGTCAAGACACAAGATAAAACAGTGATAAAATGTCATTACCTCTGGATCAGACTCTTCAGACTCGGAGAATTGGTATGACTTTTTCCCTGCTGCTGCTGAAAATGCAGCTAGAAATTGTGCATTGATTGATGTTCCAATTGAGGATGCACCTTTACATTAGAAACAGATAACAAAAAAGAAAGAGACCACGGTCATTGATGAATTTGTGTGTAGTGTTTGCATACTAAACATAACATGAAAGAGTGTCACCAAGCCAAAAAAAAATCTCACCATATATAAAATCAGTCTCTAGGGACTCTGGCCACTTGTATCGACACAACACCTTATTTAGGAAAGAGATAAAAAACAATCAGAGATTGTTAAAACTATGACAAAAGAGGATGTGGCCTAAAAGATAAAATCTTCACCCATGCAACAAGAACACATCTTTTGTATTAAAACAGTGTCAAGGTGGACCCAGACATGCCGACATGGGGGCATTAGGTCAAGCATTTTCTACTTCTCTCTTGGTATTATTTAAAGAGGAAGTATGGGTCCTATTCATCAGTAACTTTATATTTTGTTGATGTGTTCTGTGCATGTGGGTCCCATGGTTTGGCTATCCAAACTGTTGATCTGATGGGCCTCGGTGTGAATGAGATCTGCCTGGAAATCTTCTAGATTGGAACATTCCAACCCTTCAATGTGGTGGCCCTACAAAAAATGGTTAAGAGAAAAAAAATACAGCAAAGATCTGCATTCATCAGAGGAAAGGACAAATATCGAAGGGTTCCGATCTTCTAATCTTGAAGATTTCCATGACATGCTCCATCAGGAGCTCATCAGATCAACGGTTTGGATCCATGTTTCCACATGTTTGAAATTCATCGCGTCTGCAAACTGCATGTTCTGGCAAGCAGGATTATTTATATCCTATTTATATGAAGAAAATGAAATATATGAAGATCTAAATAATTTCACAAACACAGCTTCAAAATCAGCAGGTGATTTAGTTCACCATTACCTCTTGTAACCGCCAAAGGCCTACGCATCTCTGTACTGATGCAAGAAGGGAGCATATAGCAGGAACATGTTGAGGTTGTATGAACCTTGAAATTTCTGAAAAATTAGGCCCCTGCATTGCATAGAACAATAGCTTTCACATAACACAGCCCAAAATTCAACTTAAGAGCTGTATTACCATAATCAGCAAAGAATCGAATCAAGTTGAAAAGTTAAAAATAAATAGATACATAAAAGTTACATGCCTGTGAAACATACAATATCAGTTGTACTTTGGTGTTGCTTCCTCCTAATGCAGCTGCAAGGGCTTCTTTAGGATAAATACATGCAGAGAAACTGAAAAAGCTGGCATCGCACAAAGGGGCTACCCACTTTGCAACATTTCTTGGCAGAAAACCAAGTTGTATGTAATCTGATCCAGGAATTGCATAGAGTTACATGGTGATATCAAGCATGAATAACATGGCATATATTTATGAAGCTAAATAATACATAAGGCAATACAGTCTCGAAAGAAGATAAAATGACAACATTCAAAAGGTGTTTGGAGAAGGACACTTTCCAAGAGAAATGTAGGGTTGCATCTGGGCGGGGTCTACTTGTCTGGCCTTTAGGCAAATGCTAGCCCAGGGCCCATCCCAATTAGTTGAGTGATCACCTACAACTAGCTTTAGGTTAAATTCACCCATTTTGACATCTTCATGGGTAGAAGTGGAAACAAAATTCTGGAGGCATGAAAAAAGGGTCGTAGCATATTTTCAGTTGAGGTTGATCAGTTCTCCAAATCATTGATTGTAATCAACCTATGTAATAGGCTATAAGATAGCGCTTGATTGTAACCAACCAATGTAAGAGTCTATCACATTCTGCCTGTGGGAGTTTTAGGCACTCATTGTCAGTCCCTAGCTTGGATAAAGGAGGAAGGTTGTGTCAGGTTGGTAGCTGGTGTCAAACTTATGCCATAACTTCGAATGCGAATCTGAACAATACGACATTCCAGACTCATGCTAGGGCGTTCCCTGTAAGCGCGCTGCATCGAAACTCGAGTGCCGCAAGAAATGTTGCCGATATATTTTAAAAACATGTACTTAAAATTCTTGGATAAGAGAGAGAGTTGAGGGCATTTGTATTTCTTTGCTAGAGGCGGAATTTTTGGTTTCATGAAAAAGGAACCACTCTTCATGCATGGTAATTTTCCTAGCAACTTCCCTCCATGACCCTACTTTACTTGCTCAGCCTTCGGGACCTATGTGTAATAGTAGGGCTTAGGATCGTTATTGGTTGGGACCATGTTCGTGTGTGAGTGGTGTGAATTTGAGGCTCTACAATGGCCAGTTCCAAGAGCCTAGTAAAGGAAAGTTGAAGTTGAGTGGCCACCAGTCATAAAAATTTTGCAATCTATCATTTAAAAGCCAACCCAAAAATTTTGGTAGAAATGCTAAGATGATGATGGTGTATCACAATGCCTGTAGATGAGGCCACATTTACCAAGGTGTTGTACAGAGTCAGATACCGACGCAAACAATTAAATTCTCTGAAACAATCTCATCAGGTCAAACTTCTGACTGCAACAAATTTATTTTATTTTTCCAGTCTACTATCGCCTATACAGATTCTAGTTGTCCAAAGAAAAGTCAATGTTCCCCATGGATAATAGGAGCTTGTCTTTGTTTCTCTTTCATTAATCATTTCATACACAATAATTCATCATCATAATCATCATCTAAGCCTTACCCGAACTAATTGGGGTTGGCTAGATGAATCATGTTCTGCCATTGTCAGGATTCATGATGAAAGTTATGGCAAAAGAATCACGCCAGCTGCCAACCTGATGCAACCCTCCTTTATCCAATCTTGGGATTGGCAATGAGAGCATAGAACTCCCACAGGCGCTATGTAGTCTATTTTAATAGTCTACATACACAATGGTTGCATGCTAATTATAAAGCTGAATTTCAACTTCTTATGATTTCCTTCTTCTGATGATCCAATGCTCTTTTATTTTATATGGAGCATTCTTCTAGCACGTGGCTTGACACTTGCATGCCTATATACGGCCTCACCTTTTCAATATCCTTAAATCCAGTTACCAGAAAGCAAACCTAACTCAATACCCTTAGCATAGCTATAGAACGGTTCATTGTTTACGTAGAGCTTGTAACAGGAAAGAAAAACGGGAGTAGCAGTTTAATAATATCATTCGGCCTGAACAAGAAGCCTTTATGACCTTACCTCCCTCTGAGAATTCATCTAGGTCACAAACAAGAACACTCACTGCATTTGCATCTGCAGGTATATTAGCATTTCTTTTCAAGATAACTTCTGACATTCCATAGCCATTTTCTCTGCATCGTGCAAGGAAAGAAGCCAGTGTCTTCAGCTGTGCGCCATTTGAATCAGCTGCAGTATGAAAACGGTGGCTTAAACCTACCACAGATGCTTCAACAGAACCAAGGAACTTCATGGCAGTTGACCTTGGAAATGCAATCTGATTGCCCTGCATTTAAAGAAGTGAAACAGATGCAATGCATGAAGCCTGTGAACCCATAATATATTCACCAACAGAATGTGAAGAAATGGATTTTTCTTAAACATGTAGAAGTACAATGCCATGCTTTTCACATTAAGAACTCAAGAAATAAGAAGGAAAATGCATCTGTAAACGGCTAGTTACCAACATATATTAGAGCACATTCATCATTTTCTGTAGAATACATGTCCCATGATTTTAAATATTGACTATGATAAGTGGACATCCCGTTATGCAATACAGGGATCAACCAGTTTGTTAAGGGAAAAAATGGGCCGTACTGGGAATTGGTCGGTACGCCTCATATCCATGCCAATACAGGGCCTTGCAGACGATATAGGCCGATATGGCCATAAAGGCATCCATTTTGAAAATTTATTTTCAAAATTTCCCTTGTTTTTCTATTTCTTTCTTCATTTCAATCATGAAGGAAGCTTAAAACCTAAATTTAGGCTAGATCTAGGCCTAATTTGAGGATTAAAACACGAGATATCAGGTGGGAATAAATTAATTGAAGTGAAACGGACCATCTGGGAAAATATCAGAAGAAGGGGTAAACCATAACTTTTCTTTTGTTCTTCATTTTTTTCATCTTTTTTAGTTGTATTCATATGTATTGGGTCCTAATCCACCAAATTATGCTTGATTTGTGTTTGCAAGGGCCTGTTTGGTACATTCTCAATATTTTTTCCCAAGAAAATCAGATGATTTTCCCCTTATCATATCTTTTTGCGTATGCCCACCGATAAAGTTAAGTCCTCGATCAGGGGACGAAGGGATAATTTTTCCAATAAATTCATATGGCCCATGATTTGAATAGTGTTGGATGCACATGATCTTTTGTAGGCATGGATTTAAGTAGCCGTTTCAGAGTGTAGCTCACTAGGGCACCGAAACCAGCACGACTTACTCCATGTTAGTACTTGCAATGTTTTAAATATCAACGATATCGGCCGATATATCCCACAATATGTCTTGTATCCCACCTGTGAGATACGAAACACACAGATAGTGCCAATATATCCCACATGTTTGATACGGTGAGCATTTTCAATTCCCGATCCCTTTTTTTTTTTTTTTTTTTTTTTTGTTGTTGAAATTATGTTCAATCGGTGTAAAATGGTTACAAATCCATTGGTTCTTCATGTTTTGCATGAAAAATCATGGAGTTGGAGCCTTGATTTCGATATCCATTGATTCTTCATGTTCTCCATTTTTTTTTTTCCAAAATTTTCCTTCAACCAACTGTCAATTGAGACTAATTTCAAAATATTTTAGGAGTATTTGATGAAATGATCATCACATACGCTAATTTTGAAATTTGAGTGTAGGCGGTCCAATTTGGGAAAATTTGGGAAAAATAAAAAAAAATTCCCAATTTCTCCTAAATTGCTTGCAATGTTGCACTCCAAATATGAAATCAAGCATGGATGAGGGCTGATCTACTGATTTGTTAAGTCCTTGTCAATTTTTAAAAAATAAAAATAATTTTTTAATTAAAAAATTGATTAAAATATTAATCTTTTTCGAAATTTCCCTTCAACTAGCTGCGAATTGAGACTAATTTCGAAGTATTTAGGAGTGTTTGATTAAATGATCATGACATATACTCTAAATGTTATGCATTCAATTTGAATATGGCTGCATTAGTTCAGTTACGCATAGCTTAGGACCCTATACAAAGAAAACCTATTATGTGCACTTCTTTTTTGAGATGTTATGATTTAAAAATGTGTATTAAGGTCTTTTTTTTAACAATCCCTGAAATTTCATTGAAATTTGAAAAATTCAACTATTTTCCCAATGTTTCCCCATGTTTCCCAAAAAGTGCGATAAATTACTTGATACAAACGATATATCCCGTGCGATAACCGATACTTATTTGTATCCCAAGGATGCAATACGTAACGTGATACCGATATTTCAAACACAGAGTACTTGTATCTTTTCAGACTGAAACTGACAGAAAATACCAAGTCGTATTGGATGATATTTAAATCAATGCCTATAGGATTTAACAGGATGAATAATAAATTGTCAATTCCTAATACTGTTCATATTTGTATGCATTAAGGAATCAAAGGCACATCCACATGTGGTTAAATGATTGTGTGCACATATGGACACATGTACATCATGTCCACATACCTACTCGGGCATACAATTATAAGAAAAAGGTTAAATGTTCTATGACAGAAAAAAACAAGCGCATAAATGGAATTCAACGTGTGCAAGAACATGTGGACGGACATGAAAAAGTTAACAATCACTCATTTCATTATTTTGATATTTATCATTTGTATTTTTGACATTTTTTTCCTAGTTCACCTGAACTCCTAGAGACGGAGGGAATCACCACTGGTCAAGTTAGATCATCAGTTGAAAAAAAAAAAAAAAGAAGAACAGGAAAAAAAGAAGATGACCAAGTGGTTTGCTTTTGAACCTTGCCTGTCCATAACTGTCTGCAGGCATGCCAACCCACACACACACACAAACAAACAGTTATTTGATTCATAAGAAGGATAAGCAGCACCTATGCACAAACATAATTGCTTATAATAAAACTACTTACAGATAAGACATGCATAGGCTCTGAAGGATAAGGTGGATTTTTCATATGCATTCCTGGTACGGAAGCAACAAGGTGACCAACAGCCCCTCCAAAGTCATACTTTGTCAACTCTGAGATCCAATGAGCCTGGCTAGGAACATCAGCTATAAGAGCAGCCAAAAATCCAGCTAGCTGAGCAGCAAAATCAGATTTCAGCTCTTCACTTGTTTCTCCAAAGGAAAGTTGGGTGAAAAGAGATGAATAATCAGGCGTGGTTCTACGAGGAAAATCTTGCCACCAGACAGTATTGGTCACGTTATTCCACTGTGAAAGTCCGCGAGATCCAAATAAGAATGTAACATGTAGAAAGAAACACTATTGCAGAAAATTACATTTCAAATGCTTTCATTAGCGTTGGCATGCATGAGTGGATCTTTCAATGTAGAAACAGAAATGAAAATAAACGTTATAAAGAGTTTTATTCATGTCAATTTTCTCTTACCAAAGATTCTAATAGAGTATTTGGCTGTGATAGGAGATTAGATGCTGGATTGAGAAACTGAGAGACAAAATGAAAGCAGTACTACTGAAGAAACATGACTGATATGATTTCTCTCCTTGCTACTAAAGGACTAGGAACAACAAGTCCAAATTCTAACTCACAATGTGCTGACATATTTCTTAGTGGTTTGTTACTTTGTTTGATTTAGATGTTGGATTAAGAGAGAGTCGAAATGAAAGCAGTCTTACTGAAGAAATGATGGGGGCATCAGAGGACCTACTCAGGTGTACCAGAGAGGAGACGACCACCCACATCAGTGCAGCTTTCTTTGTGGATGGGAGAAGAGTTCTAGACGGGGCCCGTCGGGCTATTTTGAAGACCCCACATGCATTGGACGTGTATCAGGAAGACCCCACTTTGGGATGATGCATGTGGGCTGCTTAAGAGATCATTTTAGTCATAAGATTTCTATTTCGTATCGATCCGACAGTTGGATCTTGTCAGTCAGGCCATCAGACCAGTGAATCTTTTAGATCTGGGCCCCTTGGATTCTGATCTTGCTTTCTTTATGTTTTTTGTTATTTTTTGGAGTTATTTGATGGTTGAGATTGATAATATATGTTTTAATTTTCTTATTTTGGATGATGGGTCACTTCACTTAAGTGAGTGTCATAGTTGCAATTATGCTGAATTTTTAATTTCAAATTTTTAATAATAAAAGCACATGGGGAGTGGAGTTCCGGCCTTATTGAATTTTCTGATTAGAGAGAGAGAGAGAGAAGCTCTTGCTTTCTTCTCCCATCTTCATGTGATTTGAAGATACTTGCATGCGATTTGGAAGGAAGATTGATGTGAGGCTAATCTTCATCCATGGAGGTGCGAGGTCTCCATCTATCCCCACACCGTCATCTCTTTTCTCCCCCATCCAGGTATTTTCTTTAGGTTCTTCATTCTCCCCATTCAAGATCTTCATCTTCTCCCAAACCCAACTTTCCCATACCCATCCACAATCTGAACCCTAACTGACCTAAACCCATCCACCTCACGCCACACGTGTGATTGTACGACCACATGTGTGAATCCCACCTAGCCCCTTTTGGCTTTCCATCATCCTTATATCAAAACCCCCTTCTTCCATTCCTAAAACCCTAACCCTAAACCTAAAATTCCTAACTTCCGTAGATTTTCCCCAATTTCTAAAAAAAAAACCCTAATTTCAAAATTCTCAATTCCCGTGAACCCTAATTCTTCAAATTTCAGATTTTTCCCATCGGAACCCTAATAATAAAACCTACAAATCTGTCCCTTGAGTGTGGAACGTGCCTATACTAAAGTGAAAGTTCTATCCTTCCATCGGTCCTAGTTTTAATTGATTTATATGATTTCTTAGCATGCGGACATGTGATTTAGGTTAAATCAGATTTTATTTCTTATTGTTTACTCTTAATTACTTGGTAGGTTAGCATATTTTATTAATTGAATTACTTTATGGACTCTTTCATAATCTCCATGTTGCATGCTAGCATTAAATCATGTGTCCTGCATCAAGAAACATGACTCCGCTTCAGTTTTCTTCGAATATTTGAATATGATTTTGCTGCTATAGCCTTTAAAGTAAGAACTCCAACTCCAAATTCTAACTTCACTGTGAACTGAAAGATTCCTTAGTGGTTTTTTGTTTTGAAAGATTCCTTAGTGGTTTTTTGTTTTGTTCGATTTAGTTGCTAGATTAAGAAACCAAGAAACAAAATGAAGGCATTTATTTATGAGGAAGCATGACTCAACTTCAATTTTCTTTGCATACATTGGTATGATTTTGCTCCTTGCCACTAAACGACTACAAACTGCAACTTCAAACTCCAACTTCACTGTAAACTGATAGATCACTTAGTGATTTTCCATTTTGTTTGATAATGAGAAAGAAATTCATAAAGTCACAACTGTATAGCGATCTGAGCATTTTTTGAGATCCATACCTGATAACAGAAAGCAACAACTAGTACTTGGCAAGGATATCTTTATAGACATGCATAACCGGTTACAATGTGATGTTGGTAGCATTTAATGGTTTCTTTTATGTGTTATACAGTCTGCAATCAACATATTAGATCTCTTTCTTGCTTGAAATTGGTGATCACTACAAATTGATACTCATTCGGTATTTATATTAATATTAAGTGTGGATGGTGCAGGTGGCAAAGGTTGAGAAGAGGGATCAGGTAATGGCCATAGGTTATGGGACAGGTCAAGGGCATCATCATCAAAGTTCATGTGAAGGTTAGGAGAAGGTCCATGAAATGGTACAAGATCTTCCACATTAAATGTGGAACTGATACCCATGTTAGGTAGAATATCTATCAAGCAAGCATTTAGATTCAGTTTTTTAAAGATTTTATACGGTCCAACGCTATGGGCTTGTAATTTTTTTATGGTTCCCTGTGGAAACCTTTTTGGACGTATTCTAATCATGACTTCATCACCCATAATAAACTCTTTAAACCTATGATGTGAGTCAGCAATCATTTTGTATGTTTCATTACTTATATTGATTCTTTTTTCTAATCTCCACATGCAAGTCATGCATATGTCGTGTAGATGCATGTGCAAACTCTGAAGGCCTATGGAACACTAACATGGGTATGCAATCTATAGGGGTCTTAGGCTCATCTACTTGTCTTTCCAGATTCACTTCTTCCACGGGACTCATTTGATCGCGACGAAGGTTTGGTAGAGTCAATGAGTGAATGTCCCACACGGGTGCAAGCTCATCCGGTATATCCTTTGGAATAACAACATTGGACTTATCCAATACTGAACTCACCTCAGATGGTAACTCTACACTATCATTGGGTGTAACCTCAGGTGGCATCTCCATAATAACCTTAGGAGTAATCTCACTTGCCACGTGGGCATATATCATCAAATCAGTTTTACTTTCTCTTTCAGCCTCTTTGGCATTAATTATAAGAAGAGACTCAAGCTAGAGTTTTGTCACATCTTCAGGACCACATTTCTTGATGTCCTCCTTTACTGGGATGCTTTTGGGCGGGAGTGGCTTCAAGATAATCCGTTTGCCTTTATACAAAAACGATTGGACATCTTCAATATGATCCCCAACTTGTGATTGGACATCTTCCCCAGTGTTGGGGTTCACCTGAAGGGAGGCTTCAAGTTGAATGACATGCACATTGGTCATGGTTAATTGAGTTGCGGTGGTCCTATTGTGTGATTCAATAGCCGTCAAACAGTTGTTGATAGCGTTAAGGGCCTCGGCAATTTGTTCTAAATTCATAGTGGGTTGTTCTAAATTCGTAGTGGGATGTAGGCCAAAACAATGCCCCAAACGAGTGGGCACACATAAGGAAACTCTAGGTCCTAGGACAATGTTATGACAATGAGAAAACTAACCTAGAGATTACACTGGACACACTAGAAACACTAATATAAAAATTCAGCAAGCCGTCACCCTTAAATATTGTGTTGAAAATGTAGCAGAACGGTAATATGAGAGTACCAAACCGAAAATTCAACAAGAGTGTAATATGAAAATTACAAACTGAAAATTCAGCAAGGTGACAACCTGAGATTATTATGCTGAAAATTCAGCAATGGTATAAGTAGAAACACTAGCTGAAAATTCAGCAACAGGATACTCCAAACTATGAACAAAATTCAGTAATATGATCCTAGATCCTATATGCAAATGTATGCTCTACTAACCCTAGATGTGACTTTGACCTAAGTGCAACACAAAAATCCTATGCTCTGATACCAAATTTAATGTAGGACCGTTGCATGAATCAAATATGTTGTGAGATCAAGTAGAAAAATTAAGGTAATTAACAAAAAACATAAAACTTGCCATTATCATCACAAATACCAAGAAAACCAAAAGAATATCATGCATAATCCTATCCTAAGTTACCTAACATCGTCGTACAAGATCATTAAACAAATGAAACTAGGATCTCATGAATGTAGGGATATCCATTAGCATAGGGAAAAGTCTATTTCAAAGTAGAAGATCTAATACTACCTAGGGTAAAATTAGGATTAAGGAAATTCGGGAAAACTAGGAATTAGGGTTTATGGGATCAAATTGGGAGAAGGGGTTAAAGGATTTAGGTGTTAGGATATGAGAATTAAGGTTTTGGATAGAAGGGGTGTAAGGATTTTGGGTGAATTGAAGAATGAGAGAAGTTAGGTTTTGGGAGTTTGGGAAAATAGGAAAGTTGGAGATTTCTAGGTTTAAGACCTTAGGTTAGGGTTTAAAAAAAGGAAGAAAAGAGTTTTGTTTCAAAGGTGATGGGAAACCAAATGAGACAAAGGGATGTCCGTACGGCCAACCCGAGAGGTCACATGAAGATACAAGAAGAAGAAAAGACCCCACAACTCCATTGATGAAGATCGGAGTCACACCAACCTCTCTTCCAAATCACATGGAAGATATCTTCAAGTTTTTTTATTTTTTTATTTTTTTTTATTTTTTTTATTTTTTTTATTTTAAATATTGGCATTAGGGCTTCACACACCCATCTTTCTCTTTTATAGTCTCCGAAAAAACCTTTTACAAAAAGACGCTCTTAGATAAGATTCTTAACACAAAGACGTTTAACAAATTAAAAGTTGTTCCTAACTCCCTAACCTCAACACAAATATAAGGTATACCAAAAATAACAAGCACGTAAACAATCTAAACAACTAAACTATTTCGTGGCACATGGGAGTCCACGATCAAGATATCCGATGATGATGATCCAATGGTCCGATTATCGTGTCCACCCAATCCAACGGCCCGATGTGTCCATCAAGCTTCTATATGCAGCTCACGTGCATCTTCGAAATGTGGGGTCTTCAAAGATGCATGAACATACACGTGGTCTTCAATGTGGCTAAGAATGTGAATTAGGTCAAGTGGGCCCCACATAATGGTCATCTAGTCATAAGGAGACTGGCTCAACCCTCCTCCGGTATGGTGCTCGCATGTCCTCATCAGAGGGTGTCGACTTCAACGAGATTTCCATGCCTGTGGTCAAGCAAGTATCTATCAGGTTTAAGTTGGTATTGATTGCCCAATACAACCTTGAACTGGAGCAGATGGGTGTGTAGACTGCTTTCCTACATGAGGAATTGAACGAGCAAATTTACATGAAGTAAACAGAGGAGTTTGAAGAAAATGGATTAGAGAATAAGGTTTCTAAGTTGAGGAGGTTGTTGTATGGCTTGAAACAGTCGCCTAGGCAGTGGTACAAGAAGTTTGATACTTTCATGGTGGGTCAACGGTTTACTATGAGTGAATATGATCACTGTCTACTTCAAGACACTAAGTAATAGAGGATTCATTCTATTGGTATTATATGTTGATGACATGCTTATCGCTAGTCAAAGCATGTCTGAGATCAATATATTAAAGACTCAGTTATCAGAGACATTCGAAATGAAAGATCTGGAGGCTGCAAAGAAGATTATCGACATAGACATATACAAAGATAGCGAGAGCCGAGAGGAACATATTACAATTATCTCAAGCAGAGTACCTTGAGAAGGAATTGATGAAGTTTTGGATGGACAAAGCTAAGCTAGTTAGCACACCCCATGCTGCTCACTTTAGGCCTTCTTTAGAGCAATATTCTATTACAGATGAAGAAAAACAGGTTATGTCTCATGTGTCATATTCGAGTGCAATTGACGGTTTGATGTATGTCATGATCTCTATGAGACTGGATATTTCACATGCAGTTGGTGTTGTCAAACCACGGCAAGCAACATTAGAAGGTAATGAAATGACTACTTCATTATTTACGAGGTACAATGGACTACGTTTTGACATTTTAGAAACCAAAGGGAAAGTTGGTAGGTTATGTGGATTCAAATTACGCGGAAAGTGTGGAAAACAAGAGGTCAACTTTCGGCTACTTGTTTGTACTAGCAGGTAGAGCGATTAGTTGGATGTCAAAGCTTCAGTCTATGGCTGCCCTTTCCACAACAGAAGCTGATTATATGACGGTGATGGAAGCTTTTAAGGAAGGTGTTTGGTTGAGAAGAATGATGAACGAACTCGGGCTTTAGCAAGAGGCCATGCCGTTTAATTGTGACAGTGAAGCACGATCAATCTGGCAAAGAATTTGGTTTACCATTGTCATACTAAACATATTGATGTTTGTCATCATGTTATCCGACAGGTAATTGAGGAAAGCGGTGTAACTCTTGAGAAGATCCATACGAGTGTCAATCTAGCGGACATACTTATAAAGGCAGTTCCCATAAAGAAGTTCCAATTATGTTCGACTTCTTTAGATCTGGCGAAAGATTGATGAAGATGGAGTGTGCACGAAAAGCGACGGTGATGGTGAAGCTATGATGAAGACGAAGTTGTGGTTCATGAATGAATATTGAAGCCATTGTGGAGATTGTTATGAGATGTCTTAAATCTATACATAAAATAGGGGTTCAATTGATCGACCACCCTAGTTGATCATCGAGTGAGCCTCAAATTATACAGATTGATCTCTGGACAATTTTGAACAGTCTTGATCGATCACAGTCTCGGCTCGATCGATCGACAAAATTTGGAAATTACTTGTAAACTCTCTAGACAATTTTGAGCATGTTCGATCACTTGAACATGGGAGCTCGATCGATCGATACTTAGATCGACGACGCGCGCGATTTTGAAGAATTGCACGGTTTGTTTCCTATTCCAGGTGTGACACTATATATATGGGTGTAATTGTGGGATTAGGGAAATGCTAATCAGGGCTAAATTGTTTCTCGGTTTTGGGGAGGAGAAAACGAGGGTTTTCGACATTGTAAGTGATTCCATCTCTTGTACTTTTGCTTTCATAGTGATTCACTATTGCTTTGTGTCGTGATTTTTTCCCGCAAGGGTTTTCCACGTAAAATGTACTCGTGCATGCTTTGATTGCGTTTACTTTATCTTTGAGTGATCCAAATTTGGGGTTTGCTTCCGCAGATCCCCAACAAATATAAAGTAACAACAATGCCTTGGAGAAGAACAACAGAATGACACAACCTGCCCATGAAAGCAACCCCAAATCCTCATCTCTTCTAGGCAACACCTTGTCAATGTGTGATGAGGAGGGGTGCAACTCAAGATGACCCAAACTGCAACCCAACCAGACCCAAATTCCAACTCGAGGTGCTCAAACTGAAGTGTTCTCTATACTCAACCCAACCCGATACAACCCAACCCAACATGACCCAAATACATGTGATTATTCCCAATTCTCAACCCAACCTGAATTTGCTCAATCCGAACCCAAATCGGGAAGGATTTTTCCAACCCCAACCCTATTTTTTCCAACCTGAACTCAAGTTGGGTCAATCAGGTTTGGGCCCGAACTCAGGTTGGGTCAATCAGGTTCAGGTTGACCCTAACCCAAGTTGCCACCCTCATGATGAGAACTCTCAGTTCAGCTTTTTATTGGTCAATGGCATGCCAAGGCTGTGCACAAAGACAAAATGTGGTCAGTTACAAATGGAAAACCAAACACACAGTGGTTCATAAGCATGGTGCAGATAGGGGCATGATAGAAGGTTATGCCTCTCATATCGAGGAACATGAGCAACACCCTGTCAAATACAAATGATATATTCTTACAATGAAGCAATCACCTGCTTTGAAACTAAATTGGCTGATGTAACAATGACACGGATACTATCCTCTCTTTGCAAGACAAGCAGTTTTGGATGATGGCATGCAACACCTTGTTTCTTGCGGTCTTTACCAAAGGCTATAACCTCAGGAAATGGGGGATAACTACAATGAGAAATGGCATGAATTAGAATAGTAAAGACCTTGCATTTGAATACTGAGAAAAACAATACACAAATCAGCCTTTTCTTACAGTAGTATTAAGTTTGGATAATCTGGATAAGGTGCTGTGGTTCTTTTATCATGACTGGCACTCCAGCATCTCTCCTTGTTATGACAGGCAATTGTTATTGGAAGAAGATTGGGCACTTCACAGTAAGACAAAAACCTGATGATTTTTGATACTTCATTTATGGGAACATAAGAAAAACTAACATGCGAGCATTCCAATATATAAAGCATATGGATCATATAAAATTTCCTTCTTTGAAGCAAAACAAATTTGCCGGCGAGATTACGTTTGCCACTGTTTATGAATTTGTAGCAACCCAATGAACACGTGGCATACATGTATGGCAAACCAAACCATCCAAATTGCAGGCTCCATTATGGCTGGAACATTGCCAAAATGCAACTGATGATGATGTTAGCCATCTCATATTGGCCGTTGATTTGGACTGCTAGCCATTTCTTTGTTAACCATCAAATTGATACCCACCAATTGGATGGTTAGGATTGTCTGATCAGTGTGGTTTTCTGTACATGCTCCATCTAAAATGGGACTTATGATTTGGACAGTCTGGATTCGTAAACATGCATGCCAGTTCTACAAAATGAGTAATCACCATTCGAGAAAAGGCAGAAACCACACCATAGCCTTGCTCATTTATAGACAAAATGTTTTTTTTTTTTTCAAGAAAAAGGCTTCAGGATGGGTGTAGAACTTTGCATACCATGCAACATCGCTTGTAAAAGTTGCAACAAATACGCGTAAGAGGCTCTCTACTGGGTAAACAAGCTGCGGCAAGGAAACAACAGTATGCTGATCTGACCAACCATATTTCATAAACTCGAGGCGGTTGAGAAAGAATGTTTTCCCAGTTGAAGAATAACCAATTCCTGTGTCTTTTATAGAATGTAAATCACAATCATTTTGATGAATCTTTTCAACAGAATCCAATTGGCAGTCCTTGGGTTTACCGGTAGATTTCTTCTTACAATTTCCTATGTAGTCCCTTTCTAGTAAAGGGTCATTAGAGAAGCAAACTGACTGCATTTTCTTTGAAACCATCGATTTAGTGATCTGGTTTGAGCAATTTTCAGAAACCAGAACTCTCTCAGGCTGAGGAATAACAGAATTGGTCTTTACCACATCCACCCTTCCATTTACCAAATTCAATTCAGTATTCAATGTACAAAGACCATTTTTTCCCCAATGACTTGAAGAAGAAATATCCGTCATTTTACATAGCTGTGGATCTTGAAAGTGCTCCTTTTGACTAACAACAGAAAACCCATTTTCATGCACTGTGATTTCCTTATTTTGATCCAAATTCATGCATTTCCGAATGTACAATAGAGGATCAACACTTTGCAATATCCCTCTACATTTATTTAAAAGAAATGATGCTCTAACAACCACTTCCTCATGTCCCCGCCCACAGAGACTAAAATCCTTAAAAGTCCTGTCTGCCTTTAAATCGAGCAAGTTGCCTGCATCAGAATGTCCCAATGCTATCTCCTCTGTAAAAATACTCCTTTCAACAGCAAACCCAATCCGATCGGGTTGATTTCTGCAAACAAAAGAAACCTCATCTCCAACAAACAACTCCACAATACCGCCTATTTCGATCCTACACCCATTGACAAAAACCCCATTCAAAGAAGGCCTAACGATACCCACCCACGTTCTGTTCTGATCCAATCGATGTCGAAACCATCTCCGAATCTCACTCAAATCAGAAACAGAAGATGAAAAGAACCCATCTACAATAAAAATCCTGCGGTCAAAGCTATCAAAGAAAATCTGGCAATGCCGCTTGCTGATGTGGCGATCTTCAATCACGATTTGGAAAATTGGGTTTTTGCGACCGAAGGTATACAGCCGATCCGATCGGAGACAGACCGAGTTACAAATAGAATCGGCGCTCGGAAAAATCAAAGGAGAGAGAGATCGTAAATAGAGAAACCCAGTTCTTGTGATGGGTTTCCGTTTCTTGTAGACGGAGAGAGGAGAATCTTCTCCATGATGTCTCTTGCTGTGATTTTGAATTTCCATGAATTTGGGAAAACTGGGATGGGAACTCAAATTGAAGTGGACTAAATGGAAAATTCATGAGAGGAGGAAGGGTTTTTGGTTTTTTTTTTTTTTTTTTTTTAAAGAAAAAAGAAAAAAAAAAAAGAAAAAGAAAAAAGAAAAAAGAAGAAATCAAGGTGCCTTTGGGAAATTCATTAAGTGCTGACCTGCGTCGTTGGAAATGGAAACCCTACTCCCGCCATTTTTTTCGACCCCGGAAACGGCTTCGAGCAATTTATAGAGGAGTATATGTCCACGACCCGAGGATCTTCATTTTGTACTCGGGTTTTTAGTTTGTGCCAGTGGGGCCTATGGTCCATCGATCCAGACCATTGATCTGTTGGGACACACCGTGGATTGATCATTAACTACAAAAACAATGAGATTGGAATTTCCTAGACACCAATCTAGGGACATTTTTGAGTTGAATAATGACCGTTGGTGTGGTTATCTGCGGAATGATCTATTTGCAGGCCCACATAGGGAAGGGTCAAGATTGTTCTTTCGAGAAGAAGTTTGGAAGATGGTGCTGAATCATTTATGAACCTAAACCCGACCATAAGCGTGGTTAGGAATATTTATCGGATGCTCGATACTTGGCTTTTCATGGTACTCGGGTTTTCGGTTCTGACAAGTGGGCCCGTGGTTGAGTGATCTCGACCATTGGGCTATTATACATTACCATGGATCGACCATACACAACAAGTATCTCTGGTTGGAAGATCCTGGCCACCTATGTTGGGTTTTCCCCCGGGCTCGCCATGATTTATAATCATGGGCTGGGCTCGCGCTTATCTCCTTTGGCCTGGGCTGGGCCGGGACCTTGATTTTCTTTGTTGGCTGGGTGCTAGGACTAACCGGGCGCGGATTAGACACTGACAAGGTCAGTAGCTAAATCGCTACTGAAGTGACGTCACCAAGCTCTGTGGACCCCACCATGATGTATGTATTGTATCCATACCGTCCATCCATTTGGAGAGATCATTTTATGATATGAGAAAAATAACGATATAGATCTAAAGTTCAAGTGGATCCCACCATAGAAAACAGTGGGGACAGTGACATCCACCGTTCAAAACTTCTTAGGGCCACAGAAGTTTCCGATCAATGGACCCTATAAATGTTTCAACAGTGGGTGTGACTGATCTCATGGTTTTCTGCGGTGGGTCCACTTGAACTTTAGATCCATCTCATTCTTTTTCTAATGCAATAAAACGATCGCTACAAATGATTGGACGGTATGGATTCAACACATGCATCATAGTGGGGTCCATAGAGCTTGGTGACGTCACTTCAGTAGCGATTTGGCTACTGACCTTGTCAGTATCAAATCCGCGCCCGGACTAACCGCAGTTCGGCTGTTGCCTTACTTTTCCGCCGTCCAATGGTAGGTAACCGTAGGCTTAAACTAACAAAGTAAATCGTGTGCCATTTATTCTTCTTAGCTACAGATTTGTAGGCAGGGAGAAAAAGGTCATGATCCTCCAATCTAGGAGACTTTTGGAAAATTCTCATCTGTGATAGGTCCATATAATCCTCGGTTTGGAGAACAAAGCATCACCGTACTTGTGTAAATCCTAATTATATATTGTGGTTGTAACTGGGCTGGGTTAGGTGACTAGTTTTGGGCCTGAGCCATAACCTCGGCCCCAACCTTATTACAACCCATAATCCCAAGCTAGATTAAACTTAATAGGACCAATGTTCTAGCCAAGGCTTGATTATCTAATAAGCCCATGCCGGTCTTGAAACACATGATCTCAATCCATGGTTTTTTGACTTGGTGATTCATTCCAACTCATGTAGAGCGGGTCGTAGGCACTTTCATGGCAAAGATGGACCAGAGAAGACTCGATTAGAGGTGGAAATGATCCAGACAGCTAGAACTTTAAAACAGCTGTATCTTGCAAATTGGGAAGAGCTTTTCGACACATTATATATGATTTTAGGGTATGAGAAGCTACTTAAGACAACCAACCCCACTACGCTGGGTTGCCCATATTGGATTTGCGAGATTCGATCTAATCGATGGTCAAAAGTTTCATTTATTTTCATTTTTACTATAAATTATAAGTTTTAGCTTGAATATAACTTGTGATCCTTTGAGCCGTATAAACCGTGCCCAACATGAAAAGGGCTTAGAAAAGTTTGGAGAATAACGTGGTTGGGATAAATTGGACACTTACCATTTTGACGGAAAACTATGTAGTCTAATAAGAACAAAGGACGCCTATAAATAGTAAGTTTACCATTTATAATAAGCTTAGGGTGTTTGAGTTTAGGTTTGAGTTCATCATTTAAAGAGTTGTAATTTTATTATTATTATTTTATCATCAATTAAGTTATTATGAATTTAATTATTAGAAATTATTTATACTTTTATCCCTAGTAGATTCGGGGAAGCTCTATGAGAGTCCAGAGAGCTCCATGGATACGTAGTAGATATCCTTGAGGAAGACGGTGATCGACCTCATCATGTCCCACCCTGCGTTAGTTGGATATGAGTTAAGTCATAGCTTACTTGAGTAAGGGCAATATTCTAACTCCCAACACAAATTAAGTTTGACAGGAAGCTTGAGCCCAAGCCCGATCAAACCTAACAGCTTCAACCCAAGGCTATTTCACATGGATAGACTTGACCAATAAAAACTTTATTTCATTATCTATGCCATATATAATGCCAGTAGCATTCAGCCGATTTCACCCCCTCTAATTAGTCTTGAGTTCTTCAAAGGATGTTGGAAGACAGTTTAAGTGACCTTAGGCAAAAAAAGAAAAAAAGAAAAAAGAAAAAAAAAGTGACTTTAGGCATAGATTTCACACAAAATTTCTCAAAAAAACGTTTAAGGTAGTTTACCCGTCCATTTAGAAAGCAAAAGAACCAAATTTCATAGCGTAATTGTTCAAATGGTTATGATGACCGTACAAGTTGAGACTCATAGAATAAACGGTTTGGATTGTTGGAAGACTCCCTATTCTAAGTCTGAAATTCTGTTGCATCATAATGAAACGCCGAGATGTATTCGAGCAAACCTCTCTTGGGATGGGGAATCTACTCAGTTGCCGGATGATAAATTCATTTCATTGCACCAGTACCCGTCTTTGTCTTTCGGTCCCTCGGACTTTTTCCTCGACTTATAACGTCCGTGTTTATTGCCTCCTTTGTTTAACGATCTTTCTCGGATAAATTTCATGCATTGCACCAGTAGGGTACGCTGATGTATGAGCTGAAATGACACGTGTGTGAGCTTAGCAAAGCTCTCGTAGCACGTGAGACCGTAATTTTGATAGATTAGTTTAAGTCATATGGCAACGAATCATATTTTAAGTAATTCCTAAGTGTCTGCGTATCATCCATCACACTCTATCAGAGTATGAAATTTTTCTATAATTAAAACACCGACAATATCGGGCATCCTTATTTTTATTTGACTAGCCCATCAGAAAACATCAGAAAACATCAAAAAGCATTAAAGGAGAGTGCAATCAGTTGAAGAAAAGCAAAGGCCACGTGAGGTGGCTTTATGGATACAGACGGAAAGCCAAATCTAAGTCGTTTATTCAAAGATCTTGTGGCCAATGAGAGTTGAGTTGGTGGCCCACCTAACAATGGGCAAGGTAGGAAAGAGATAACCACCACCTCTCCGGCCCCGTCTCTCTCAGGTTCATGGCCGTGCAAGAAAAGACAATTGGGGTCTAAAGCAACTAAACTCTTTCCAACAGGACTGGCAAGAAGTGGGAATCTAGTTGTAATCTAGTTGTAATCTAGTTGGAGTCTTAGATATGGGAAAGATGTCTTTTCTCCTTTTAGATGAGCTTTCCACTCCACACCATAGGTAGCTCTGTATCTGTCAATCTAAACCATCCAAATGGTGGGCCCTACAATGGATGGCCCATTTTTTAAAAAAGCCACTCCCCTAGGGAAGCGAATGGTGTGGTGGACGATCTAGCGCGGAGAGGCAGCAACAGTCAGTCCAGATCATTTTTCCGATCTTCCACGGGCCTCCCCAAGATGACCAAGGGCCTTTTATTTCTAGACAGGGTGGGGATGGGCAATTTGAGGAAGGGTTGAGTCTTTTCTTGGTTTTTTTCCTAAGGGTGTAGCTGATCTTCCCCCCTTAGGTCCGCCTGAATTCCCCTGTGTAAAATTTCCCCTTCTATGAATATATCAGAAGTGAAAAAAAAAAAAAAAACTACCATCAGGCTATGCCCTTTTGAATCTTAACCATTGGCGGCTTTTAATTTTCACCATCCATTTGAAGGCCACAAACAAACACTAATTAAGATAGTGTGTCCACTGTGATTTTACTATTGTAGGCTATCAAGAGTAAGGAGAACCGAAGAAACGGTCTGAAACCACCAACCGGACAACCTTATGTACTGTAGAGCGGCAACTAACCATGGCTGGTAAATTGCATGATGAGTCGGATCTTCTTTTCTACCTACGTGATTGTTAGCTGTCTTAATAACCAAGTAAATAAAATCTAATGAGTTATTTGATACTCTTGGTAAAGGATGATGATGATACGTGAGCACTTGCCTGTATACACATGAATTATGTATAAATCATATTAAACAGTCCTGTGATCATGTAACTCAATGTAGATAGGTGACAAATCTAAAATAGTATTAATTGGGGGTTTTGAATCTATGCTTTCTGAAGATTTCTTCATCGTTGATTAATTAAATTTCATGCTGTCCTTCCATTAAATATCAAATAATCGACCATTTAAGGCATCATTTTCATGCTGTCCTTCCATTAAATATCAAATAATCGACCATTTAAGGCATCATTTCAGTATAACTGTTGCCTTATTAACCTTCTAAAGTTGGCCTCGACATACCAATGGTTTAAATTGAGTTACACATAGTTTGAAATGTCTGAGTGTACCAGAGTATCAAAGTTTCCCTAAGATCAAATCAATGTTACCACACTTTCCATAACCATAGCTCTAATTCCCATTGAAAAGAGGAAAGAATCCATGCCTATGAACTAGGGAAAATGGAAAAAGATACTTCTCTGAAACCATGCTTACAAATACTGCTATAACGATCATAAGAGCTAATTAATAATATTCTCTACTGACTTCTATAAAATACTACAACTATTTTTACCATGGTAAAGGAATGGGGTCCTCACATTACACTGCATCCGA
The DNA here is from genome assembly GCA_030180095.1 of Magnolia changhungtana. Lineage (NCBI taxonomy): Eukaryota > Viridiplantae > Streptophyta > Magnoliopsida > Magnoliales > Magnoliaceae > Magnolia > Magnolia changhungtana. Next base: position 3,195,872 of record JASAUF010000629.1, on the reverse strand, counting down.
CGGACTCGTCATCACTGTAATAGTCGGGGAACATCGGCTCCGGTGATCGCACTGGAGGTGGTTGAGATACTGGCATGTGATGGTAGTAACCATCGTCAACGTTTAATGGTAGATGGGCCGGAGAAGCATCTATAATATAATATGGTGTGGCAACCATAGAAGGCCCTGGCATAAAACACTGCCTATCGGATGCAACATCACTGTCCATGTGCACTATACCTGGAGAAATGGTGCAATTCACCTGTGGAGGAGGATTTATGGTTTTCGTAGTTTCAGATGTAGAATCATTGATGCTTGTGCTTGCACTGTCCCCTTTGGGATCCTTTTTCTTACCTTTCTTACTCTCATTTTCATTAATCTTATCAGTGGTTTCGGACTTGTTTCCAATATCGACGCCTTTCTCCCTTTTCTTCGCACCTGATCCATCTTGTTCGACAACCTTTGCACTACTCTCATCTTTCTTTTGTTTATTGTCAACTGTCCGATCCTCGCCGGGCCATATCTCTGTTGGTTTGCCTACTTTTGCAAGCTTCTTGATGAGAATTTGGACATCGACGTTGCCGACAACTGTGACTTTTGGTTCAGATACATGGAGATGGGTGCCTACAACCCCTACAAGAAACCAAAACTTAGAAGGAGAAGAAATAATCTGTCTATAATTACAAATCATGCCCTTAATGGAAAACCACAGTCATATTTATTTTACATCTATGATTAAGAAATTCATGCTCTCTTACCATCAATATTCATTAGAGCTTTCTTCACTTTCTTTTTGCAACCTTCACAGCAATTAGCTGAGACCTTCAAGTCCACCCTCTGTGTATAGTCAAACACAAGTTCCATGAGAGAGAGAGAGAGAGAGAGAGAGAGAGAGAGAGAGAGAGAGAGAGAGAGAGAGAGAGAGAGAGGAATATGATCAAGAAAATCCCAATCCACAAACACTTCCCACATTCAAAAATTGATCAACAAGCAAAATATCAGTGAGGTTTGCGTTTGGATACAGTATTGAATTGAATTGCAAATTGACAATGCTCAGTCTAATAAAGTGGGAATGAGAGAGAGAGAGAGAGAGAGAGAGAGAGAGAGAGAGAGAGAGAGAGAGAGAGAGAGAGAGAGGGAGAGGGGTGGTTGGAGCTATATTCTACTTTGAAGTCTCCTTCCATGGCCATGACTCTTGGTTTGTTGGTGGAAATGAAGGAAATTCAGAGAGTTTAAGTAAGCTTTGTTTGATAGAGATGTAAGTGCATGGGTTTGTTAGGGTTTGGTTTATACATAGGAAGATGGGGCCTACGTGAATATTTACACGTGGCATATATTAAGTCGAATAAAACCGACTGGATTGTGCTGCCAACTGTAGCCAAGTCACAATTCACATATCATATTGGTCGAACAATCCTGACCACTGATCCGTGGACGCTTGTTCATAGAAGGAGATACTGTATAGCAATCCATTATTTGGTCTTTATTCCTTTAAATGTGGACCGCTTATTTATGTTCTTCTTAACTATCTGTTTTCAAGTCACCAAGAGAAGGGTTAGGGTTATCCAACAGGATCCCCTGTACGTGTACGGACCATCAGACCGATGGTTGGATGGATCACGGAAATGGCCCCACTTCTCTACGACCGAGAATCGCATGCAAATCCTCGGCCTCAGGATCATATTAATTCGCCTTCGAGGCGACGCAACTCTATATTGGATGTCGACGTACCCGAGATGAATTGTTTATGGTTCTCGACTCAATGCATGCACCACCAACCGGAAACGGATTGGCTACTCCCCCTGCCACCAGCCATTGGCACGTGGTCGGTGCTCTGTGGACCCCTCCATGATGTATGTGTTTCATCCATGACGTCCATCTATTTTTATATATCATTTTAGGGTATAAGACCAAAAATGAGGTATAAAAAAATCTCAAGTGGACCACATTACAGGAAACAGTGTTGAATGAACTTCGACCTTCAGAAACTTTTTGGGGCAATAAAAGTTTTGGATCAAGCTGATCTTTGTTTTTTCCCTTCATCTAGGTCTGTATGACCTAATCAACAGATTGGATGTCAAATAAATAGTACAGTGGGCCTTAGGAGGATTTTAATGGTGGATATCCAATCACTATTTTTTCCCTGTGGTGTGGTCCACCTGAGATTTATATCCCTTACATTTTTGGGATCAAGTATAAAATGATCTGTAAAATTGGATGAAACACATACATCATGGTGGGGCCCACGGAGTACCGACCATCAGCCATTGGCTGGTGGCAGGGGGAGTAGCCAATCCGTTTCCCCACCAACCCAGGATTTCAGTACGTAGAAGAGCGTCTAATGTTCGCAGGTGCAGTCCGTTGATCTGTTGGGTCCCGCCTTGGATGGACCACGGTCCAAACTTCTCCCACATTTCAAGATCATAGCCAGCCATCCGGGACCTTTTGTTCAGTTAAACATGGACGGTTGATGCATTTCCCTTCTTGACCGTCTATTTAATCCGGTTGTTTGACTGGCATGCCATGTGAACGAGAAATTTTGTCATGATCCGGTTACAACTGATCCCAATAGACGAACGGTCTGGATCACTGATACACTTGCCTAACTTGCGTATCCTGCCACCGAAGGATCATATAGTTGCTTCTATTAAATGCCAATCCTTTTGTTAAAACAATAATTAACGTCTAGTGTGATATACTTGGGTTTTCGGTTGTGACAAGTGGGGCTCATAGCTCAGTAATCCAGACCATTGGTCTGTTAGGTCTCGGCCTGGATGGATCATGCATAGAAATTCTCTTAGACAAGGTGCTGGCACTTGGTTTGTTTTCTGTCACGTGTAGTGTGTGCAGGCATGTCAAAATCAATATGTGGGTCGATTCAAACCAATCAACTTTATCCCCACGTGTTAAAATAAACAAATAATTCTAATATGAACATTATGACTAGATTATGAGAATATCAGTCGTCTACTCAACTACTTGCAAATAATTTATAATGATCAAGTGATAATAGGAGGATGAGGTTTTTCATCTGAAGATGAGTTGCGCTTTATCTTTTAAAAGAAATGACTAGAATATCAGTGTAATTAAAAAAAAAAAAAAAACTTCACAATCGGCCACTAAGATCAATTGCAAGAATGTTTCTATGATATTAGATAAAAGACAAATTCAACATATATTTGAATTACAACTAAGAACCATATATAAGAATTATCACTACTCATATGATAACTTGAGATAAAGTAAATTGATAGATTTGATTTGATTGATCGTAGAATTGTGTTTTTTTATGTATCTACTACATATAGATCTATCCTACAACATTCATTCAAGTGTTTCTTTTCTCCAATTTGGCAGTTATGGTATCTAAATCATTTTTTTTGCATGCGTTCCTCCTTTGACTATTCTTCTTCTCTGGACCAAACTCTATTCTGCCTTATTGATCGTATTTTGTCTTTTTGTCCCATTCTAAGTTTTTACTTAGCTCAACCGCAATACCTTAATTACACATTGTTCACGGTTGACGTGTAACGCTAAATTAATGCCAACTATGATTTCGTAAAAATCTGAGAAAATCTTTTCATACACCTTCAACTCTTTGTGTAACGACATATGTCATTTTTTTTATTCTCTATTATGATAGGTTAAAAATAGAGTACAACACTCATAATATTCCAATTTCACCTAAACTAAAGTCCCAAGGTCAATGGTCTGATACGTTGAACTGAACACCTGTAATGAAATACAACATACCAACGGTCCGGAGTATCAAAACTTCAACCCTACTTCTAAAAACTGAAAATCTGTGCAAAACCTTTGCTAGAGGATCTATCATTCTTCTGTTCCCTTGTTCCAAGGCCCACCGTTATCTGTCCCTTATCCACCTTGTTCATCCATTTTCCAGCTTATTTTATGGCATGAATCGAAAATTGAAATATATTCAAAATTAAAGTGAACCACACCATGGGAAACAATGGGAATGATATAATTCATATCGTTGAAAACTTTTTGGGGGCTACATAAGTTTTGGAGCAAACTAATTTTTGTGTTTCCCTTCATCCATGTCTTCGTGACCTTAGGAACAGGTTGGATGACAAATAAAAAAAATCAGTATGGGCTCTAGAAAGGTTTCAACCGTTGATATCATTATTCTCACTATTCCTTTGGTGTGGCCCACTTGAGCTTTGGATATGCTTCAATTTTGGGATCATGCACTAAAATGAGCTGATAAAATGGATGAACGGCGTGGATAAGACACATACATCACAGTGGCCCTCACAGAGTTACTGAGTTACTCCATATGATACAGCCTAGTGAGTTAGTGAGCAAGGTGATTAATGAAATCGTGGCAAGAGCCCACTTTTACCAAAAAAAAAAAAAAAAGAAGGAAAAAAAAGAGAGAGTTAGTGAGCAAGCAATCCGTGGCCTTTTTCGGGTGAGTTGGAGGTTCACGCGTACTCAGGATCTCAATATGCCGATTTTCTGTGGCAGATGATGTAGAGCGGGTCGTGGACAGTTTCATGGCCAAGATGGATCAGAAAAGGCCTGGTCGATGACAGAAGTGATCTGGACCGTTGGATCTTAGATCGGGCGTATCTCGCAATCCGGAATGAGTTAGCTGACGTAAAATATATGATTTTGGGGTAGAACGAGCTACTTTAGCCAACAAACCCCACTATGCCGGGTTGCGACACCTGGAATTCCGAAAAACCCCTGGATTGATGGTCGTTTCCCTGTTTTAATTTTATTTTTACTATAAATATTAAGTTTTAGTTTGATTATAACTCTTCATCTGTCGAGCTTTAGGAGTTGCGCCCAATCGTGAAAAGAGCTTAGAATAATTAGGAGAACGGCTTTGGTAAGCCAAATAGGACAATTACTATTTTTGGCCAAAACCTTTTGCTAGTAGACATCACAACTGACTATAAATAGTAAGTTTACTATTTTAGTAAGTCGCGATTTCTAGGAGTTTTAGTTGTGGTTTGATTCTAATTTCTTTCTCATTGCTTGGTACCCTATTTAAAGGGTTGTGAACTCGTTTTTAAGATCAATTAATCAATTTCGAATTTCTTAATTTATTTCTATTTTTGTCCAAAAGCTTTCTTTCCTGTGGATTCAAGTCTCTGTGAGTAGTCAGAAAGCAAATTCGGAGTAGTTATCCTCATCACATTCATCCCTGCGTCAGCAGAGCTAGAAGATTTGTTTTCCAACCCTTGCTTGACAAAGTGCAGAACCGTATATCTGGCTAGAAGAGCCAGTGCCTCTCGCAAGACGGCAGATCTACCGTTGTTAACTACGTTCTTAAGACCATTCCCATCAACTCCATGGCAGCAACAGCAGTCCAGTGCAGATTCAGTTCTTAAGACCATTCCCATCAACTCCATGGCAGCAACAGCAGTCCAGTGCAGATTCTCACTGACTTGAAAAGATCGCTTTTGCTAATTTCATTTGGGGTTAGAAAGAGGGTACGATGAAATTCCCTTGGCTGGGTTGGAAGAAGATCTCTCGTCCAAAAGCAGAGGGAGGCCTAGGGATAAAGAGGCTTAAGGAAGTAATGGCAAGTCTTAAGTTCAAAATGGCCTGGACCATCAGAACAGACAAAGGAGCTAGCATCCATCTGGGCAACTTTCATGAGGGCTAAATACGGGGAGCAGCTAGCATCTGATACAGAGCGTTGCACCATCTTTCTCTTCCTTGTTTTGGAAAAGTATCAGCAAGCTGTTGCCTATCCTTAATAACCAGGTGTGTTGGATGGTAGGGAAAGGCAAGTGCAGTTTTTGGTCAGTGGACTGGACAGGGTTAGGGCCACTAAAGAGCTGGTGTCTGAAGGAGATTCTTGAGGAGATTAAAGCCTAGATGGCTGGGCCCTAAAGGTCTGCCTCAGCCTAGTTCTCTTTCAGAGCTTCTACCGTAGGTAGTGCCGGATCATGTTCACGACGAAGGTTTCTACACAAATCTCAGAGAAGACCCACAGGGCCTGACATAATTTATTCACACAAGTTAAATCGCACTAAAGGAGAATTGCCATTTTATTATTAAAAAGGGGAATGATCTAAAGCTCAAAGCTAATTTGTGAGTTGGTTCTAAAAAAGCACATTGCAAACATGCATATGATCAAGACCATTTATTTATCGGGACGTAGCATGGACTGCCTTTCCACTGAAAATCACATTATATTTATCATGGTACTACTGATGAGTGGAAGTTTTCGCACTATCATATATGTCACAAGAAGGAAAAGCCCTCCTCTCTTGAATCCTTTTGAATTCTATTACAATCTTCTCTTGAATTTTTGCACCATTATATATTACATAGATTGAACAAGTAGGCAGTACATGCAACTGCCTCCGCCCATAAGCTCTTTGGCAGACTTTTTTCCTTCAGTATGGTCCTCGTCATGTCGAGGATGATGAAGGAGAAAAGTCTACCAAAGAGCTTCTAGGCAGAAGCAGTTGCATGTACTGCCTACTTGCTCAATCGGTGTCCAACCAAGAGCGTCAAAAACATGACACCACAGGAGGCATGAAGTAGCTACAAACCGAGCGTAGCGCACCTAAGGATCTTTGGGTGTGTCGCCTACGCTCAAGTTCCAGAAGTAAGAAGAAGGAAGCTTGATGATCATGGTGAGAAATGCATCTTTATCGGCTACAGTGAAGAATCTAAAGCTTACAAGCTCTACAATCCACTAACCAATAAAGTAATGATGAGTAGAGATGTGGTCTTTAGTGAGGAAGAAGCTTGAAAATGGAACGATGAAGAATCGACTAAAGATATTCAAGTCAAAATAGAAGAACATGAAGAAAGGCATGACCGTCAAGAGCAAACGCTTGCAACACCTTCTTCGGCCGCATCATCAGTACATAGAAGTCCAGGAGTACATTTCATCACTCCTGGAAGTACTCTATCAAGTCAAAATTCGGCCAGCCGGTCCTCACCCATGGCACCTATAAAAATGAAAAGCTTAAGCGACATCTATGAGCTAACTAAAGAGGTCGATCTTTTCTGCTTGTATGCAGATCATGAGCCTTTGACATTTCAGGAGGCCATAAAAGAAGAATGTTGGAGAATCGCTATGAAAGAAGAAATTCATGCCATTGAGAAGAATGATACATGAGAACTGACTACGCTTCCTAATGGTCAGAAAACTATTGGCGTCAAATGGGTATACAAGATCAAGCGAAATGCTGATGATGAGATTGATCGCTACAATGCAAGGCTCGTAGCAAAGGGCTACAAACAGAAGTACGTGGTGGACTATAAAGAAGTCTTCGCTCCTGTTGTTCACCTTGACACTGTGAGGATGATTCTTTCCCTTGTTGCCCATCACAATTGGATGATCTACCAACTGGATGTGAAATCTACATTCCTGAATAGAATTCTAGAAGAAGATGTCTATGTTGACCAGCATGAAGGCTTTGTTATGCAAGGGGAGGAACACAAGGTGTATCGATTGAAGAAAGCCCTCTATGAGTTGAAGCAAGCTCCACGTGCTTGAAATGCACGCATCGACAACTATCTTCCAGAAAACAGCTTCGCCCAATGTCCATATGAGCATGCAGTTTACATCAAGAAGAATACGTATGGCGATATGCTTATAGCATGCCTGTATGTTGATGATTTGCTGTTTATAGGAAGCAACCGACCAATGTTTGATAAATTCAAGAAGGCCATGTTTAAGGACTTCGAGATGACTGACGGAGGTCTGATGTCCTTTTTTCTGGGCATTGAAGTGAAGCAACAACATGGTGGTATCTATATATCTCAGAAGAAGTATGCCAAGGAATTGCTTGAAAAGTTCAGGATGGCTGATTGCAATGCCATAAACACGCCTATAGCAACGGGCTTAAAATTGATAAAGGACGGAGAAGGAAGAAGCGTTGACTCGACTATGTTCAAGAGTCTGATTGGAAGCCTAAGGTACCTCACAATCAAAAGGCCGGATATCGTCTACAGTGTTGGGCTTCTAAGTAGGTACATGAAAGCACTAAAAGAATCATACTGGTTAGCCGCAAAAAGAATCCTCAAGTACGTCAAAGGAACAATGGAATTCGGTCTTTTTCTATCCACACGATGATGAAGCAATGTTGTATGGATACTTAGACAATGATTAGGGAGGTGACCAAGATGAAATAAAGAGCACCACTGACTATGTATTCTATCTCGGAACGACTGCTTTCACATGGAATTCGAAGAAGTAGAGTGTGGTCGCCCTGTTTACATGTGAAGTAGAGTACGTGACAGCATCGTCCACTGTCTGTGAGGAAATTTGGTTAAAAAACCTGCTAAAGGAGCTGAAGCATCCGCAAGAAGGATCCTCAGTCATATATGTGGATAACAAGTAGGCAATCGAGCTAGCCAAAAATCCGGTGCAGCATGGAAGAAGCAAACACATTGATACCCGATACCATTTTTTGAGAGATCATGTAAAGTAGAAAACGATAAAATTAGAGTATTGTCATACTATGGAACAAGTGGCGGATATTTTCACAAAGGCATTGCCGACAGATGCATTCAAACGGCTAAGAACGATGCTCGAAATGAAGCCAGTTTTGGTTTGAAGGGGAGTGTTGGAGTTGCAAACTAAAACATTTATTGCAATTGTTGTGATTGTTCATCTTCCAAAGCTTAATTAGCAACACTTTCCATGAGATGCTTTTTGGAAGATGAAATTCTTTGTGTATTTTCTAGGAACATTAAGTGTTAGAAGCTCCTAGCAGGGGCAGTTTTGTCTTTTCACCCTACATTCAAAAGCCTATAAACTTTGTATCAGGTTGTAGCAAGCAAGAGAAGCAACCGTGAATAGCAAGAAGTGTGAGAAGTTTGCAGCAGCAAGACAGTTTTAAAAATTCAGTTTTTCTTTTCTCTTTCTTTGTTCTGCATCCTATATCTGAGTTGTACAAAGGCTTTAGCAAAGAAAAGATCTGGCTTATACAGCCAACAATACAAGCCTTGTAATAAAGTGTCCGGAGGAGGGGTATCTGCATAGGTGACAAGGGAGAATTCCTCTTTGCTTTCTCCAAGGATTATGGAGTATGCTCGAACATAAGAGTAGCGATTCATGTGGTCCATGATGGTCTTTCTCTCTACTTCAATTTAGGTTTCTCCAAAGTTGTAGTGGAATCTGACTCACAGCTGGTGGTGGCTTTTCTGAATGGGTCATCGCTCCCGAGTTGGAAATGGATGTACTGGTTGCATAGGGCTGAGAGGCTTAAGCTCATAGGATAGGTGGATTTTGTGCATGTTTTTAGTGAAGGAAATGCGCTAGCTGATGAGATGGCCCCCATGGGCAGCGAATGTCACAGCTCCACTCTGTTCCAGCATCTTTTGGAGCTCTCCATCCACGCAATGGGTCTCCTTTTCCTAGATAGAGTGGGCCTGGGAGCCATCAGGCATTCTTCCAAAGAAGCCTTTCAGAGAGCCTATCCCATGTTTCATGGTTTCGCTCTCTCTCTCTCTCTCTCTCTCTCTCTCTCTCTCTATTCCTTTCTTTTGTTGGTTTTTGTTAAGATAGGCTTTGCGAGGTTCTTTTTCTCTGGGGGAGCCTGAATGTCTCCTGCGCCGTAAAGTCTGCTCCATGGAATGAATATACAGTTTCCAAAAAAAGAAAAAAAGCCTTGTAATAACATAACTAATCCCTGTCATAGTTGCTAAGATAACCAACTAACTACGGTCACAGAAAGCGTATAAAATTGTATTTTTATTACACTTTGAATTACAAAACACGTCGCTATATATAAGTAGAAATACCCGATAGGATAAGATAGAATTTCAAATATTTGAAAGAGTAGACTTGTCATTCGGAGGAAGCTGGGGAGGTTGAGATAAGACAGGAGCCTGGTGCGTGCGATTGATTCGGAGACTGTTGGTGCAACTTTTTTTTTTTTTTTACAAAGGAAATGTGTTGGGCATACTTTTTTTTTTTTTTTTTTTGTTGTTGTAGTGCAACTAAATCATCGTTAACATGCCCCCATAAGCAAAACATCGTTCAACAACATGAAGCTTGTCTTGTAATAGACGAAATCGAGCAGAAGTCCATCCTTTCTCCCTTTGTGTTGCATGCGTATCATTTGCGTGCTTTAGCCTGGTGTAAATTTTATTTTTATTATCTAATTCCAAATTTATTTATGCAAAATAATCTCCCAAAGCGACCCATCTAATAAATGGTTTGGATTGCTGGAAGATGATTCAGATTCTAAGTCCAAAGTTCGGTTGTAACACACTGAAGGAGGATGTATCGAGCCATCCTTTTCTCGGATGGGGAATGTACTCAGTGGTGCTGATGATTTCATATATTGCACCAGTTGCGCATGCAGGTATATATTGGTGGCGCGTGCATTAGCCTTAATGACGTGTGTGAGCTTAGCAAAGCTCTCTTAGCACATCTAAACTGGGACCGTAATTTTGACAGATTAATATAACTTGTTTGGCCAGGAATGCAATTGTGAGTAATTCCCGAGTGCCTGCGTATCATCCATCACACTCTATCAGAGTATAAATTTTTTGTATGTTAAAACACCGACAATGTCGGGCCTCCGTAATTTTATTTGACGAGCCCATCAGAAAACATCAAAAAGCAGTAAAGGTAAATGCATTAAGTTTGCGAAAAGCAAAGGCCACGTGAGGTGGCTTTGTGGACACAGATGGAAAGCCATACCCAGTCGTTTGTTCAAAGATCTTGTGGCTAATGAGAGTGGACTTGGTGGCCCACCTAACAATGGTGGCAAGGTAGGAAAGAGCTAATCACCTCTCCCCGTCTCTCTCAGGTGCCATGGCCATGCGAGAAAGGACGATTGGGGTCTAAAGCAACCAAACCATTTCTAACAGGATTGGCAAGAAGTGGGAATCTAGTTGTAATCTAGTTGGAGTCTTAGATGTGGGAAATATGTCTTTTCTCCTTTTTAGATGAGCTTTCCAGTTCGTTGCTGGTGAAAATTTTATGGTTCGTTTCCACTCTAAAGCATAGGTAGCTCTACTGTCTGTGAATCTGAACCATCCCAATGGTGGGCCTTACTATGGATGACCCATTTAAGAAAAGCCCACTCTGATTGAATAATACCTATCATCAGGGTTTTCCCTTTTGAATCTTGGCCATTGACAGCTTTTAATTTTCACCGTCCATTTGAAGGCCACAAACAAACACTTATGATAGTATGTCCACTACGATTTTACAATCGTAGACCATCAAGAGTAAGTACAACTGGAGAAACGGTCTGAAATCACCAACCGGACACAACCTTGTGTACTGTAGAGCTGCAGCTAACCATGGCTGGAAAATTACATGATGAGTCGGACCTCCTTTTCTACCTATATGATTACCTATATGATTGCTAGCAGTCTTAATAACCAAGTAAACAAAATCTAATAGAGTTATTTGATACTCTAGCAGAAGATGATGATGATTCGTTGGCACTTGTCTGTGTAAAAGTGGAATAGATGGTTCTGCCATGAGAGGGTGGATATCATTAAATGGATTCGGACGGAAAGGGATTGAGACAAGCTGAACGTAAATGGTTCTGCGAGAGGTAGTTTTGGTGACGGCGTGGTGGGGGAATATGCAGGGATTATTGGGGGCAGGTGATCTCTGTGTTTCACAACTCATATGGACGGGTGTCCAACATTGTTCTGGAGACCCAATCACACTTTTAGATGGCTTTGGAGAACTGCGATGAAATGGATTTGTGAAACATCATAGTGGAAAACGACTCTCATATCGCTGCGCGGAGGCGATTTCCAACACCCGAGCTAATACTCCTTGAATATTTGGTATCACTTTGGTGCTATCCATCATTTATAGAGCTCCATCACCTACAAGGTTTCTAATGTAGAGTGGGTCACGGATGATTTCATGGCCAAGACGGACCAGAAAAGGGCCGATCGGGGAGACGGAGATGATCCGGATCGTCAAAACTTAAAACCGAGATATATCACAAACTGAAATGAGTTATCGGACGTAAAATATATGATTTTGGGGTAGGATGAACTACTTTAGCTACCTAACCCTGCTCTGCCACGTTGCGCAAGCCAGATTTGCGAAATACCACCAGATCGACGGTCGCTATCCTATTTTAATTCTATTTTTACTACAAATAGTAAGTTTTGGTTTGATTATAACTCTTCATCCGTTGGGCAATGCTTAGAATAATTAGGAGAATAGCTTAGTGAAGCCAAATAGGACACTTACTATTTTTGGTCGAAAACCTTGCGCACTAGTAGACATCATGACTGTCTATAAATAGTAACTTACTATTTATAGTAAGTTGTGATTTTAAAGAGTTTTAGTTGTAGTTTGATTCTGAAATTTCTTGCATTACTTAGTATCCCTATTTAAAGGGTTGTAGACTTGTTTATTTTATTCATCAATCAATTTCGAATTTTATAGAATTTATTTTCTATTTATCTTGTTTTTTTACTCATGGATTTGAGAAGTCTCTCTGAGGAGTCTAGAGAAGTTCCGTGGATTCGGAACAATTATCCGCTTGAGGAAGACTGTGCTCGGCCTCACATCCTTAGGGAAGTAATTTAGTGGTGGATGCTCTAGCGAGGCGGGGAGTGGCGGTTGACCTAATAGATGATACTTGTGTCACTCATACCTTATGAGCCCTATTATAGCTCTTATTACTCAAGATAACACCGGAATGGGTGCCATTAAGAAGGTGAAATCTCTTAGGCGTCCTTCATAGCGAAGGCTTTCGCGGTGGGGACTTCGATTGTTTATCTTCTTGTGAGGGCGGCGGGTGTTGCTCTAGGCTGATTCTTTTTTTTCTTTTTTTTTTGTTAGGTGTTAGGCGTGTGTGGGTGAAATGATAGGTGAGGCCCTAGTTTTTTTTGGAGCCCACCTGAAGTAAATGTCTGTACATCTTACATTTTGCTCTTTCTTAATAAATAAGCTAATATAGCCTCTTTTAAAAAAAAAGTGAAATATGTTTAAATTAGATTCAACAGTCCCTGTCATGTAACTCAATGTTGATATAGGTGATAAATCTAAAATAGTATTAATTGAGCGTTTTGGATCTTTGATTTCTGAAGACTCCTTTATCAATTTGAAATTTCGTGCTGTCCTTCCATTAAAATATCTAATAATCGACCATTTAGGGCATCATTTCAGCATAACTATAGCTTTATTAACCTTCTAAAGTTGGCCCCAACATATGAGCGGTTTAAATTATATGTACATTAAGTTTGCAATGGTTGAGTGTATCAGAGCATGAAGGTTTCCCTTAGATCTAATCAATGTGACCATACTATCCATAACCATGCTCAAATTCTGATGCAGGGATGGACGTGATGAGGTCGAGCACCTTCTTCCTCAATGATAACTACTCCGAATCCATGGAGTTTCTCTGAACTTCTCACAGAGATTCCTCGAATCCACGAGAAAAGAAAATAGAAAACAATTCTAATAAAATTCGTAATAAATTAATTGATTATAAAAAAGGAGTTTTTAATCCATTAAATAGTGATATGAACCCTAGGAAGAAGTTTCATAATCAAACTCCAACTCAAACTCTTTAAAATCATGATTTACTATAAATATATAGTAAACTTACTATTTATAGACATTAATGATTTCCACATAACTTTACGGTTTTCGGCCAAAAATAGTAAGTGTCCTATTTGGCTTAACCATTTATTCTCCTAAAATTTTGAAGAATTTTTCATGTTGGACATAACTCCTAAAACTCAATGGATTAAAAGTTATGATCGAACTAAAACTTACTATAAATAGTAAAAATGGAAATAAAATGGATTTTCAACCGTCTTTCTGATGGAATCTCAAAAATTCGGCATTGGGCAACCCAAGGTTGGTTCGCTAAAGTAGGTTCTCCTACCCCAAAATCATATATGGTAAGTCGAATAACTCATTCCAATTTGCGAGATATGCCTATTTTAAGGTTTTGACGGTCCGAATCACTTCCGTCTCCGATCGGGTCTTTTCTGGTCCATCTTGCCTATGAAATTATCCCCAACCCGCTTTACATCAAATTCCCATTGACAGGAGGAAAAAATCCATGCCAACGAACTATTTTGAAAATTAAATACTTCTCTGAAACCACGCTTACAAATACTGCTTTTTTTTCTTTTCTTTTTTTGAAACCATTTAAAGCTTTACAAAAATACTGCTAAAACAACCATAAGAGCTACTAATATTCTCTACTGGTTTCTATAAAATAATATTACTATTTTTACCATGGTAAAGGAGTGAGGCCCTCAAATTAACCTGCATCCGACAGACTCATCATCATCACTGTAGTAGTCGGGGAACATTAACTCCTGTGATCGCACTGGACGTGGTTGGTGTGATACTGGTATTTGATTGTAGTAATGATTTTCAACATTGAATGGTAGATGGCCCGGATAAGCACATATAATATAATGCAGTGGGGTGGCCATAGAAGGCCCCGGTATATAACACTGCCTGTCGGATGCAACATTATCTCCGGTGTGCACTATACCCGGAGAAATGGTGCAATTCACCTGTGGTGGAGGATTTACAATCTTTGTAACTTCAGACGTAGAATCATTGCTTGCACCTTCCCCTTTTGGGTCCTTTTTCTTACCTTTCTTACTCTCATTTTCGTTACTCTTATCAGTGGTTTTGGACTTGTTTCCTCCATCGGCGCCTTTTCCATTTTTCTTAGCACCTGATGCCGCTGATTCGACTACCTCACCACTACTCTCATCTTTCTTTTGTTCACTGTCAACCGTCTGATCCTCGCCGGGCCATATCTCTGCGGGTTTTCCAACTTTTGCAAGCTTCTTGATGAGAATTTGGACATCGATGTTGCCGTTGCTGATGACTGTAACTTTTGGTTCAGACGCATGGACATGGGTGCCCACAACCCCTACAAGTAACTAGAACTTAGAAGGAGAAGAAATAATCTATCTATAATTACAAATCATGCTTTTAATGGAAAACCACATGCAATTGTATTTTACATCTATGACTAAGAAACTCATGCTCTCTTACCATCAATATTTATAAGGGCCTTCTTCACTTTCTTCTTGCAACCATCACAGCAATTACCTGAGACCTTCAAGTCCATCCTCTGTGTATAGTCAAATACAATGTCAAATACAATGAGAGAGAGAGAGAGAGAGAGAGAGAGAGAGAGAGAGAGAGAGAGAGAGAGAGAGAGAGAGAGAGAGAGAGAGAGAGGGGTTTTTGAGCTATTCTACCTTAAACTCTCCTTCCCTGGCCATGACTCTTTGGTTTGTTTGTGGAAATGAAAGAAATTCTGGGAGTTTAAATAAAGAAGCTTTCCTTGATAGAGATGTAAGTGCATGGGGTTGTCAGGGTTTGGTTTATACATAGGAAGGTAGTGCTGGCCACCATCCCCATGTCAGATTAGTTGAAATAAAACCTTTTTCATTGAACTAGGTTGTGATCTTATCTGGTCTTTATTCAAATCACCGCTTATTTATTTTCTTCTTAACTATATATTTTCAAGCAACGAAGAGAAGGGGTAGGATTAGCCAGCCATGATCCACTGTACATGTAGGGCCCATCAGACCGATAGTTGGATGAATTACATAAATGGGCCCCGCTTCTACAAAGGCCAAGAATTGCATGAAAATCCTCAGCCTCACGATCATATATTCATAGGGAATTTGGCCGTACTAGCCTCGAAGTTTGGGCAAATTATCTAGAAAGCTAGGACATTCCATATATCCTAAGAGTGTTCTTCTAACAAGCTTCTGAAAATTACTCGGACCAAAATGCCCTTATCCTTGTTTTAGTAGTTGCACGATTTACTAGGGAATGAGAAGTTACGTCGTATTTAATGCCAATAAAGTGATGGGTATGGAACCTTTTTTCGCGTGTGGGCAAGGACCAAACTCATGGGGCTCATATTGATGTATATGTATAATTCATGTCGTCCATCCTTTTTACCGTGTCATTTTAGGGCTAGAGCCCAAATATCAGCCTGATCTAGAGCTTGTGTGGGTCACATAATAGAAAATAATGGCGACAATGGAACCCACTGTTGAAACTTTTCAGGCTCACTGTAATGTTTGTTAGAAGTGGACATTACCCAAGTCCGGACTTTTTAGGCCCATGCCGAACTAGCCAACAAGGTGGACGGAACGGATCTCCCCATTGTTGGCCTTAGGCTATTGTACCAATGACTATCCTTTCATTTGGTAGTAAAGGAAGTGAATATGTAACAACCGCGACCCATATAACATGGGAACCATGACCCATATAACATTATAAGTATGACCCATGACAACCACGACCCATATAACATGAGAATCACGACCCATGACAACTACGACCCATGACAACTACGACCCTTAGTACATTACAATTACGACCCTTACTCCATTACAACCACGACTCAGGTATGGGTCGTATTTATCATGTTATATGGGTCGCGGTTTTCATGAGGAAAGGGTCGTAGTTGTTATGAGGTAAGCTTCGTGGTTGTTATACTATGCGGGTTATAGTTTTCATTTTATAGTCCTTTACAAGGACCATCTAGTAGGGCTACATTGATGTATGTGAGTAATCCATGCTGCCCATCCTTTTTGTCGTGTCATTTTAGGGCTAGGTTCCAAATATCAGCCTGATCAGGAGCTCGTGTGGGCCACATAATAGAAAATAATGGTGACAATAACACTTACCGTTGATATTTCAGCCCTCAAGAGCCTTGGATTAGGCTGATATTTGGGTCCTAACCCTAAAATGACACGACAAAAAGGATGGACGGCATGGATTATTCATATACATCAATGTAGGCCCCACTAGATGGTCCTTGCAATGGCTATAAAATGAAGACTATAACCCGCATAACATGACAAGCACGACCCTCACCTCATGACAACTAGGACCCTTTCCTCATGATAACCACGACCCATATAACATGGCAACCACGACCCATACTTGGGTCGTGGTTATAATGTGGTAAGGGTCCTGGTTGTAATATAATAATGGTCGTAGTTGTCATGGGTCATAATTCTCATATTATATGGGTTGTGGAGAACCACGACCCATATAACATGAGAACCACAACCCATGTAACATGAGAACCACGACCCATGACAACTACAACCCTTACTACATTACAACCACGACCCTTATGCCATTATAACCACGACCCAAGTATGGGTCGTAGTTATCATGTTATATGGGTCGTGGTTTTCATGAGGAAAGGGTCGTGGTTATCATGAGGTAAGGTTCGTGGTTGTCATGCTATGTAGGTTATAGTATTCATTTTATAGGCCTTTGCAATGACCATCTAGTGGGGCCTACATTGATGTATGTGAATAATCCATTCCGCCCATCTTTTTCGTCGTGTCATTTTACGACTAGGACCCAAATATCAGCCTAATCCAAAGCTCGTGAGGGCTGAAATATCAACGGTGGGTGTCATTGTCACCATTATTTTCTATTATGTGGCCCACACGAGTTCCGGATTAGGATGATATTTGGAACCTAGCCCTAAAATGACACGACAAAATGGATGGGCGGCATGGATTATTCACATACATCAATGTAGGCCCCACTACATGGTCCTTGCAAAAGACTATAAAATGAAGACTATAACCTGCATAGCATGATAACCATGAACCTTACCTTATGACAACCACGACCCTTTCCTCATGAAAACCATGACTCATATAACATAATAACTACGACCCATGCCTGGGTCGTGGTTGTAATGGGGTAAGGATCATGGTTGTAATGTAGTAAGGGTCGTAGTTGTCATGGGTCGTGGTTATCATGTTATATGGGTCGTGGTTTTCATGTTATATGGGTCGTGGTTGTCATGGATCGTACTTATAATGTTATATGGGTCGACGTCGTGGTTCCCATGTTACATGGGTCGCGGTTGTTACATGTTCACTTTCTTTATTACCAAATGAAAAGATAGTCATTGATACAATAACCTAAGGCTAACAATGGAGAGATCCGTTCCGTCCACCTTGTCGGGCAGCTCGGCGTGGGCCCAAAAAGTCCTGACTTGGGCAATATCCACTTCTAACAAACATTACAGTGAGCCTGAAAAGTTTCAAGAGTGGGTTCCATTATCACAATTATTTTTTATCATGTGACCTACACGAGATCTGGATTAGGCTGATATTTGGGCCCTAGCCCTAAAATGACACGGTAAAAAGGATGGACGACATGGATTATACACATACATCAATATGGGCCCCACGAGTTTGGTCCTTGCCCACACGCAAAAAAGGGTTCCGTACACGTCACTTTATTGGCATTAAATAGACGTAACTTCTCATTCCCTAGTAAACCGTGTAACTACTGAAACAAGGATAAGGGCATTTTGGTCCAAGTAATTTTCGAAAATTTGTCAGAAGGCTACTCTTAGGATATATGGAATGTCGTAGCTTTCTAGGTAATTTGCCCAAACTTGAAGCGAGTACGGTGGAATTCTCAATGGATGCACCAGAAACCCAGATATTTGGTACGTGGAAGTGGGCCCAATGTTCACAGGTGCAGACCGTTGATCTTCTAGGTCCCACCTTGGATGGACCGCGGCCCAAACTTCTCCCACATTTCAAGATCATAGCCAGCCATGCGGGACCTTTGGTTCAGTTAAACATGGATAGTTGATGTATTTCCCTTCTTGGCCGTCTCTTTAATCCGGTCGATTGAACGGTTAGAGATGCCATATGAAGGAGATATTTTGGCATGGTCCGTTTACAACTGATCCCAACAGACAAACGGTCTAGATCACTGATACACTGCCACCGAAGGATCATATGGTTGCTTCTACTCAAATGCCAAACATAAGGAACGCCTGCCGTAGTATACTCGAGTTTTCGGTTCCTGACAAGTAGAGCCCATAGCTTAGTAATCCAGATCATTGGCTTGTTAGGTAACAGCATGGATGGATGGTGTACGATAATTCTCTTTGACAGCTAAGTGTTTTATGAACTCCCCCCGTACCAGGAAACCCTTGTCCTTATACAAGCATGCCTTTTGTTTTGTATTAGAGTGAGCCTAACATAATTTATTTACATAAGATAAATCGCACTAGGGACAATTGGCATTTTATTAGTTACAAGGGGAAGGAACTAAAGCTCAAAGCTAATGTGTGGGTTGGATCTCGAATTCTCAACACAGTGCAAACGTGCACATGATCCAAACTGTTTATTTATTTGGGCAGTATGTTGTTGCGCGCCTTTCCACCGGAGCTAAATAAGATGTATGGGTCATGGCACTAGCATACACACACACACAGCGCACTGCTTCTTAGGGAACTCATGGGAACTTTTTTGAGAACTCACCATAAGTGATGTGACTCTAAAATATGAATGGTCCACGTGAAGCAGCACTTCATGAAACCTCCTGTTCCCAATTTTTTACTTTGATCCAAAACTTTGGTGCCCGGCCATGAAAAATGAAAATAGTTTTCTCACTTGATTTGTATTTCTTTTTGCTATGGCCCACCAGAATTTTAGATCAGGGTGAAAATTTGTCCCTTTGGGTTTCATGGGATTCCGCATCACATGGACTGTTCGGATTAGACGCCCATGACATGTGTGCAAAGGTGCGTACATGCGTAGGTGAGCATAACTCTATATATGTTACAATGGGACTGACCAAATAACGAGGATGTCAAGGAATATAACAAGGCAAACAACTTAGATGAAAGATCAGATAAGAGCTTGGCTTCGACGACCAATTACGACCTCCGCAATCAACCCGAGCACCAATTATAAGTGATGGCCTCAATCACTTGTCTAGCATTTCATTGTTGCGACCAAGCAACGATTGCAAATACCGACCTGATCCTGATTAGAGGCCCCAACCTCGAAACTCGGCCCTAACCACGATCGACAATTAGGCTCGATCTGCAGGACCTTGGCCAACCCGACTTAGAGGTCGACATCAACTATGGATTATGACCTCTTCGGATGTCGACCACCGAAAAATATCTCTTTCTTAGACCACGACCTCCTCAGATACCAACTACCGGGAGATCTCCTTCATATATAGAAAGGATTACCTCTTCGAGATCTTCGCCAAGAATCACGCCAAGGATAGTGTCATATATCCCGAAGAAGATCCTTTGTGCGATACACACCTGCATGGTAGACTCATTGTCATATACATAAGGAGTGACAAAAGACTATAAATAAGAACCCTACCTATCGTAGAAGGTAGACACTATTACCCTAATTTAGTCAGACTCAGTGTGCTTATTCTGACTTATACATCGGAGGGTCCCTGGTTATAACCAGGGCCCCATTATCACTCAAATTTGTAGGTACACGACGGTCTAATAGAGACGACCTCGGATCTCACCTCAACAATATATATATATATATATATATATATATATATAGAGAGAGAGAGAGAGAGAGAGAGAGAGAGAGAGAGAGAGAGAGAGAGAGAGAGAGAGAGAGAGAGAGAGAGAGAGAATGCTCACCTTTGCCCGATTTTCATGAGAACTTGTGAGAACTTTTTCAGAACTCATCTCCCATGTTATGAGTGTAAAATTTGAATCGTCCACATGATGTGGCACCCCATAAAACCTTTAGGCCCAACTTTCACCCCGACTCAAAACTTTGGTGGGCCATGGCAAAAGCAAACAGATTCCTTCCTTGATTTATTGCTCTCTTTTTCCATTGCCCACTAAATGTTTGGATCAGAGTGAAAGTTGGGCCCTAGGGGTTTCATGGGGTGTTGCATCACATGGACGATTTAGATTTTATGATCATATCACGAGAGATGAGTTCTAAAAAAGTTCTCACGAGTTCTCATGAGAATTGGTGCGCAGGTGAGCATTCTTCTCTCTCTCTCTCTCTCTCTGACGCAGGGGAGGACGTGAGGTCGAGCACCGTCTTCCTCAAGAGGATAATTATTCCGAATCCACGGAACTTCTCTGGACTCCTCACAGAGACTTTCTCGAATCCACGAGAAAAGAGAGCAGAAATAAAATAAATTCTAAATAAATTCGAAATAGATTAATGAATCCATAAAAGATGAGTTCACAACCCTTTAAATAAGGGTACTAAGCAATGGAAAGAAATCGAATCAAACTACAACTAGACTCTAGAATTCGCGACTTACTATAAATAGTAAACTTACTATTTATAGACTTATCGTGATGTCTACTAGTGCGCAAGGTTTTCGGCCAAAAGTAGTAAGTGTCCTATTTGGCTTCACCAAACCGTTCCCCTAATTATTCTAAGCTCTTTTCACGTTGGAGAGCTCCTAAAGCCCGACGGATGAAGAGTTATAAACAAACTAAAACTTACTATTTATAGTAAAACGAAATTGAAACAGGAAACGACCATCAAATCAGGGTTTCTCGCAATTCCGAAAACGTCGCAACCCGGCGTAGCTGGTTGGTTGGCTAAAGTAGCTCGTTCTACCCCAAAATCATATATTTTTCGTCGCTTCTTTCATCCCTGATTGTGAGATACGCGATTTAAGGTCTCGATGGTCCGGATCACTTCTTTCGCCGACCGGGCCTTTTCTGATCCATCTTTGCCATGTAATTGTCCATGCGACCCGCTCTACATCACTCTCTCTCTCTCTCTCTCTCTCTCTCTCTCTATATATATATATATATATATATATATATATATATATATATATATAATCTTCATTCTCTTTTCTCATATCTCAAGATTTGGGTTTACTCTTTGCTACCTTTGTTCTGCTATAACCAAGTTGCAACTCAGATTTCCTCTAATCTTGTCTTTCACATATGGACGAAGCATATTTAAAATGATTGCCACCTTGTTTGTGAAAAGCTTGTCTTAGGAGTTATTCGCATGCCTCATCGTTGGGTAAGGATTAATTGGCGGACGTCTTCAGTAAAGCCATTCCTGCTTTCAATTATCTACATTGTATGGTGTACATGTTTTGGCAGCCTCTCAGACTACCATACTCCTCATTTTTTTGTTGACAAGGTGCACTAATCAAGTCCAATAATGTAATGAATAAATATAATAGAAATGTTCACATAGAAGGGAGTACATTTGAACTTTCACATACCAATACGTCATTTTGTGTAAATATAATTGAGTCATGCGCGCAAAAAGTGGACCACCTAGGTAATGCTTTGTTCGAAATCCACTTTCTTTTATTAGAATCATGAAAAAAGTGGACCAGATCCCCTTTCTTTTATTAGATTTGCTAAAGAAACGCTGGCTGATTGAATATTTTAAACTTTTACTGCTTGAGTTCGGCTTTTGGGATTCTCTCCTTGATGATCAGGTTTATGGTTATTCTAGAGTAAGTGGAGCGTACGGTCACAACGGTATGATCGGTTGCTTAGGATGCAAGGATGGATAGCTGGCCTTTGTAGAGGTCCTTTCGTGTGGTTCCAATGGCAGCTAGGAGCATTCCTTCCTTGGAAGAGGACGGGAAATCCTTTTCTATTCTTTCTATTTCTATTCCCTATTACAAGGCTCAATGCCCTTGTTCATCTCCTTTGATGAGGTTTGCTAGATCCATATATGATTTTAAAATTCAACTGAGTCAACTTGACTCGGTGTGATTTTGAGCGAGTCAGTACTAGAATACTTCCTCAAGGGTCTGACTTCGTCTAGAGTTGAAAAGACTCATTGAGTCAATTTGCTAACTCAGTCGAGTCGACATGACTCAAGATGACTCAAGCCAAGTTGAGTTCAATGGGTGACGTAGGGAAGGACGTGATGAGGTAGGTCGATCACCATCTTCCTCAGGGATAACTACTCCGAATCCACATAGTACTTTGGATTTCTCATAGAGTTCCTAGAATTCATGAGGGATAAAAATAAAAATAAATTCTAAATAAATTGAAAATAAATTGATTGATGAATAAAAATGAATTTACAATTCTTTAAATAATGATACCAAACCTACGACGGAGTTTTAGAATCAAACTCCAACTCAAACTCCCTAAAAACATGATTTACTATAAATAGTAAACCTAGTATTTATAGATGATCATGATTCCTACTAGACTTCATGATTTTCAGTCAAAATTAGTGTCCAATTTGGCCTAATCATGTTATTCCCCTAATTTTTCTAAGCCCTTTTCATATGTTGGGCACGACTCTTAAAACTTAAAGTACAAAAGTTATGATCAAATTAAAACTTACTACTTATAGTAAAAACGAAAATAAAAAGGACTTTCGACTGTCGATCTGATAGAATCTCGCAAATCGGGCATGGGCAACCCAATTGGATGGCTAAAGTAGCTTCTCCTACCCTGAAATCATATATGATATGTCAAAAAGCTCATTCGAGTTTTCGAGATACAACTATTTTAAGGTTCTTACGGTCTGGATCACTTCCGCCTCTGATCGGGTCTTCTCTGGTCCATCTTGAACATGAAAGTGTCCGCAGCACACTCTAAATTAATGTGCTCCAAACTCATAGTGTGAGCTTAAAAGGTAAACATCTCTACAAGCGTAGTGGAATCCATATATTTGTTGCATTTCAGCTATTTCATGTGCTTTTCCTTGCTAAGACTACTTTAGTATTAATATACTCCTATAAACATTTTTTAAAATTTAATTATTAAATACCCAGTCAATTCAACTGAGGACTCGCTGAGTCTTCAAATTGATAGGACCTGGGTAAACACCGAGTCAAGTTTTCTAGTTTTTGAACTATAAGCCCACATGCACTTCTCTTCACACGCACCTTTTGCAAGCAGAACATGTGCTGACCTTGCAAGTACGTAGGACATGGTGGTCATGATGATGACCATTCTCAAAAGAAAGGCTACTCCCATTATCTGGGCCATGCGCCTATTTCAAAAGAATTTGCCAAGGGTCCCCATCCAATCTATGGATGTGGCCCACCTAATGGCCAGAACTACATTATTGTTGTCCATGTTCATCTCGGTGGTGGGGCCACCTTATATAAACAGCCCAAAGTTGCACATGTAAGAATGGGAGAGGTTAGCCCACCAGGTGTGTAAAGGAGAGTGTGGGGCCAGTGAACCTTTCTTTTGGTAGTTAAAAAGGGCAATATATAGGCACGCACTTACACCAAAAAGGTGTGGGCATGTAGCCACAAAAGCCAAGTTCTTACATCTTCCAAATAAGAGTGTTATTTAAAGAATAATTTTTATCAATAGACTTCGAAATGTGGATGGATACTTTAGAGGAAATTCCAGTCCATGGGATGGTGGTGAATGTTGCAGGGACCACAAAGGTAATTTAATATTCTTTAGCAAATTCTACTTCCTGGATTCTAACACTACAGAACCTGAAGCTAGAGCTTTGTTGGATGGGTGTGTTGCTGTGCACGGAGAAGGGACTGACCAAGTTGAAATAGAAAGTGACTAGGTGACCGTAGTGAAAGGTTTAATTTACTTACTCAGGACTCTCCCCAGCCCGTAGTCAATTTGGTACTAGTGGGTAGAGATAAAGAAAAAAATTCTAGCTTCTTAACTACAAATTCTCCTACAGTTGGGAAATGAATGGAATGGCAGATAGCTTGGTGTTGCGGGCCTTGCACAAAACCTTAGGATCTAGCCTCCCTAAACAAACCAGAATGATGAAATAATAATGCAATGAAATAAATCAAAGCATAAACCACACCACATAAGAGATTTTTACGTGGAAAGCCCTCAAAGAGGTAAAAACCACGGGACCTCGTCCGAATCAACAATCTACTATGAAGTAGAACGTTACAACCTTCTTCACTCACGCAAGAGTGGATAAACAATAAGAGAAACAAAGAAAACGGAGAGATCTCACCGATTACGAGGACGTGGAAGCGCTGAGATATAGTAGATCACCTCTACGAGCATAACTTCCCTTCCACAAGCTTCCTCTCTCTCTCTCTCTCTCTCTCTCTCACACCTTTGATAGCCCTAAACCCTTTAGCAAACCCTTGCAAAGCTTTAGGAAACCCTCTTGCCTTACCTCTTGAATTACCTAGAAAGGCCCTACACACTCATATTTATAGATTTAGAAACTCCCTTCCACACCTTGTTGCGAAAGGTCTCAAATTTCTGCAATCCACACAAGATCCGAACTCAAATCTGCATAAGCTCGACTGGTCGAGCTGAGTCCTCGACCAGTCGAGCGACCCACTCGACTGGTCGAGCACCTCGAAGAAATTACATCAATTAGTCACTGGACTTTGAGTCGATCCTTACTCGATTGGTCGAGCAGCGCGGTGAATTACTCCGATTTTTCACCCGCTACTCCATCTCTTCTCTAAACTGAGGAGGAAAACCCCATCAAATCTCCCCCTTTCTGACTCAGGAGGAATTCACCTTCTTTAAGTCAGCCAGGTTTCTACAAGCAGCCTCAAATTTGCCATTGAGCAAAGCCTTGGTCATCATGTCTGACCCATTATCGTCCGTATGGACCTTCTCAAGCTGTAACACCTTCTGTTCCAAAGTATCCCTGATTCAATGATACCGAATCTCTATGTGCTTCGATTTGGAGTGCTGACTTGGATTCTTGCTCAAGTGTATAACACTTTGACTATCACAATAGACCACGTGCTCCTCTTGCTTCAGGTTAAGTTCCTGTAGGAACTTTTTCATCCAAAACATCTCTTTACATGCCTCTGTGACTGTAATGTACTCAGCCTCTGTTGTCGACAATGCTACAACCTTCTGTAGCTTGCTTTGCCAAGAAATCGCTTCCCCCGCAAACGTGAACATGAATCCCGATGTAGACTTCATGGAGTCTATGTCGCCTGCCATATCTGTATCTGTGTAGCCCTCTAACACAAGTTTTCCGTCACCATAGCATAGACTCAACCTGGATGCGCCTCTTAGATACTGCAGTATTCACTTCACCGCTGCCCAATGCTCTTTGCCAGGATTGGCAAGATACCGGCTGACAACACCAACCGCATATACTATGTCTGGGCGTGTACACACCATAACATACATCAAACTTCCTACAACTGACGCGTATGGTATCTTCTGCATCTCTTCCACTTCTGCCTTCGTCTTAGGATATTGCCTGTCGCTCAATCTGAAGTGACCATCCAAATGGAGTATCTTGACCGCTTCACCGATTCATATTGAATGTGATTTAGGACTTTCTCAATATACTGCTCTTGTGACAGCCAAAGCTTCCTGTTGCTTCTGTCACGAGTTATTTCCATTCCTAGGATTTGTTTGGTCGGGCCCAAGTCTTTCATCGTGAACTACTTGCCCAACTCCTGTTTCAGCTTGTCAATCTTCTTGATGTCTTTTCTCATGATGAGTATGTCATCAACGTATAACAACAAAACTAAGAAATCACCATCTGAGAACTTGCGCGTAAACACACAGTGGTCCGACTCCATTTTTTCATATCCATGCTTCAAAATAAATGAGTCGAACTTCTTGTACCATTGCCGTGTAGCTTGTTTCAGCCCATACAAGCTCTTCCTCAGCCTACACACCATATGCTCTTTGCCCTTGACTTCGAACCCCTCTGGTTGGTACATGTAGATCTCTTCTTCCAGGTCGCCATGGAGAAAGGCAGTTTTAACATCTAACTGCTCTATCTCCAGATTCATGCTAGCCGCCAACCCAAGTAACACTCGTATGGACGTCATCTTCACCACTAGTGAAAATATCTCCTTGAAGTCTATGCATTTCCTCTGACCAAACCCTTTCACCACAAGTCTGGCCTTGAACCTCGTCTGTGAATTCTTCTGCCCAACCTTGTTTCTGAACACCCACTTATTGCTCAAAGCTTTCTTGCCCTTAGGCAATTTCACCATATCATAGGTGTGGTTCTTATACAAGAATTTCATCTCCTCTTACATAGCTTTCAACCATTCCCCCTTATGCTCGTCAGCTAGGGCCTCATAATAATCTTCTGGCTCTCCTCCATCAATCAGCATAATGTACTCATGCGGCGAGTATCTCTTGGACGACTGTCTGTCCCTAGATGACCTCCTCACCTGTGGCTCAATAGGTGGATCAAGTGGGGGCTGCTCCCCTGGTCCATTTTCTGAAGGAACTCCCTCGTCCTCTGCACCCTGCTGTACTCCCCCGTCATCAGGCACAACGGGAGGAATAATCGGATCCATGTCCTCTAGCTCACCTGAACTAGGCTGGTTCTTCTCTAGCTTACCAATGTCTTCTATACACTAATCTTTAAAGAAAACCATATCTCTGCTCCTGACGAGCTTCCTCTCGGTCGGATTCCACAATCTGTAACTGAATTTTTCATCACCGTACTCCAAAAACACACACAGTCTGATCTTCATATCGAGCTTGGACCTCTCGTCCTTTAGTACGTGAACAGATGCCCTGCATCCAAACACCCTGAGATGACTGTACGATAGATCTTGTTCAATCCATACATTCTCAAGTACTTCTCCATTCAACGGGGCTGATGGAGACCTATTTATCAAATACACCGTCGTGTGCATTGCTTCTCCCCAAAACGTCTTGGGCAACTTCGCATGGGATAACATGTATCTAATTCTCTCTACAATGGTGCGATTCATTCGCTCAGC
This sequence comes from Magnolia changhungtana, assembly GCA_030180095.1. Taxonomy (NCBI): domain Eukaryota; kingdom Viridiplantae; phylum Streptophyta; class Magnoliopsida; order Magnoliales; family Magnoliaceae; genus Magnolia; species Magnolia changhungtana. The sequence continues at coordinate 3,168,493 of JASAUF010000629.1, read as the reverse complement.
CACACCATTATGTTGGGGGGTCTTGGGAACTGTATGTTCATGTCGTATACCCAGGGACTTACAATACTGATGAAAGTCGCTAATGTATTCACCACCATTGTTAGTGCGGATGCACTTCAATGATCTACTTATCTCTCTCTTAACCATAGCATGAAACAATTTAAACACACCAAAGACCTCGTCCTTGGATTTCAAAGTATAAACTCAAACCCTCTTAGATGCATCATTTATAAAAGTGACAAAATATAATACCTCACCTAAGGTTTTTGTCCTCATAGGACCACAAATATCAGAATAAACCAAATCTAATGTATGCACTTTATTAACATGAGAAGTAGTTTTAATAAATGAAACTCTATGTTGTTTCCCTGATAAACAATCAATACAGGTTTTGAAAGGTGTACCTATCACGTCTGGAAGGAGCTGCTTCCTCACTAGTAGCTGAAGCCCTTTTTCACTCATGTGGCCTAGACGCCTGTGCCACATGTCAATAGCTGAATCTTCCGCTGCGTTCAACCCACTCTTGTACACATTGACACTTGCCTTGTAAAAGGTGCAACACTTCTTTCCTCTGGCTGCAATCAACGAACCCTTAATGAGCTTCCATCGCCCACCAGCAAACCGACTTTCAAAGCCATCATCGTCCAACCTTCCCATCGACATCAAGTTGAGGCGAATGTCTGAGATATGCCTCACATTCCTAAGAACCAATGTGCAGCCCACATTGGTTTTCACACAAATATCACTGACCCTTACGATCTTCGATATGCCATAATTTTTCATCTTCACAGTCCCATAGTCACCTAACTTATAGCTTGTGAAGAATTCCCTACGTGGAGTCGTATGAAAAGAAGCTCCTGAGTCAATCACCCAGTCGGTATCCTGACTCGTAGCCATGAGACATATATCGTGATCTGCTAAAAGAATAACTACAACGTCGCCATCTGAAGCGACCGTAGTGGAATCTGATTAATCTTCCTTCTCTTTTTCTTTTCCTTTCTTGTCATTCTTCTTACCACGACACTCATGCTTGTAGTGGCCCTTCTTGCCACAGTTCCATCATTCAACATCATTTCTGTTACTCAACTTACCTCTTGATTTATCTCGAGCCTTCCCACCCTTCCTGTTCTTTCCTCTCTCTCGTACCTATGTCACAAGGGCCTCTTGCTGAGTAGACCCCTGAGACTTCCTCCTTGTCTCCTCATTGAAGAGACAGCTAGCTAGTAACCTGTTCCATGAAAATCTTTCCGTCTGGCACGAAGTTACTTAGAGACACCACCAATGTCTCCCAACTGTCAGGCAATGAACTAAGTAATAGCAAAGCCTGCAATTCATCATCCAGGACCATCTTCATAGCGGAGAGCTGATTCACTATATTGCTGACCTCATTCATGTGCTCGGCCACAGAACCACCATCCTTGAACTTAAGAAATTCACAAGTTGCCTTATTAGAAAACTTTTATTATCGGCGGTCTTCCTCTCATACAGCCCTTGTAATTTTAGCCATATGCTAGCGGCTGAGGTCTCTGTAGACACATGGTGGAATACGGAATCGTCCAACCATTGTCTAATAAACCCCACTGCCTTCCAGTCCATCTTCTTCTAATCATCATCAGACATATCCTTGGAGAATATAGGTCCTTGTAATAAAACAAGTCCTACATCTTAGCCTTCCATATAGTCCAGTTAGAAACATTGAGGCTGATCATCCTTGATGAGCCACCTTCCATAATTCAAAACCGATCCTACCCGTTCAATGAACTTAGCTCTGATACCACTTTGTTGGGGGCCTTGCACAAAACCTTAGGATCTAGCCTCCCTAAACAAACCATTATTATTCCATAATAATGGTTTGTTTAGGGAGGCTAGATCCTAAGGTTTTGTGCAAGGCCGCCAACACTTGGCCCAGTTGGAAAGCCATGGCTCCTCTTATGGGCATGTTGTTCCTTGACTACGTAACTTTGTCCCATAAAGCATGCTGGTTTATAGACACCTATACAATGTCTTTCAATTTGAGAGGTACCGGATACACCTCCATTTTCTTCCACCCCTCTTTAACTTCTATGTGAAACCCCTTCTCAACCTCTCCATTCTCATGAATTATCGGCCTACAATATTGAAAGTGGCTCCTTTAGGAAACTTCTTAGTCAACAATATTTATTAATTCCTCATTCACTCCTATTATTACTTAATGACAATCCATATACTTTGTTCGGGTCTGACTAATTTTAAATCATTTACATACTAAATCGCCTCCCCATAAATCTAGTTTTATGTTTATGCCCTCGTCTTGTCAATCAAAACATTGTCATTTTCTCACAAAAAATATCATGATCTCTTTCTACATATGCTTTATTAACTTGTCCATAATTGATACAAAAAGATCATCACTACACCAAAATTGTGAATTTGCGACGGATTTGGTCCGTCGCAAAAAAGGCTTGGTTTGAGGACGAACTTAATCCGTCGCTAACGAAAAACGTCTGTCCTGCCCAAATTTCCTATGGATTGTGGGGGATTTAGCGACAGACCCTATCCGTCACTAAAATGGAAGTGACGAATTAAATCTGTCACAAATCGAGATTTTGTGACGGATTTTGGTCCGTCACAAACTACCGCCCCTATCGATGTACTTAATTTGCTTTTGCGATGGATCAGTCCGTCGTAAATTGACTTTTCCCCTGCATTTATTTTTACGACGGATTTCCATCCGTTGCAAAGTACCGCCCTTAGCCACCTATTTTATTTGCTTTTGTGACCGATCACGGTCCGTCGTAAATTGACTTTTACCCCTGCATTTTTTTACGATGGATTTTGGTCCGTCGTAAAGTACCACTGTCACGCCCCGAAATTCACGTACTGAGTGTGCACCCTCAGACATGAGTTACGGACCACGACTCGTACACTTAGTGTACTTAAACCAGTGGGTCACATTATTTACTAGAGGTACAATCAAATCTGAATTCTATGTTCCCATTAACCTCTATCAATACATTCATGTCAACTTGATCTAGTCTCAAACATTTATCACCACACATCAAAAGAAAACAAAAATTTAAAATAACAAAATAAAATAAATTGAGACTTTTATTTGAGTCATTGGAATCATCAAGTTATTAAAAAAATAAAATAAAATTTAAATTTAAAGTCATTCTAAAACAGAAATAAAGTAATAATAGGAAACAGATGTCTCATTTAATTATTCTACTGGTCCAACGATGTAAGCTTGTCTTCAGTTAAATACGGCCACTGATCCCGTGGATCATCCACTGGTTTGACTTCATATTCTTGCTCTTGAGTCGTTCTATCTGCTTCAATTCCATCTGTACGGTTTTTCCATCAATAAACCGTCAGCGGCTTGCCCGATGAGTGAACCCATCATGGTTCGTGCACAGTACAATTAAAATAATACATACAAGTAAAACATAAAAATCAGAAATACAATGCAAATAATTAAAGCGTATGCTATGAATGATACTGATGATGCATCAAGTGGGTATAAATAGAAACCATCCACTTGCTTGAGTTGGATATCGACAACCCGCATCTGCACTTGGCAGGCTTTTACCGTTGGTAGGCATGGGCAAGGCCCGCATCCCCCCCATTGGGCAGGCTTCCACATATAGTGGGCTTCTAGTGGGTACAATGGGCTGTCCCCTAGGTAATCGCACAAAAGTATTAATGATGCCAGGCATGAATGTTTGATGCAGCAGTAATCATATCAGCAGTCAAATACATCTCTCCTTATGAGAGGCCTTTCACATGTTCATAATCCAAGAATATCTCAGCACTAATCAGTTTATAAACAATTTAATTAAGTCATTCACAACAACAAATTATTTTAATCATATGGAGAGGAAACATGTTGGGATTACTCACCTGATGATTTAAAGAAGAATCCGATGGAGTGGATCAAAAATTACCTATAAATAATCCATATGCAGTACACCATAACATTAAAATATATATATTAAACTCATGAAATATTTGATTTGTTTTGATTACTAATTACGGTCTTACATGGGAGTGATACTTAAGTAACATACGTAATAGATAGGGTTCATCGTATCTATCTCAGCCCAAAAGACCCACTAGATATCTTATAAGATGAACCACCACATGGATGGCTTGGATCTTCTAATAGCATGTCATAATGATACCTAATTTAGCTTATGTATATTTTGTCATAAACATGCATGCGACTTATATAAGTTTTACCGTGCATCAGAAGGTGGAGTTACATCATATTATATATATGTAAAACACATTTATTTTATATGGGTCCTATTACAGGGATCTGGATTGACTATATGGTTAACATTGCTATATTGACCATTGATAAAAATTTTCAATCTAATCTGAAATATGTGGGACCTGTAATAACGTAAACGATTATTGTACAACTACTACTATTTTCTTTCTGTATGGGTCACACACATTTTAGATATGTCCTAAATTTACACTCTTAACCCATAATAACCTTCCAAATCAAATGGATGGATTGGATACAATGTATACATCACTGTGAGTCCACAATCTGATGACCCAAGATGGTTTCTAACGTTAAAAGCCGCACTTGGTTTCAACGCTGACAATCAAACTTTATTTTTTGTACTTATTTATTTATTTATTTTTTTTGATAGGTCTCATGAAAATCTAAACCATGAATGAGATAGGTAATCTCCTCATAAAAGACGAGCCAAAAAATCTACTTGAAATAACACTTTTGTGGCCCACAAGAATATTCGAAGGTGCCCATTCAATTTTCAGTATTTAAGGCGATGTGATCCATATGAGTTTTCTTTCGAATAAAATTTTCAACCCCAAGACTTTTAATTAGTGACAAGATTATTAGACGGTACGGATTTGACACATACATCAAGAAAGCCCCGTATATAAGGTCCATAAATCCAGACTAATTCCAGTAACGTAAATAGCCCAATTTCACTTTTACACGCTGGAGTGTTTTTTACACCCACTCTATATTGTTACACTTTTATCATGATAACCCATACCTAATATGTGTGCATAAGATCTATTCCTTTCACTACTTTACTAACATAGTTTTAGGACATTGGTAGAAAAATGAGGTAGATTCGTTATTCTGATGGATCATACTGTCATGAATCAACACTGATCGTTCTTCCACTATTTAAACATATGCATTTCTTATTTCAAACCCTCCTAACTTTCTATGTAAGATCCAATTTGTTCATTGGTCCACCCAATTATATTTTAATGGTCAAAATCATTGGTATCTCCATCGGAACTCCCTACGGCCCCGATGGATATTCCAATGGCGACTGCCTAATGAATTCTATTTTGCATATTGTGGCTTATCAAAACCTTAGTTTAGCCTAATTTTTGGAGGTTTCTCATATTTTGGTCCTTGGAACCTAATAGACGGAATTGATCGGGCCATGTAAGCAAAATAAGTCAAATATGTAATTCAAGTAAAATAAACAAAAAGACTTACGTGTTTCCTTTGATTTCTTGTTACATGCGTAAGGCGTTCCATGGTGCATCGTGCATATACACACATATGATATATGTGCATATGCATTGCACCCATGGTAGATCCACATCGTCCATCACGTAGACTTAAGACATAATAACATAACGAAAAAAAAAATCTAAATTAAAATACAGTAAGTACTAACCTCTGCAAGCCGTCCATCCACTAATTTCTCTCTCTCTCTCTCTCTCTCTCTTTTTATTTAATCGACGAGAAGTGTCCCTCCTTATAAAAAAAAAATAGAGTCGCTCGGATAAGATAATGATGAGAGAGGTTGTAACTGTTTTAATCTCTTTAAAAAATAAAATTTTAAAATTTTAAAATTTAAGAAACCGTAAAATTTTGGAGTTGTTACAACCACCCCTACCGACATATTTTATTTTCTTTTGCGACAGATCATGGTCTATCGTAAATTATTTTATTAGTATAAGTTTTTTTAAAAAAAAGAATTTCAAGTCTTTAATTGAATTTATTATATTTAAGATTATTTTCTTTTAGTTGATTGAATGCAACTATATATATATATATATTTTATCAATTGAGTGGAAATTTAATTTATTATTATTATTATTATTATTGTTATTATTATTATTATTATTATTATTATTATTATTATTATTATTATTATTATTATTTTGCTTTAAAGCTGATATTTGAATGCATTGGAATATCGCACAAAAAATCCCACTATACATCCTTCGTATTATAGGAAATGAAGTTTGAAAAAAATTATGATTAAAAAGAATCAATATTTTGATATATAATTGACATTTTCGAAAAGAAAATTGAGAGGTTTAAAAAATTTTATGATTTTGAAAAAAATCATTGAAAATAAAAAAAAAAAAAAATTAACGGTGTTTGAGAAAAGTTGAGATTTTGAAAAAAAAATAAAAATTATGATTTAATAAAAATCAAGATTTTGAAAAAAAAAAAAAAAGAAGAGTAAATTTGATAGTTTTGAAAAAAAAAAATAGATATTGAAAAAAATGATATTTTGAAAAATAAAATCAAAAAGATTAAAACAATTGTGAAAATTTTGACAACTTAAAAAATGAAAATATTTTGAAAAAGAAATTGAGATTGTGTTTTGAAATTATTATTTTTTTTGAGATGTTTGCAAAAAAATATATTTTAAAAAAGGAAATGGAGAAGCTCGTAAGATTTGAAAAAGAAAATTGACATCTTGAAAAAGAAAATTGAGAGTTCAAAAAATTATGAATTTGAAAAAAAAAAATGTGATTTAAAAAAAACATTGAGATTTTGACAAAAAAAATTAAAAATTTGAAAATAAAATGGTGCTTTTGAAAAAATAAAATAAAATTGGCATTTTGAAACGTTTGAGAAGTTTGAATAAATTGTTAAGTTTGACAAAAAAAAAAAAAGATTTTAGGAAAAAAAATCGAGATTTTAAAAATAAAAATTCAAAATTTGTATGTTGAGAAAACAAATTGAAATGTTTGAGAACAAAAATGAGATTTTGTTAAAAGTTTTGAAAAAAAACAAAGATTAAAAAATGGACATTTTGAAAAAAAAAAATGAAGAATAGATTTTTAAAAAGAAATTGATATTTATCTGTGGAAAAGATTAAGACTTTTTACTAAATTAGTAGGGACATCTACTAATTGAACCACTAACCGTTTCAGAAACATTCACTTGTGAAAACTGATAGCCCAAGTATAATGAAGTGTAATTGTAAGAATAACTTATAATGATGAGATTGATCAAATTCTATGATCAGGCCATCCTAAGGTTCATCTGAATGGTTAGATATATTTGGAACATGCTAATTAGAATAGAGAACAAAAATCTGCTCAATATGACCTGCAACGAATCAGATCCATCCAGAACACTCTTTAAATGGGCATGATCAGTTTGTTTAGATCTAGATTGATTTTGGACAATCTGATCGGCCTAGATTAAAGAGTAAATATAACTTCAGATGTTTAGATTACATTTCACTCAAATCTGATCGTTGGATCGCAAGATATGGCCCATCATATTGTTGATCAATCTTGTCTACTTAATATCTTTCTCTTCTGAAGCCTAATTGCGGTGAGTAACTAGTCAAATTGAAACTCTTGATTAGCAGAATAGAGTGAATGGATCAAATTTCTAAATTTGGCCAAATATTTATGTCCCATAACTTACTGACCTCATGAAGACCCAAGAAATGATGTCACTAAGTTCCGTGAGCCCCGCCATGATGTGTTATATCCACACTATTCAATCATTTGGAGAGATCATTTTAGGACATTAGCCAAAGAATGAGGCAGATCCAAAGGCTAAGTGGACCCCATCAGAAAAAACAAGTGGGGATTGAACGCCTACCATTCTAAATTTCTTATGGGTCGTAGAAGTTTTCGATCAAGCTAATATTTGTGTTTTCCCTTCATCCATGTATTTGTTAACTTATAAACAAATTAGATCTAATATAAACATCATAATGGGCACTAGGAAGGTTTCAACGGTGCATATCACTATCCCTGCTGGATTATGTGGTGGGGTCCACTTGAGCTTTGGATTTATCTCATTGTTTAACTCATGCCCTACAATGATCTCTCCAAATGGATGGACGATGTGGATACAACACAAACATCATAGTGGGTCGTCCCACCGAACTTGGACACATCACTTCAGTAGTGAATTTGCATCTCCACTCGTTGTTATAAAAACCCATTGTTTTAGTAGTGTTTATTTGCAATCCAACTTGTTGATAATGTAAAGAAGATCTGGATGAAGGGAAATTCCAAAGATCAAATTGATCCAAAACTTTTGTGACCTGCAAAAGGTTTTTAATGGTTATTCATCATTGTTTTGATTGGTATGGCTCACCTGAGATTTGGATCTTCTTATGATTTGCAATGACATCCTAAAATATAATGGAAAAACATATGGATGGTGTGGATATATAGAAATATATAAAGGTGGGCCCTACACGTTAGGGTAACACCCATGAAGGAGTTAACTAAATTGGAAAATGGTACTATCAGGTCAACCTCATGGAACTTCCCATGAGGTCGAGCTGTGTGGGCCCCATCATGATGTGTGTAGAACATTTGATGTGTCCCCTTTAAGTCATAGGATATCCCAAAAATCAACCATATACAAACTCAAGTGGGCCATAGCATTTAAAATTATGTGAATACATCCTAAAATATATAAAAGTACTTGGTGGGGCCCACATGAGTCTTGGATGTGGCTGAAACTTAGTCTTACCCTCATTTAAGTGGGACACACATAAATAATGGGCTGGTTCTATGAATCACATCTAGGTGGGCCCGATATATGATTATGATTGTTTTAATGGGAGGATAACTCCTCTCAGCTATAGTATGTGGTGTGGACTACCCAAGTCTTGGATTGACTTAATTTTTAAGCCCATTGCCCACCATGGAATGGTACATCTGACTGAAAGCGTATATTCATCATAGTCTTCTGAATCATATCGCATGACAAAAATGTATATAATTAAATCAAATTAACACTTAAATGCTAAGAAAACTAATGTGATTGAAGGGTTAAACATGAAATATTTGAATCTCAACATACCCCCAACCAACATTTTGCTTGTCAGACCCATAACCTAGTGTCCATTCCATTCTGTTAGGTCCCGCGGTCCTTCTGGCTGAATTCCAGTGACCCGCGACCTATACGTAGCGTTTGCGATCATCCCTAAGTTCCACCCTGTAAACCCGAACCGATTCGACCCGAAACCCATTCTTTTGAGACCGCGTCGTCGCCGCAGTTCCAACGCCGCATCTCGTGCTCCAATCCGAGGTGTAAATCAAAAGATGTACCCCGCACAATATTTGGACCGTTGATCGTGATTGTAGGACCCACCTATTGCATGTACACGTTTCCCTAGGTGATGACATCACCCTAGTCCACATTACCTATAGCCTACCCTACCTAGCCTAGCCTATAGCCCAACCTGCCTAGCCTAGCAATCATGGATTTTTCTTCTAAAAAATAATCATTTCTCTCCCAATCCCATGTGCCATGATGGCTTTTCTTCCTAAAACCTATGAGTATCTTACAAACCCATGATTACTTTGCCACAACTCCCCATCTCTCTCTTTCTCCCTCATTCATTCTCTCCCCCATTTGCAAGAGAACTTGGGACGTCCCACCCTTCTCAAACTTTCCAGCCCCTTCTTCCCTTAATCCCCCTCAATCTACCCCTCTAAAACCCATCTCCTCCATTAAAACAATTCCATTGGAGCTAAAGAACCTAAGGCTAGAAGAATAGAGGTGGGTGTACTCCTAGGACTAGTTTTCTGATTTTTCCTTCATAGAATCTTGTTTCTCATTCTTGGGAGCTTGTAAGACCTGCCAATCAATGGTGGAGGCCCTCCTTGACTCCATAGGTGTGGCCCACGGCCCATCTTTATGCATGTATGAGCCATGATGGGGCCATTCTCCATGGACCCCATCATGATGATTTTCCTTTGATCCATAGCTCGATGGGTCATCTAGACCCTAGATCCATGGTGGGGATGGTATCCTCACCTTAAATTTTGATTGTGGGGCCCATGCATGCATGGATCCATATGCTATCTTGATGTATTATCATGATGTGTGGTTGTGATTGGTGGAGAGGGACTCATAATGGCGGAGCCCTTCTTCCTATGGCCGTGATCTTCTCTCTCTCCCTCTCTTATTATTTTCCTGATGTGTGTGGCCCACTTGGTGTGCCTAGGATGTCCAAACCATCCAGCAAGGTGGAACGCCCTTGCTGTCCATTTCATAGACATTGGGTGTCCCACTTGCTGTCCATTTGTGACATGCAAGGAGATTTGATGTGGAGTCTTGGTTTGGGGTTTGTGGGGCCCACTAAGGTAGGACACATCATGATTTATTTGAGGTATTTCTCCTTGTCCAGCAGCTTATGGACTGATATGTCCAGCAACATATTATTGTCTAGATTTTTTTGGGCCATTGTTGCTGATTTTTGCATGGGGGTTTAGCCTTGATTTTAGCCTTATTTTCTTCCCAATGTGGGGTGTTTTTCTGAGGTATGGACCCCACCTTGATGTATGATGAGTCCCACTCCATCCACCCTTGATTGGAGCCCCATGGAGCAAGCCCAAGAGGGCTGGACGGTCTAAGTTTCTGGACCATCTAACAGTCCTGCATGAAGGAAAAACACATATATCAGCTTGGTTTTGGAGATGGTGGGCCACTCATGTGGACCCCACTTGTTATTCATTCATCGGTACATGTAATCCACCCATTTTACCCTTGATTAGGCAGGCCTGGGCCCACTCCATTAGGTGTACAAGATAGGGACAACAACATTCCAGCAGCAGAATTTTATTTAAAAAAAAAAACCTTGCTGTCCAGATTTTTGTTTTTTGTTTGTATGTATGTATGACCTCTCCCCTTACCTCCCTTGTAGTCCACCTTGCTGGGACCCACCTCAGGTGTATGTGGACCATCTTGACCACCCATTTTTGGGGGTTACTATGGCTAGGCCAGCAGCCCGCTTGCTGGACGTTCCAGCTAGGCTGACGTCTAGCAGGGGCTGGCCGTCCTTCCCATATGGCTCACCTTGATGATGTGTATTGTCCACGCCGTCCTCCCCTCCATGTGGCCCACTTGGATGTGGTCCAACCCCTGGTGGGACGTCCACAAGTGGGGCCCGCCTTGAGCTTTGTAGGGGCCAGCCGTCCATCCCATTGGGACGCCCATGACCGCCTAGACCGTTTGGGCTGCTGCTGGACTTGCATCCAGCAGCAGGCCCACCTTGATTCATGTGTTGTATACTCGCCTTCCATCTAGTGGGGCCCACTGTGATAATTAAGGGCCACCATAAAGTCCATGTTCACTCAAAATTTCTATCGGCTGGACCCCGGCAGGCCTAGGAAGTTGGTGGGCTGGATGTCCAACAAAGGCCCTAAGAAAAATCTATATGTAGCTGGAAGTTGTGAGGTTGTGGGCCCACTAGATTGAGGGTGATGAGTACTCACTTTATGTAGGTAATTTCCTGCGATTATCGGACTCCATTAGTGCCTTGTGAGGCCTGCCTTTCGCTGATTGTTTGAGGACCAAGACAGTCTAGATTTTTGGACGTCTAGCCTGGAGCCCAGTTTTGTGTATGGGTTGCTTACCTATTGTGCTGAACCTTGTGGGCTGATATATTGCATGTAATTGGATCCTTATTGCCCATCTATCTTGACCAGTCTTGGGCTTAATTGTAAGGCCCATCTTGGTGAATCTTGGATATGCCTTACCTATGTATTTAGGCATATGGGCTTCACATGAGGCCCATCATAATGCATGTATTCGTTGGCCATGACACTTGGGCTGTGGTTTGCCTCATTAAGCCCATGTTGATGTATGTAGGCTTTGTGCTATTTTTTGAGGCCCATCATGTGATATGAGATGTTATGGATTGCTGCCCATTTTCTTTTCATAGTCGTATCCGGGCCATGAGCCTTGTTTTAGCTAGATTCCTTGTTAAGCTGCCTTCTAGAGGACAATGGTGGTTAAATGTCCACATTGTGAACCTCTCTAGGCCCTTTTGTTAGACCCATTTTCATCTATTGGGCCCATAATATTGCTTACCTAGACCTTGTGGGCTACCCCAAATCGTTGGGCCCCCACTATTGGTTATACTTCTTCCAAACCATGTAAAATCATCTAAGTACCTAGACCCGACCTTGTTAAGAGGAGAGTACAACATCAACGCATGTTATACTTAGTTATCTTCATGATTCATTCCCATGTGCATCATATATATGCTTGGTTGAGGAGTGACTGATCATGGTATGTGCCATTGGACAAGTTGTTTATGGGACTTCCTGAGTGATGGAGTTGCCCCACAGGAGCGCGCTGTATGCGTAGGACTGATGCATGGTTGATTGGTATAGTTTGTTAGATAAATAATACACAACGGAGGATAGAAGAAAACGATAACGAAACGATCAGATCTGTCAGGTTCAAGGCTTGACTTCTATAATCAATTTCTCAAGACAGATTTGCTGCCCTTTTTCTGGAATTTCCAGCAAGTGCAAACAAAGGAAGTCTGCAAATTGTCTTCAGGATACAATGAACACTCAATCCGATTTTCAACACGAAAATTTGCACATTTAAGTGTTGCACAGATCTCTAGTTTTGACACCGATATGCCTTAAGACGTTCAGAGAAAACTCAGTAAGAGATTAAATCGAGAGTAATTGCACAGGAGATGATCTAATCTTAATGATTTTTTGAGTATATCTTCTGGATTATAGAATCCAGGATTTATATCAATTGAAAGGTTATGGATTTCATCCTGAAGAGGTGCAAAAGTGCCTCTTCGAAAAATCCATACCCATTCACAGCAAATAATTGCCTTCCATGAAAGGACATGACTCTTTGTCAGTTATTTCGTACTATTCGCATTGAAAAGCTTATCCAACAGAAAAAGCTCAGATCCACATAAGCGACACATGGCATAAGTGCCACATGTACAATCATGTCACAATTACTCTCAATTAATAAAAAAAGGTAATAAATCATCGGGGTACCATGGCCCAAAATTTGAACCGAGTGCCAAAAAGACTAAGGTTCTTATTGCTCCTTTCTGCGACGATGCGCACGTGCGAAGTGCTAAGTGCGCCTAATAAAGCGCCAAAAAGCGCCATACATGCTGCTGTATGGCAGCTGCTCATGACCGTCCTCGAGGAGATTTGAACCCTGGTTGCATAAGCAAAAACTCCTTCTCTTACCGACTGGCTATACACACTATTTATGGAAAGTTTAAATAATTAATATATTTATTTACTTTCTAAAAATAACTTTTATTTTTGAAATTTATTTTTTTATTTTTAAAAAAACACAACAATCCCCCTCAATTTCAAAATAAAATCAGATTCTGGAATGAATGGCATATCAGTATAAATAGGTGCATAAGTGAAGGTATCTTTTGGATTTGAACATTTACTTTAGTGTATATGTATCAAAGTTATGCCAGGTACTTAGTGACCCATTAGTCTTGAACTAAGGACCTTATATGACTCACCGGACACATAACACACATCTATTCATATATAACTGGAGATCTTTAAGTTCGCACATTTCTGGCCTTGTGCGTATCCTTATTTCATGAGTATTCTAGAGACGATCCCAATCTCTTCAAAAGCGGCCTCACTTCTCTACTCATATAGGTAGATCTATCAAAGATAATTCTGCTTCATCTCAGCAAAGTCTGCTTATAGATCTATTAAGAGTTAGTACTCAGCCTCTTATGAAATGCAGAAACCAAACACTAGACTTTTAGGAATGAGACTCAAATTTTCTTTTTCTAGTGTATATTTCAGTCACATACTTGACTTGTTTATCCCTTTGAACCTAGCCTATATTTCAAAACATAGGTAGGGTTGCCATCAAGAGTGAAAGTTACATCTTTATGGATCTTAGTCCCATTCCTTTAGTAGTTCTTCTTATCTGATCTCTTGATAAACCTTTTGTCAAGGGATCTGCTAAGTTCAGGATGGATTTAACATATTCCACTGTGATTACTCCATCTCTGAGCAATCCTTTAACAAAGTTATGCCTTAGACCTACATTTCTAGACTTACCATTATAAGTCTTACTCATAGCACGACAAAGAGTAGCCTGACTATCACAAAAGATAGATATGGCAGGAGTAGGTTTCGGCCAATACGGAATTTCCAACAGTAGGTATCTTAGCCATTCACCTTCTTTACAAGCAGCACCAAGTGCAATAAACTCACTTTCCATTGTAGAGTGAGATATGCACGTTTGTTTCTTAGATGCCCATGATATTGCTCCTCCTCCAAGAGTGAATATCCAGCCACTTGTAGATTTTGATTCTATGCTATCTGCATTCCAGCTTGCATCGCTGAATCCTTCAAGTACAGTGGGATATGATTTATAATGCAGTCCATAGTCTATGGTTCCTTTTAGATACTTTAAAACTCTCGAAATCGCATTCCAGTGTACTTGTCCTGGATTACTGGTATACCTGCTTAGCATTTCTACGGTGAATGCTATATTGGGTCTAGTGCAATTCATTGCATACATTAAACTCCCAATAGCACTTCTATATTCTTGTTGTGCTTTACATCTACCAGTATTTTTAACCAATTTAATACTTGGATCAAATGGAGTTGAAACCAGTTTACTATTATAATGATTAAACTTCTTTAACACTTTCTCTAGATAATGAGATTGTGTTAAGGCTATTCCATCATTAAGATTATAAATCTTAATACCTAATATTATATCGGCTTTCCCCATATCCTTCGTGTCGAAGTTGGTACTTAGAAACTTTTTAGTTTTTTTCACACAGTCCTCATTTGGTCCAAATATTAACATATCATCTACGTATAGGCAGATAATAATTTGACCTTTAATATATGTGCACTTATCTGCTTGGTTTACTCTAAAACCATTAGATTGCACTACTTGATCAAACTTCTCATGCCATTGTTTAGGTGCTTGCTTGAGCCCATAGAGAGATTTGACTAGTTTACACACTTTCTTCTCTAGCCCAGTTGAACAAACCCTTCAGTTGTTCCATATAGACTTCCTCATCTAGATCACCATTTAAAAATGCCGTTTTGACATCCATTTGATGGATTACTAGGTGGTGAATTGCTCGCAAGAGCAATTAAAGTCCTAATGGAAGATATTCGAGCAACAGAGCATATGTATCGAAAAAATCGATACCTTCCTTTGTCTAAATCCTTTGGCTACCAATCGAGCTTTAAACTTATTTATGGTTCCATCAAGATTGAACTTTCTTTTAAAAATCCACTTACATCCTATAGGCTTTGAACCTGGTGGAAGATCAACCAAACACCATGTGTTATTAGAGACTATGGAATCCATTTCATCGTTGATGGCTTCCTCCAAAATCAGTACATCGGAGATGAGAGAACTTCACTAAGTGTTGATGGATCACTTTCGGTACTTAGCGGTAGAGTAATCTCTTTTCTTATTTCATTTCTATCTCCTTCTATAAGGAACATATAGAAATCTGGGCCAAAAGATGTTTCTTTTCTTGCCCTTTTCGATCTCCTTAGTTCATTTCCCTCTGGATGAGTTTTATATTTATCATGAAAGTTATTATGCTCTTCGTTCATTAGTTCTATTATATTTTCATCAACTGTCTGTCTTTTTTGTATGATTATTCATATAGTCTTTGTATACTATATTTTCAAAAATATAGCATCCCTAGACTCTATAATCATGTTTTTGTCAGCAAAAGAAGTTTGTTCTAGAACCAGGAATCTATATACGGGACTATGAATTCCATAACCCACAAAAGCACACCTGATTCCTCTAGGACCTAACTTTACTCTCTTAGAATCAATAATCCTTCTGCTATACTTCCCCACACTTTGAAGTAATGAAGATATGGTTTCTTCTTTTTCCATAATTCATATGGGGAGATATCTAATTTTTGTGTGGGATGACATTTAGAATACGGTTTCTTTGTTAACAATGCTTCCCCCACAAATTTAGTGGTAATCCGTAATTTAATATCATACGCTTGATCATCTCAACTAATGTCCTATTTTTGCGTTCCGCTAGGCCATTTCTTTGAGGTGTGTAAGGTGTCAAATTCATGGATTATACCATTTGATTCACAAGTCGTTGAATTCATTAGAAGAGTACTCACCCCTCTATCACTTCTTAGGGCTTTAATCCTTACATTTAACGATTTTCCACTTCGGCCTTATAAAGCTTAAACTTTTCAAAGGCTTCATCCTTAGATTTTATCAAGTATACATAGGAAAATCTAGTGAAGTCATCGATAAATGTGATAAAATACCTTTTTCCTCCACGAGTTAAGGTATTATTTAAATCACAAATATCAGAATGAATTAGCTCCAAGGGTTGTGATTTTCTCGTGCCAGTCCCAAACGGTTTTCTGGTTATTTTAGAATGGGCACACACATCACATTTCCCTTCTTGTTGTATTTCATATTTTGGTATAAGTCCCAGGATCATCATTCTTTTCATTGAATGATAATTAACATGACCTAGTCTAGCATGCCATAAAGATATAGAATCCACTATATAAACGGAAACATCATTATTATTATTATTAATATTCAGTTTAATCATACCATTACATGAATATCCTTTGCCAACAAACATACCATTCTTGGTGATAATCAACTTATCAGATTCAATCACCATTTTGAATCCTCTCTTATTGAGAAGATCGCCTGACACTAGATTTTTAGACATGTCAGGTACATGCAATACATTTGTTAGTGTCAGTCTTTTGCCTGATGAAAACTGAAGCTCGACTGTTCCTTTTCCAACAATGTTCACACGAACGTTATTACCCATCTTTACTTCTTGTCCAGTTGTAATACTTTCATAGGTCTTGAAGAAGTTTCGGTCCTTCGATATGTGAATGGTTGCACCAGTATCTAGCCACCATCCACCATCGGATATTCTCTGTTAGCTTCAGAACCATTGCTACAAGTTGGTCTTCGCCATGTTAGCCCGAGCTTTCAGTTGTTTCTTCCTGTGTCGACATTCCTTTATGTAGTGTCCAGGCTTATTGCAGAAGTGACACTTGCCCTTTTTCTTTCCCTTTTTCTTAAACTCTGTATCTTTCTTTGGGGGAATAGATTTGGAGTTCTGCATTTTTGGCTTGTCATCTTCTACAATATTTGCTTTGGAATGATTTTCCGAAGCACTTTCTTTCTTGTCTCGGTTTCTGGACTCTTCTTCTATACGAAGATGTCGTTGAAGCCCTTCAAGAGTGTACTTCCTTTCATCATGTTTCAGCTTTCTTTTATAATCAAACCATGATGAGGGTAATTTTGCAATTACCACACCGACCAGAATTCTTCGGAAGATCTATACCACCAATCTTCAATTCATCAACCAAGTTCTGTAGTTCGGTTACTTGAGAGAGAATTGGCTGATCATTTTTAAACTTGAAGTGGACATAATTGTCGATCAGAAATTTCTGAGTGCTGATCTCTTCAGTTTTATATTTTTGATCTAATTTTGTCCACAGATCTTTAGCAGAGGATATTTTACGGTATGAGTTATAGATGGAATTAGAGAGGGCGTTTAAGATATGACCTTTGCATAGAAAATCGTCCTCCTTCCTTTTCTTCCGTTCTGCCTTCACTTGATCTGAGTCATCGTCAGTTGGCTCGGTCAGAGAAGGCAGATCATCATCTAGGATATAAGATAACTTCAGAGTTGTCAAAAAGAAAAGCATCTTCTGCTGCCATCTTGAGAAGAATTGACCGTCGAAACGATCCAGTCGTACAAAGTCTTGGTTCATAACTTGAATGGAATGAATTGCCTCCATTGTGAAAAGAGTTAAAATCTGTCTTGAATGTTAGATAAATAATACACAACGGAGGATAGAAGAAAACGATAACGAAACGATCAGATCTGTCAGGTTCAAGGCTTGACTTCTATAATCAATTTCTCAAGACAGATTTGCGCCTTTTTCTGGAATTTCCAAAGCAAGTGCAAACAAAGGAAGTCCGCAAATTGTCTTCGTGGATACAATGAACACTCAATCCGATTTTCAACACGAAAATTTGCACATTTAAGTGTTGCCTGAGATCTCTAGTTTTGACACCGATATGCCTTAAGACGTTCAGAGAAAACTCAGTAAGAGATTAAATCGAGAGTAATTGCACAGGAGATGATCTAATCTTAATGATTTTTTGAGTATATCTTCTGGATTATAGAATCCAGGATTTATATCAATTGAAAGGTTATGGATTTCATCCTGAAGAGGTGCAAAAGTGCCTCTTCGAAAAATCCATACCCATTCACAGCAAATAATTGCCTTCCATGAAAGGACATGACTCTTTGTCAGTTATTTCTGTACCCATTCAGACAGAAACAGTTATCCAACAGGAAAAACTGTATCCACATAAGCGACACATGGCATAAGTGCCACATGTACAATCATGTCACAATTACTCTCAATTAATAAAAAAGGTAATAAATCATCAGGGTACCATGGCCCAAAAAATTTGAACCGAGTGCCAAAAAGACTAAGGTTCTTATTGCTCCTTGCGACGATGCGCACGTGCGAAGTGCTAAGTGCGCCTAATAAAGCGCCAAAAGCGCCACATGCGCCGTACAGCATGAATGGTGCTTTCAGACCCTCGAGGAGATTTGAACCCTGGTTGCATAAGCAAAAACCCTTTCTTTTACCGACTGGCTATACACACTATTTATGGAAAGTTTAAATAATTAATATATTTATTTACTTTCTAAAAATAACTTTTATTTTTGAAATTTATTTTTTATTTTTAAAAAACACAACAATCCCCCTCAATTTCAAAATAAAATCAGATTCTGGAACGAATGGCATATCAGTATAAATAGGTGCATAAGTGAAGGTATCTTTTGGATTTGAACCTTTACTTTAGTGTATATGTATCAAAGTTATGCCAGGTACTTAGTGACCCATTAGTCTTGAACTAAGGACCTTATATGACTCACCGGACACATAACACACATCTATTCATATATAACTGGAGATCTTTAAGTTCGCACATTTCTGGCCTTGTGCGTATCCTTATTTCATGAGTATTCTAGAGACGATCCCAATCTCTTCAAAAGCGGCCTCACTTCTCTACTCATATAGGTAGATCTATCAAAGATAATTCTGCTTCATCTCAGCAAAGTCTGCTTATAGATCTATTAAGAGTTAGTACTCAGCCTCTTATGAAATGCAGAAACCAAACACTAGACTTTTAGGAATGAGACTCAAATTTTCTTTTTCTAGTGTATATTTCAGTCACATACTTGACTTGTTTGTCCCTTTGAACCTAGCCTATATTTCAAAACATAGGGTAGGGTTGCCATCAAGAGTGAAAGTTACATCTTTATGGATCTTAGTCCCATTCCTTTAGTAGTTCTTCTTATCTCGATCTCTTGATAAACCTTTTGTCAAGGAATCGCTAAGTTCAGATGGATTTAACATATTCCACTTTGTGATTACTCCATCTCGAGCAATCCTTTAACAAAGTTATGCCTTAGACCTACATTTCTAGACTTACCATTATAAGTCTTACTCATAGCACGACAAAGAGTAGCCTGACTATCACAAAAGATAGATATGGCAGGAGTAGGTTTCGGCCAATACGGAATTTCCAACAGTAGGTATCTTAGCCATTCACCTTCTTTACAAGCAGCACCAAGTGCAATAAACTCACTTTTCATTGTAGAGTGAGATATGCACGTTTGTTTCTTAGATGCCCATGATATTGCTCCTCCTCCAAGAGTGAATATCCAGCCACTTGTAGATTTTGATTCTATGCTATCTGCATTCCAACATCATTGAATCCTTCAAGTACAGTGGGATATGATTTATAATGCAGTCCATAGTCTATGGTTCCTCTTAGATACTTTAAAACTCTCGAAATCGCATTCCAGTGTACTTGTCCTGGATTACTGGTATACCTGCTTAGCATTCCTACTGTGAATGCTATATCGGGTCTAGTGCAATTCATTGCATACATTAAACTCCCAATAGCACTCGCATATTCTTGTTGTGCTTTACTTCTACCAGTATTTTTAACCAATTTAATACTTGGATCAAATGGGGTTGAAACCGGTTTACTATCGTAATGATTAAACTTCTTTAACACTTTCTCTAGATAATGAGATTGTGTTAAGGCTATTCCATCATTAAGATTATAAATCTTAATACCTAATATTACATCGGCTTTACCCATATCCTTCATGTCGAAATTGGTACTTAGAAACTTTTTAGTTTCTTTCACACAGTCCTCATTTGGTCCAAATATTAACATATCATCTACGTATAGGCAGATAATAATTTGACCTTTAATATATGTGCACTTATCTGCTTGGTTTACTCTAAAACCATTAGATTGCACTACTTGATCAAACTTCTCATGCCATTGTTTAGGTGCTTGCTTGAGCCCATAGAGAGATTTGACTAGTTTACACACTTTCTTCTCTAGCCCAGGTTGAACAAACCCTTCAGGTTGTTCCATATAGACTTCCTCATCTAGATCACCATTTAAAAATGCCGTTTTGACATCCATTTGATGGATTACTAGGTGGTGAATTGTCAGTGCAGAGCAATTAAAGTCCTAATGGTAGATATTCGAGCAACAGGAGCATATGTATCGAAAAAATCAATACCTTCCTTTTGTCTAAATCCTTTGGCTACCAATCGAGCTTTAAACTTATTTATGGTTCCATCAGGATTGAACTTTCTTTTAAAAATCCACTTACATCCTATAGGCTTTGAACCTGGTGGAAGATCAACCAAACACCATGTGTTATTAGAGACTATGGAATCCATTTCATCGTTGATGGCTTCCCTCCAAAACTGTACATCAGGAGATGAGAGAACTTCACTAAGTGTTGATGGATCACTTTCGGTACTTAGCGGTAGAGTAATCTCTTTTCTTATTTCATTTCTATCTCCTTCTATAAGGAACATATAGAAATCTGGGCCAAAAGATGTTTCTTTTCTTGCCCTTTTCGATCTCCTTAGTTCATTTCCCTCTGGATGAGTTTTATATTTATCATGAAAGTTATTATGCTCTTCGTTCATTAGTTCTATTATATTTTCATCAACCTGTCTTTTTGTATGATTATTCATATAGTCTTTGTATACTATATTTTCAAAAAATATAGCATCCCTAGACTCTATAATCATGTTTTTGTCAGCAAAAGAAGTTTGTTCTAGAACCAGGAATCTATATACGGGACTATGAATCCCATAACCCACAAAAGCACACCTGATTCCTCTAGGACCTAACTTTACTCTCTTAGAATCAATAATCCTGACTTCTGCTATACTTCCCCACACTTTGAAGTAATGAAGATATGGTTTCTTCTTTTTCCATAATTCATATGGGGAGATATCTAATTTTTTGTGTGGGATGGCATTTAGAATACGGTTTGCTGTTAACAATGCTTCCCCCCACAAATTTAGTGGTAATCCAGAATTTAATATCATACAGTTGATCATCTCAACTAATGTCCTATTTTTGCGTTCCGCTAGGCCATTTTGCTGAGGTGTGTAAGGTGCCGTAAATTCATGGATTATACCATTTGATTCACAGAAGTCGTTGAATTCATTAGAAGAGTACTCACCCCCTCTATCACTTCTGAGGGCTTTAATCCTTACATTTAACTGATTTTCCACTTCGGCCTTATAAAGCTTAAACTTTTCAAAGGCTTCATCCTTAGATTTTATCAAGTATACATAGGAAAATCTAGTGAAGTCATCGATAAATGTGATAAAATACCTTTTTCCTCCACGAGTTAAGGTATTATTTAAATCACAAATATCGGAATGAATTAGCTCCAAGGGTTGTGATTTTCTCGTGCCAGTCCCAAACGGTTTTCTGGTTATTTTAGAATGGGCACACACATCACATTTCCCTTCTTGTTGTATTTCATATTTTGGTATAAGTCCCAGGATCATCATTCTTTTCATTGAATGATAATTAACATGACCTAGTCTAGCATGCCATAAAGATATAGAATCCACTATATAAACGGAAACATCATTATTATTATTATTAATATTCAGTTTAATCATACCATTACATGAATATCCTTTGCCAACAAACATACCATTCTTGGTGATAATCAACTTATCAGATTCAATCACCATTTTGAATCCTCTCTTATTGAGAAGATCGCCTGACACTAGATTTTTAGACATGTCAGGTACATGCAATACATTTGTTAGTGTCAGTCTTTTGCCTGATGAAAACTGAAGCTCGACTGTTCCTTTTCCAACAACGTTCGCACGAACGTTATTACCCATCTTTACTTCTTGTCCAGTTGTAATACTTTCATAGGTCTTGAAGAAGTTTCGGTCCTTCGATATGTGAATGGTTGCACCAGTATCTAGCCACCATCCACCATCGGATATTACTTGTGTTAGCTTCAGGTAACCATTGCTACAAGTTGGTCTTCTCGCCATGTTAGCTTGAGCTTTGATTGTTTCTTCCTGTGTCGACATTCCTTTATGTAGTGTCCAGGCTTATTGCAGAAGTGACACTTGCCCTTTTTCTTTCCCTTTTTCTTAAACTCTGTATCTTTCTTTGGGGGAATAGATTTGGAGTTCTGCATTTTTGGCTTGTCATCTTCTACAATATTTGCTTTGGAATGATTTTCCGAAGCACTTTCTTTCTTGTCTCGGTTTGGACTCTTCTTCTATACGAAGATGTTGTTGAAGCCCTTCAAGAGTGTACTTCCTTTCATCATGTTTCAGTTTCTTTTTATAATCAAACCATGATGAGGGTAATTTTGCAATTACCACACCGACCAGGAATTCTTCAGGAAGATCTATACCACCAATCTTCAATTCATCAACCAAGTTCTGTAGTTCGGTTACTTGAGAGAGAATTGGCTGATCATTTTTAAACTTGAAGTGGACATAATTGTCGATCAGAAATTTCTGAGTGCTGATCTCTTCAGTTTTATATTTTTGATCTAATTTTGTCCACAGATCTTTAGCAGAGGATATTTTACGGTATGAGTTATAGATGGAATTAGAGAGGGCGTTTAAGATATGACCTTTGCATAGAAAATCGTCCTCCTTCCTTTTCTTCCGTTCTGCCTTCACTTGATCTGAGTCATCGTCAGTTGGCTCGGTCAGAGAAGGCAGATCATCATCTAGGATATAAGATAACTTCAGAGTTGTCAAAAAGAAAAGCATCTTCTGCTGCCATCTTGAGAAGAATTGACCGTCGAAACGATCCAGTCGTACAAAGTCTTGGTTCATAACTTGAATGGAATGAATTGCCTCCATTGTGAAAAGAGTTAAAATCATCTTGAATGTTAGATAAATAATACACAACGGAGGATAGAAGAAAACGATAACGAAAACGATCAGATCTGTCAGGTTCAAGGCTTGACTTCTATAATCAATTTCTCAAGACAGATTTGCTGCCCTTTTTCTGGAATTTCCACAAGTGCAAACAAAGGAAGTCCGCAAATTGTCTTCGTGGATACAATGAACACTCAATCCGATTTTCAACACGAAAATTTGCACATTTAAGTGTTGCACGATCTCTAGTTTTGACACCGATATGCCTTAAGACGTTCAGAGAAAACTCAATAAGAGATTAAATCGAGAGTAATTGCACAGGAGATGATCTAATCTTAATGATTTTTTGAGTATATCTTCTGGATTATAGAATCCAGGATTTATATCAATTGAAAGGTTATGGATTTCATCCTGAAGAGGTGCAAAAGTGCCTCTTCGAAAAATCCATACCCATTCACAGCAAATAATTGCCTTCCATGAAAGGACATGACTCTTTGTCAGTTATTTCTGTACCTATTTAGACAGAAACAGTTATCCAACAGGAAAAACTGTATCCACATAAGCGACACATGGCATAAGTGCCACATGTACAATCATGTCACAATTACTCTCAATTAATAAAAAAAAAGGTAATAAATCATCAGGGTACCATGGCCCAAAAAATTTGAACCGAGTGTCAAAAAGACTAAGGTTCTTATTGCTCCTTGCGACGATGCGCACGTGCGAAGTGCTAAGTGCGCCTAATAAAGCGCCAAAAAGCGCCCACGTGCTGCCATGTAGCTGAACGGTGCCATTGCAGACCGTCCTCGAGGAGATTTGAACCCTGTTGCATAAGCAAAACCCCTCTCTTACCGATCGGCTATACACACTATTTATGGAAAGTTTAAATAATTAATATATTTATTTACTTTCTAAAAATAACTTTTATTTTTGAAATTTATTTTTTTATTTTTAAAAAAACACAACATAGTTCATGCATCCCGCATTTGCATAGCACGATTATTATTCACCCTAGCATCATCAAGGCCGTAGCCTCCACAAGTACATCATGGATGGCTAGATTTAGACACAAAAAATGCTTGGTTCTAGCACTGTGGGCACGTAGGATGTCCTTCGGTGAAAGTCCCAGAACCTTTTTGGTACCAAGTGATGCTCTAACATCAAGACCGAGTGAAAACATGAGCGCCGATGCTGAATTCCATCAGGCCGCGTCTCTCACTGTGTCATGGTTTGTTGGAAGGGGGTGTGGCCTTCTTGCCCGAGTGAGGGGGTTATGAGCTAGGCTGAGTTTGACCAGCTCACAAATGGGTCCGCTATCATCGAGCCGAGTAGGTATTGACGGACTACAGGCAGATAGTGAGGTCTCTTCCGCTTGTTGGGCTGTACGGCTAGGGAGGCGGCAGTTAGTGTGAAGTGTATTTGACCCCGGTGATTTTCCCAAAGAGAAACTGTACTGTTATGTGGACTTGATATGAGGACTGACATGATCGCATTGCATATTGCATATGACATTTGGTTATATAGGCCCCGTATTGCATAGCCTTGGTATGGCTGATGACATTCATGCCTTGTATTGCATAGCCTTATTACGGCTGATGATATTCATGGTCTTGCCAGCATATTCCGCATACTCTGATATTGCATACTTGACACCTGTCCTGCACACACTTACACCACCCTCTAAGCTTTCTATAAGCTTATGCACGATTGATGCATGCAGGTGACGTTAGGCAGTAGCTGAGCAGGAGCAAGAGCGTGTCGCGGAGCTTTTGGAGTTTTGTTATAGTCATTGTATATTTCCCTTTATGTCCTTGTATTGTAAAGGTTTTTATTCTTAGTGAATTTTGTGATGATGTTCTTATGGTTATTATTTGTCGGTTATAATCTTGGTTATGCTGATTATGAAACAGACTTATGTTATAGAAATCCTCCTTGTAAGATCTCAGGATCGAAACTTGGTGTATAAGTGCCAGGAGCCGAGAATGGGGTACTACGGAGGCTGTCAATGCTGGATTCGACGATCGAAAATTTCGTAAGCCCGGTTTTTGAGTTTGGGGGGTGACATTGCTAGTCCTGAGCAAAACATGTGAAAGATTTTTGAGAACAAATGATAATTTCCATAAGCTTAAGTAGTTCTAAAAACAATCCAAATTATAGAAATCTAAAATACATTAATGTTGAGCACTACTTTCTCCTAAACTCTAGTACCTGATAAATTTCCTAATCAAGTTCAAAGCATTAATCCTCTGATTAGAAAAACTCCAAACATTGAGTTCTATAAGTGCATAGTAAAATCTAGACTTATCACAACCAAAGGTTTAACTATATACTTTCATGATAAGATTGATAATCAAAAGAGTTCAAGATAACCAAAACTTGCCTTACATTTCAACATTCTAATCTTCTAACTTTTAATTTTTTCCATCGACGGCTTTCACACTATTTTCATCTTTTTCTTCTTTTCAATAGTCTTTAATTGTAATGCCCCAAATTTTCGGAACCCGAGTATATGACTCGTTCTATAAAAACCCGAGTGTTAACCTTTAAAGATAATTAAATTTAGGTATATTTTTTTCTTTCCTTTTTCTTTCAAAGTTAGCAGTTTAGTAAAAGATGGACAAATCAAACATAAAAGAAAATTTACATTTCATCCAGAATATACAAGCGGCTGCCCATAATGACTTATACAAATCAATGTCTCAGTATTAACAAATACAAGAACTACATAATTTATAGGAGAGAAATAATAAAATGCATATAAACTTGGGCCGCAAAATCGCGCAGCTTCTCTTGGCAGATACAGCCATACATTTCTGATAATTGTACCAATACTTTATCACTCTGGACATGAGCGTCTTTTAAGCCACCTATACTAACTATATGGTTATATATTTGATGGATGAGTGACCAACTCAGTGTGAATTCTCTTCAAGAGTACACGCTGCCGCTTTAGCTAAGCATAATTAAAAATAACAAGACATTCAAAATAATACATGATGCAGTCATGTTTAGATGCATGGACGCGTGAATGCACATCGACCTGGGGATGCTCATCTAGTCGGACTTGGGCTCGTCACCCTTGCATAAGACTGGTCACCAGCATAGCATATATATCTCCTACAGCATAGTGACCAAGTCATCGTACGTCACATACATAGGTTGATAGTCGATGATCAAGGAGCTAGCGAAATGATACCATACTAAACCTAAGGGCATGTGGTACAACATCTATATTAGTCACTCGTCATCACCAATATGCTATGAATGCATGATTAGCCAAACCATTATTATTCCAATTACAATCAGCTGATTTGAGTAACTCAATGGTCACTACGGGGGGCTCATCATCCAGCGTAGGCCGACAACTCAGACATAGTGTCCCATGACCACCATCCTTAACTCATGAGGTTTTTCCATCTTAGGATGTTTAATGGATGCCTGTCGACCAAAGGTTAATCAAATTCAATAAGTAGGGATCACCATCGCATGGGCATAGGCCATTGAAGCCACGCAAGACAACCATCAAAACATGAGAGAGATATTAAATCGTAGCAGTAAAAGGGTGCTTGGATCATTAAATCGAGACGGCAAAGGGGTCAGGTAAAGTTAAATCAGAGTAGTTAAAGAGGTCATTTCTAAGCCATTCCAGCTGTATGACCTATGGATGGTAAATTCCACATTAATGTTCCATGTCCCATATAACCTCCAAATCGAGGGTCCATTTCTTACCACACTCTATTTTATTACATCTTAAACATGGGTTCACATACATAAGAGGGATCACCCACTATTAAGTGTAGCGAATAGAGATTCATAAGCGACTCACACAATCTATAATCAAGCATATAGTTATGGCATGCCAGACATAAGCTAATTCAAAATAATCGCAATAAGTCATGATAAGAACTATCAATTTAAATTTAAATGAAAACCATCATGTAAGTAGTTATTGTATGAAATCATGGTCCACGACTGTCAACTATAATTCAAGCATAAGCCATGCCTTAAGAATTGATAAAAGATCGCATTCTATGAGATAACATCTGTGATTCTAATAAAGACTTTTACTTAAAATAATTTGGAAATGGAAAGCTTAAGGGGAAGAAATCATCACCTTATGTTTTGAACTGCCTGCATCATCACTAAGAAATGCGTGTTCCCTTAGAATCAGATCCTACCATAAATCGTAAAGTTGTAAGGTTAGATCCAAGCTTTACACACTATTTGAGGTTAAGGTCTTAACCTAGGGTTTGGATTACCTAGGTTTTAGGGTTTCATCCTAAAGTTTAGGCTGTAGGTTAGATTTTAGAATTTGAATGCTAGTTAATGTAAAATTAATTACCATGTTAATTTAATAACTATAACATAATTATTAACATTAATCGTATAATTAATATTAGCTCATCATGGTAATAATAATCATTATGATAGTAGAAATCAATACATTCCTAATCTTAATGATAATATGGTGAGTAGAATTCTAATGTCTAATAATTATAGTTTTATTTATAATAACTAATACTATTAAGAGAGATCTACTAGTGGCTAATCATGTTTAATAGTCATTATAATTATGGTAATAGCAACCACAATAATTAAAAATAATTTACTTTGGGGAGAAAGTTGACTTACATTAGTCGACTCGGTAGTTCAACTCGGCCTCAATGCGAACTGATGACCCACTCCGCGACTCAACCCAACTCAACTCAACTGAGTTGACTCGGTGAGTCAAAGCCTCATTGCTCCTCCTTGCTTTCTCCCTTCTTCCCTCTTCTACTTCTTCCTTTTGCCAACACGTCCAGCTGACGTGGAGTAGGCCCAAATCGGTTTGGACTTAGCAGCAACCCATGCATGGGTCGCGACGGACGGCACCCACTCCCCTTCTTCTTTCCTTCTTCCTCACTTTCTTGGGATAACCTAGACCGAACCAGGCTTGACACGACTCGAATGACGTCGACTTGGTGCGACACAAGGCCGGACAGCAGCCCCGACTCAGTCAACTTGACCCAGCAACTTAGTTCAGTTCGAGCAGGTGCAGACATGCACCCCTTCTTTCCCCCTTCTTCTTCTTCTTCTTTTCTGCTCCTAAAAAGTCCAAAGGTGGCTGGACTCATCACAGGCGTGGCCTAGTTCAGTGGACTTGGTCCAACTTGGCCTGAGCTTGGGCGGGAGTGCGGCACAACCTGTTTTCTCTTCTTTCTTCTTCTTTCTTTCTTTTTGTTCCTCCTGATCATGACCAGACTTGTCCGACTTGAACCAGGACGTGGTCCGACTCGAACATGAGTGCGGCAACGACTCCCACCATGGGCAGCAACTCGGTGAGACTCGAGTCCGAGTCTTATACCTGACTCCCTCACTCTATCTTCTCTCTTTCTCAATCTTCAATCTTCTTTTCTCCCTCTATCTTCTTCCTCCTCATGCGGCTGTTACACCAGCCCCTACCGACCTGAGCAGAGTCGCCTAATAACCCAACATATGCGGTGGAGAAGAAGACCCCCATTAATGGCATCTTTTCCCGCACAACGTCTTCCTCCATTTTCTTTCTTCGAAATGGTCCAAATGGACCGTATGAAGCTTGTGGCTAAGATTTTTCAAAGCTTGAGAAAGGTTTGAGTGGTGGGTTCGAGCGAAGGAGAAAACGGCCGGTTTTTCTCGAGTGGCCGCAAGGGATGAAGAAAATGCTCGGTTGCGCTTGGTTCTTCCTCCTTTTATGTCATAACCTAACTTCCTAGGACCGTTGGATGAGGAAGATCACGGTTAAGATTCGTTCTAGGGTTTTTCACTCTCTCTCTCTCTCCATGAAAATATCCTCCCGTTCGACTGGATAGCTAGCAATAGTGCATGCTATTTTCAACGGCCAGGATCGGCTCCCCATGGACGGCTAAGATGTAAAGGAAAGAGGGTGTGTGGATTGCCGTCCTGGCAAACAGAAGGAGAAACGAGAACTTTTCATTTTTAGAAAATGTTGTGCATGCAAGACTTGTTTGCACCAAGAAACGTGTGCATGCACACGTGATCTAAGGCACGAGATTATGTGGGATTTGGTCAGAAGAAGCATCCACACTAGATGGACGGATCAGATAGACCTTCCGATCACATGTGGTGGGCCATTGTTTAGAATAGACGGATGTTATCTATTCGTCAAGGTGCGGGTGGAAAGCAATAGAGAGAGAGAGAGAGGGAATCCTCTCTTTTTAAAGAAATTGCAGGTCAGCCCGCTTTGACCGGGCTTCCTGGACTGGTGCACAGTGAGTGCACCACTCCTGGTGCACAGCGAGTGCACAAGCAACACTTATGTGGGGTCCGCCGTGAGGATCAAGTGAAATCCACTCCATCCATCAAGTTCCTCTAGTCCAAAATGGGCCTCTGTCAAAGGATGAAGTAGATCCAAGGCTCGAGTGGGCCATTTTTAAACCTTGAGTCTTAATTATGGATTTCTGTCGATCTAACGATCAGATTCCTGTCCAATTCTGACCCATGACACACCTAACACCTTTATTACTCTTTCGATAAAGCTTTGACATTAATATTTATAATTCGATAGCTAGATCATTCAATTAGATAGTAATTCATCTCATTAGGATTACGGCCCGATGAATGGTGGGTCTTGCGATCTAAGGTCTCATATTAATGACTAAAAATCATTTTGGAAATCAACAACGGATGATTCGGTTTGCAGATCACTCCCGGTGGTCAGATTTCACTACAGTCTGTCATCTATAGATTTATAAGTTCCTAACAACACCTAGGTTGTTCTAAGAAATTGATCAACAATGGATTAGCTATGTAGTATGGTCCGGGAGCTGATGTATTATTAGGTTGTCTAGAACATGATAAATCAATGGGTCAGCTGGCTAGTGCTTCAAAAAATGAGGCAAATGATCGAATCAGATCTACTTCATACAATAGTGGCCTTAGAGACTGCTCATGTGGAAATCAATGGTGATCTCAATGATTCGAAACCTTTAGACCCATCCAAGTGGACTTTAGTGCTAGTGGACTGATCAAGACGTTCCATGATCCACAATGAATGATTGGATGATTGATCTTGTGATTGAACAGGTGTATAATCTAAACCTATGATTGATCTTATAATTGTATGGTTGGATTATTAATGATCATGGCATAAGTTGAACAATTAGTGGATCGTGTGGTCTAAGGCTTGCGATAGCTAACATGAAATTCAATTGTCTAGCAAGGTTATTAAAATCCTAAATTAGGTTTCTCTGATGACTCGATAATCTATCTCGAAAATAGACAACTTGATTGGTGTTTATACTAGATTAGGCTTCCATTCTAACACCCAAGTACTAAAAGTATAGGGTGTTACATTAATGAACTTTGATAGGTAGCCCTTTTCAACGATTTTTTTAAAAGCTGGATATTACTTCTTTCTTTCTTTTTTCAATTCTTTTCATTAACATGATGGATAAATTCTCTAGATTTGGTTCCTATCATTCTCAATAATCATCAAGTTAACAATTTAATATCGAACTTAAACTTTAATGTGCAAGCTAGATGTGATATGTGAAATCATGACTCAATCAATGTTTAAAACTTCTAATTAAGAATTAATAAATCCAAGTTAACTTTAAAAATCCATTGACTAAAATTTAGATTTCAACCATCCTCAATAACTAAGTATCTTATCATTCTAATCTTTAGATTATCTTTAAAATCACTTAAATTCACAGAAATTTCAAAATTTTAGAAAAAAATTAGCTTAAAAATTTAACAATTTTGCTCAAATTTGAAGAATTTTCGAAAGGAAACCTACCTCAAACCTAAAATCTACATTATCCTTAATGTATAAATATACGCAATAAGAGCAAAATTGAGAGTAATGAAAATAAACGAGAGTAGATGAAGAGTACCTAGAAAGTGATAACAAATGGGGCTAGTGTAATCTTCCTATCTAAAGATGTTTCAGCAATTATATTAAACTTAATAAAACAAACTAATCTTAAGAAGCAAGAGAGAGAGAGAGAGAGAGAGAGAGAGAGAGAGAGAGTTGCTAAAATGACAGGGGTGATGATGGTTACAAAGGGGTGTAGAGGAGAAGGTGGTGGGAAGAGAAGGAAGGGAGATGATGAGCAAAGCCAACTCTCTCTTGTCGAATTGCTTTTGGCAGCTATCAGGAGATCAATGGTCTCTTGCCACGTGGATCTGCTCAAGACTTTAATCTTGAAGACCCTAAGGAAACGGGAAAAGACTGGGACAGGAGGGTCTTCACCCTTCTCTTCTACTTCATTAGATATGCAAGCTGATGAAGACTTTAATAGCCAGCAGGAGGCAAAAGACATGAGCTGCGAACTGAGGGGACCCACTTCAAATGACGATCATGTCAGCTACAGTCACAGCAGTGAAGACGACTGTGATTCTTTGAATGATATCAAAGAGTGCTTCCTGAGGCAATTGGATGGAGGGAAGGAGGATGGACTGGCAAATGATGTTGCT
This sequence comes from Magnolia changhungtana, assembly GCA_030180095.1. Lineage (NCBI taxonomy): Eukaryota > Viridiplantae > Streptophyta > Magnoliopsida > Magnoliales > Magnoliaceae > Magnolia > Magnolia changhungtana. The sequence goes on along the minus strand of JASAUF010000629.1, from coordinate 3,136,739 downwards.
GATGGAGGGAAGGAGGATAGACTTGCAAATGATAATGATGATGGAGGGAAGGAGGACAGACTTGCAAATGATGCTGATGATGCATTGGGTGAGAATCTCAAGGGAAAAAATATCAGCCCAAGCAGCTGTTCAGGGGACAAAGCAAGGCAAGTGAGCTATTCTGACTTCAATGCCGAATCTGGTCTTTCCATATCTGACAGCAAAAATGGGAGCTTGAGCACAAGCGATGGAGAAGACTCAGGAACGAGCATTGAAATGGGAGATGTGGCAGGCACATATATGAACTGCAACTACTCTAAAGGATGTGAAAATGTGAAGATGGTTGAAGCAAAAGTGGAATCCCATGGTGTTTTGCCTTGCTTGCTAGTGGGTTTGGCTGATTAAGAAGTTTTTCTCTTATTGATGACTAGGCATTCTTGCAGGTTTTTGGGTTTTCTTCTACTGCTTGTTGGTGTCTGTAAATTGCTCTGACTCATCAGGGTTAGTTGAAACAAGGGTGGAGGGTGGTTGTTTGTTGTGGATTGTGAATGGTCTGGTTCAGCTTCAAACTGAACTTTGTGTGGGTTTTGTATCGGTGATGATTGATTTTTGATTTCAATCTTGATTATTATAATCAATTTGCAGTTTATCTTAAAGGTTTTTTTTTTTTTTTTTTTTTTTTTAAAAAAAAAAAAACTAATCTTAAGAAAGTAATAAAGTCTTAATCTTAAACTAAGAAAGTAATGAAAAACTACTCATTCTTGATAGGTTTCTCATCTGGCCAGTATCTCGATAAATTTCTCAGTAGGTTTCTTAACAAGATCATCCAAAAGCCCCTTTTGCAGTAGGCTTAGATGTCTTGAAGCATCAATGTCCAGAGAACTTGATGAACCTCAACAACATTTTTACGATAAGAATTTTGAGGTTTTCAGAGAATATATGATTCACCTACAAGAGAAAATTCCTCAAAGTTAGAACAACATAGTGAATTTGGGACTATAATTAATTGTAAATCAAAGAAAATTTCTGTAGCCAATGTAGTCTCAACACATTCTGAAATTTCATATATACTTCGGTTCAAATTCTATCTCCTCCACTTCAATTGGTAAACATTTTGAATGTGTGGAAGGAGGGGCTTCAGAATAATGATTCCCCCAGTAATGAGTTACAACTACCGAGGTATTGTCTTGTAAGACATCCACTATTTCTTTAATCATAATATCATTAGAATTCTCAAACTGTGCTAAGCAAACTTCTAAAGAGTCAAGAAATTCAATTGAGAGGGGCTCATTCTCCACATTGAGGTCAAGCGTGTCATGTGGGTGGAGTAGATCAACATCAATATGTTTAAAAATTACCTATTCCTCTTGATTATTAACTTGGACTATAATCGAGATTGACTCATCGGGAAGTTGAACCGTATACTCATTATCATAATCCAACTCTTCCTCACTCTCAAATTCGGCATACTCTACAAGTGAGTTGGGATCAATTTTCTCACATTGTGTTTCTAGATTGAGTTGAGGCTCAACTAAACTAGCCTCTTCGTCATCAATAGGTTGTAGCTGAATTTTTTAAATGGAGGATTCAATCACTTCTAATGATTTTCTAATGTTTGTGAATGATTGCGTAACATGTTGGTTGAATTGTTCTTGAGCATCCATATATTTCTGAAGTGAATAATCTTTAGATTGTTTCTGGTTGGATCTCATAAGTAGGGGATCCAAGAGGATAGTCACTAGAATCCATGGTTGGTATACCTCTCCAATTTAAACTCTGTCACTTCCACAAATTAAAGTCATACAAATCATATGTGAGAGTATTTGATGGTGTTTGTAAGCATTATCACCAATAATATAATCGTGCAACGTCTTTTTCTTGACTGATGGATGATAAGTTCTCCCTCATATGATTGCGTATAGACTTCTTAACCAGTGGAATATCATATCCTGGTTGGTTCTCGATCATGGTTTCAATAAAATTTTGAGAGATAAGTTGTTTCCTAACATAATCATCTAACAGCCCTTTAATGTATCTCTCATCTTCTAGAAGTAGATTGGAGTATTCACGTGTCCATCCTTGCATGAACATAACGAAACTCTAATTCTGAATCTAATTCTAAAACAAATTCTTACAGAAAAGTTCAACAATAAGGAAAACAAGTAGATGAAGTAAGGAAGGATGTTACCAGAAAAGAGGAATTAGAATAATGAAGACCCTATAAAAAAACAATTAACAATGTTAGTAATGTTAGGTAAAGAAAAAAAAAACCCTAAAAATAAAATTCTGAAAATTAGAAAATTCTAAAAACCCTAGGTTAGAAAAATTCAGAAAACTAGAAAAATCTAACCGAAAACAAAGATCAAACCCAGAAAACCTAAACCTAATCATGTTTAACGCTACTCCCCTGTAACGACGCAAAATATTTGTTCATAACCCCAAGTGTAGGGTCACGATGCAGTAATAAATCGGTGAGATCGAGGTCATATCCATAGGGAATGAGGAACACGTTTTATAACTAATCTAAATCTAACCTGCTTGGTTGGATTTTAATCCAGTGATGTGAAGGGAAAAATAAATAATAAAGATAAAACACTAAGGATCCAGGAATCCACTTATAGTAATCTCAACATCAATTTGCTTCTTCAATATAAAAGAATACAACTGGAATTAAAGCCCTAATCTATCCAATTGGATGATAGAGCGGTTAAACTATTCACAAGTATTAAGATGAATATGATTTCAATTGACCGGTTCTTCCATTAAGCACTCAGACATCAATTGCAGAGAATTGAAAGCATCCAATGCAGCCCTAGGCATCATTGGATCAATCAATTGTACAGATTGATTCCTTCTCTAAATAAAGGCTAAACAATTGCTAAATAGGAGCATTCATTGTACTTGAAGTGCACAATGAATCCAGAAATAAACAACTTAAAGACTTTCAAAGTAAATTTAAACCAAACCAATCTACTATCATTATTCAAAATAATAACATTGAATTCAATAAACTAAACAGTGAAATTAACTATAAGCTTCATTCCTTAGCCTTAACTAAGAGATTAGCTAGTCATAGCTAACTAAAAAATAAAAGAAAAACTAAAAGATCTACTAGAACTCATGAAGAAATCAAAGTAGAAGAATGTTATCGATGCTCCACATAGGCTTTCTCTCCATTTTCAAACCATAGAAGATGATTAGAAATAGCCTAGGGACTCCTTTAAATAGTTTTGTAACTCAGAATTTCACACTGCCTTGGAAAAGTTCACAAACTGCCTCAAATTTACATACTCTATGCATCTTCGATGACAAACTTCGATGTCATCGGGGAGGTCTTCGATTGCACCTTCGATGTCATGGAACTGTCTTCGATGTCATCGAAACTCGTCCAAAATTGTCCAACGAGTTTGAGCCCGAAATTTCTAAATTGTCGATGCCATTGAAGTGACTTCAATGTCATCGAAGTATATTTTTAGAATTATTTTAGGACTTTTTCTTTTTAGACTCGGAATTTCATAATATGAATTTTCTGGCCAATTTTCAATATTCATTTTCTTCACTTTAATTTTCGATTCCCTTCATTCCTTACTTGGTTTTCTTAGATATTTGGCATGTGAATTCTTCATTAATGACTTCCAAATCTCCAATTCTTTATTACCTTCCTTTGAGCTCTAAATCTATCATTTTAAGCACATATTCATCATAATCTTTCAAATCACTTCAATGACTAAAACGTACATAATTAAATTGAATTAACACTTAAATGCTAAGAAAACTAATGTGATTGAAGGGTTAAACACGTAAAATTTGAGTCTTAACAGTGTACCTCTTTCCTTGGTGTATACAATAGTTGCCTCACGACAAGTGACTCACCATGATCCTGCAAAATCCAATCTGTCTCATCCATTACATTCTCTACTACATGCTCTAATCCATCAACAACTAGGTCTTCATCGGCATTTTTAGCACTACCATAATTGATGGCAAGGTTTGCCACTTGTCACTGGGGGTAATTGTTTGATAGGTGACCCGGTTGGCCATAATGATAGCAATGGTCGGGCCTTGGCCGACTATAGGGGTTCAGGATCATATTCACACCAGCAATAGTTGTTACACCCCTTTGGGGCCTAACTTTCCCACTTCCTTGATATTGGTTCATGGGTGTAGGAGGTTGAGTGCATGCTCCTACATGTTCTTTTCCTTTGTCCTGTGAAGCTCCCTGGGAGGGACCCACCGCGATGACCCTGATAGTAAGATAGGTCCGTGTGTCGGGACACTCAAGTTGTGCTTCTGTTCAGGTAGCCAACTTGATTGCATTATTCATCATCCACATGGGTCGCATATAGACTGGATCCTGGATCGTCATACGCAATCCACCATTAAATCAGACAATTTGTTGCGATTCGGTTTTGACTAAAATGTTACATATCGTCATGCGTAGAATTCTTCTGCGTAATCTCTCACCGATTGACTATCCTGTAGACAATTTCGGTAGCGTTAGAATAGTACCTGATCGTAGTCATCAGGGAGGAACCACGTGCGTAATAGTTGCTTCATCTGCTGTCATGCGCGGATATGTGTTTTCATCTGTTTCGTCCGTATGAGTTGTAGTTGGTCCCACTAAGCTGAAGCTCCGCCCTTCGACTTGTAGGCCATAAGCTTAACCTTTTTTGCTTTAGAAATTTTCATATAGTCAAAGAATCGCTCAACTTCAGAAATTCAATCAAGGAAATTCTCAATGTGAAGTCAGCCATTGATGGTAAGAAGATCGACCCCCATCCTAAATTCTCGTTCTGTCCAATATGCTTGATCTCCACCTTGTTCGGGATATTGGAGGATCATGCTGTCGACCTCCTCATCGCTGGATCCCACTCCCTCGAAAATGATCATGTGGTTGTTGAGGGTCAAATATTGCATATCAGACCCTAATTATTGCCTAGATTTACGAACATTATACCGTTTAATGGCCCGCTTTAATCGTGTTTGTGATACAGAGTGTATTTGCAAGCATGGACCGAAACAGGGAGCTTAAAGCATGGATTTAACGCTCTGAAGTCACCAGAGCAAGGGATGAACTCTAGAGGACCAATATTGAAGAATCTACATGCCAGGGATCCGAGGAAATCAAGCCGTTCACGTTAAAGAGGCCTGAAATTAGTGCAGAATGCAAGATCACGGGGTTCTCACCGTCCATTTGACACGAGACTCCATACATGGGATGTGAGCCATAAATTAGCTGTACATATTAAATTTAATCCATTGAAGATCTCGAAAAGTGAGCCAACGGATAAATCAGCCCTTAAACGGTCAATTCGGGGCCCACTTGATATCTGAATGTGCTTCAAACTTGGTCCCAACAGCTTAAATGAGGTGAGAATACGGATAGACGGATCAGATTTCTCACAAACATCTCTGTGAGACTCAAGCATACAGTGCATGAGCAAGGTGCATTAGTGCACTGGGCGTGCACCAAAAATCTGGAAGTTGGTCAGCAAACGCTGACCGACTCTTCTTCTCAATCCGACAAAAACGCAACAGCGTTTTCCTTGTTTGATTGGGTTTCGCTTGTGGGCCCCACCTATCATCCAGATCATCGATCTGGACCGTCCATCGGACTCCAACGGCCCAGCTAATGCAGACCTAGGTGTCAAAATTCGAAGAAGTAGCGATGATTGGTTTTCAACCATTCAAACGTCAGGTAGACGACAGTTTAAAAAACTCAGTAGGCCAGACCGAATCCAGTAAAAAACCATTCGTTTCCAGCTAGTTTGTCGACACCGATCCAATAGACGGAGTGGATATTTCCACCAATCAACGAATGTGGACCTCACAGCGTCCAGCGCAGCTCGCGGTGCGCAGGCTGCGAAATCTGGGAAATTCGAATTTTTCGTCCGTTTGTGGCCCACCTTCTTTGATCCATTTGACGATCCAGACCGTCCAAGCTTCAGAACAGGGGATTTCTACCCTTCTTAGGTGGTCGGATTGACCGGACTGGACTAGCCTTCGGCCCGGATTCATTTCAAACACAACCAGTTTCTACGTTTTCTTGCACAGAAACAGATGTTCGCGGATCGATTCCGCTGCGAACTGGGATGCGTAAAGAGAGTCGATTCTCCACCGACAGGACTCCCTACCACCTCCATCAGGCTATAAGAAAGAGAGAGAGAGGACGAGAGGGGGGATCGACGGCTTGGGGGAGTTCACGTGAAGAGAAGGAGACAGGGAGAGAGAAAGAGTTTGGATTTCCTTTATTTGATTTCCTTTTTGTTTATGTTATATTTTTTTCTATGAATTTTGATGGAATTTAGCTTGTCCATGTCGAGCTAAACCTCTTAGCTAGGGCTAAGAGGTGAAGCTTGTAGAATGATGGGGGATTTTTAGCCTGTGTTCTCTTTTATTGAACTAAATCTGATTTTAGTGTGATTTTAAAGGAATGTTTTTAGTCTTTAATGGTCTGTTGTGACTGAAATTACAATGGGTCTGCAATGGCTTTGAGCATATTCTTTTCCTTTTTATGTTTATGATGTCAGTAAGCCCTGTTGTTCACCATCGTCTCCTGGGCATGGTTGGATGTCGATACTCTTCCTAAACTTCATACATATGATTGGTTGGTAATTAGTTTAATTCTGTTGTTTGCTTTATCTCTTGAGCATGGTTTGGTGATGGAATCCATTCTAATTCATATACCTTTCATCTTTTAAAAACTATATCATGTAAGTTCAGTTTAATTTCCATGATTCTTAAAGCAGGCGTAAGATCTCCCTGATCTCTACAAGTGGATCCTCTGATTCCCTAGTTTCCTATCTCTGAATTCCTTAAGTTTAGATTAGTATTTTACAATTATTCCTCAAATTACAACTCAAATTAGATTTTACCCCATTCTAGTTCTAATTCTAATTAGTTTCAGATAACGTACAGGTATCAGTCCCTTGGGATTCGACCTCGGTCTCACCGAGTTTATTACTACATCACAACCCTATACTTGGGGAGTGAACAAGTTTTTGGCGCCGTTGCCGGGGACTGACGGCTACGATTTTCTGAAATTAATTGGTTTTAGAATTAGTTTAAGATTAGGTTTTAATTTTAGGTTAAGATTTTCCTGATTTTTAGAAACTAACCTTCCTGTTTTATAGGCCTTTAAGATAGAAACTTCTAATTCAGTAAGCTCTTTCTAACCTCTACTTTCTATTTGTCAGATCTCTTTTATTAAGTTACTTTCTAGTCTAGGACTTTCCTAATTTATTTTAGAAATTTTCTACTTCCTTCTTTTTAGGAATTTCTTCTATTAGAAACTAACTTATTTTGTTTTGTTTTGCAGGTCTTTAGCTTAGAGACTCCAATTTGGTAATTTCTTTCCAAACCTCTCTTTCTTTCTAGATTCTTATTTTCTTTCTTAGGATTAGGTTTAGGATTTGATTGAGGGCTACGAGTGTTTCATGCCCAAGTGGGCCCGTGACAACACTCGACGTCTCTTGACTGAAGGAGGATTGGTTGAGGGGTTGACTATCCATCGCATGACTAGACACCACTCGAAATCCCCTGAGTTAACTGAAGTTATGGCCGAAAACCAACTTCTTCTACCTCAACCCAGGGTAGAGGACACTCAAGATGAGAATGAGGTGCATCAAGCGCCCCCGCCTCGTACTTTACGAGATTATTTACAACCGGCAGGGGTGAGTACGCCCTCATGCATGATTTTTCCTGAAAATATAGGACAAATGGACATCAAGCCAGGGGTTATCCAACTCCTTCCCAAATTCCATGGGCTTGAATCAGAAAGTCCATACTTACACCTGAAAGAGTTCGATGAGATTATAGCCACCTTATACTTTCCTAATGTATCCGAGGATACAATCAGGCTGAAAATCTTTCCTTTCTCCTTGAAAGAGAAGGCTAAGACGTGGTTACATTCACTGCGTCCTAGATCCATTGGCACATGGAATGATATGCAGAAGGAATTCATAAAGAAAATTTTTCCACACAATAAAACGATTACCCTCAGGAAAGCAATCATGAACTTCGCCCAAAAGGAAGATGAAACATTCTTCCAATGTTGGGAAAGGTTCAAAGATTTGGTCAGTTCATGCCCACAACACGACTTTGAAACATGGCGCATTACAAATTTTTTCTACGATGGATTGACATCTTCCATGCACCAAATGGTCGAGACGATGTGTAATGGAGAGTTCATCAATAAAGATGTCGACGAGGTATGGGATTACCTTGATAATCTGGCTGAAAAAACACAATCGTGGGATTATTACCCAAAATCAAACACCGCGTCTAGGCCGACTCAATCTAAGGAGAAAGGTGGATTGTATCTCCTGAAAGAAGAGGATGATCTCAATTATAAAGTGACTAATCTCATAAGAAAATTTGAGGCCATGGAAGGAAAGAAGGATAAGGTTAATGAAATTATTTGCGGTATCTGTGATGGCAACATTCACACAACTGAAAACTGTCCTACAATATCTGCTTTTCGAGGTGTGCTAAATGAGCAAGCTAATGCCGCAAACAACTATCAAAGGCCTTTTAATGGACCTACCTCTAACAAGTACAATCCTGGTTGGAAAAATCATCCCAATCTTAGTTGGAGGAATGGACAAACTGCTACCCCTCAAAGTTTCTTCAATCAAAATCCAAATCAGGGGAAACTTCAAGAAGAACCGGTTCAAAATTCCATACAAGAGCTGGCTCAGGCAATGCGAGGATTTACAGATTTTATGCAAAAAATGGATTCACGTATGATGGTTATAGAAAAGGAGATGCTTCCCGCACAACCTCTCCCCAATCCTAAACCGCAGTACGAGATAAATGATCCCAGCCCTTTAAATCAAATGGGGCACGCTAAATCCATCACCACTCTTAGGAATGGGAAGATCATTGATAAAACCCTTCCGGTTAGGCCCGAAAAGCCTCAAGAACCAGAAGAGGACAACAATGATGGATCTGGTGATGCCTCACAAAAATTAGAACCGGAACTTTTAGAAAAGCCAGTTGCTCCATTTTCCCAACGGTTGGTCACACCAAAACCTCTTTCTAACTCTCAGGATATTCTGGAGGTGTTGAAACAAGTGAAAGTTAACATTCCTCTACTTGATGTCGTAAAATAGATTCCTTCATATGCCAATTCCTGAAAAACCTATGCACGACCAAAAGACGGCAGAGTATTCAAAAGAAGATCTTCTTAACTGAGAAAGTGAGTGCCATCCTGAAGCAAGACGTGCCGCAAAAATTTAAGGATCCCGGTAGCCCAACCATATCATGTGTAATCGGGAACCATCGAATTGATCACGCACTTCTTGACTTAGGAGCGAGCGTCAATCTGATTCCTTACTTGGTATACAAACAGTTAGATTTGGGTGAATTAAAACCCACCCTAACCACACTACAACTTGCTGATCACTCTGTTCGTGTACCAAGAGGGATAATTAAGGATGTGTTAGTCCAGGTCGATAGATTTTACTACCTTGTAGATTTTATCATCCTGGACACTGAACCCATCAATAACATGAGCACTCAGATTCCCGTCATTCTTGGTTGCTCATTCCTTGCCACGTCAAATGCGGTTATCAATTGCAGGAATGGTATCATGACTATGTCTTTTAGAAATTTGACATTAGAGTCAAACATCTTTTTCAATAATGGCAGCAACTCAGAGGATGATGACGATTTCCACGAAATTAACATGATTGACTCTTTCGTGGAAAATACGACACCTCTGACCTTATCCTCCGACCCTCTAGAGACGTGCCTGGCCCACTCCCATGAGTTAGATGATGATATGATTAGGGAGACGTGTGCCTTGCTTGATACTGCACCGGTACTTGAAGTTAACTGGTGGAGGCCACAATTTGAAGAATTGCCACAAACCGATGTAGTGCCTCTACCGTCTAACCTCAAGCCACCGAAGCTTGACCTAAAACCTTTGCCCTCTGATTTGAAATATGCCTATTTAGGTCAAGATGAGACATACCCGGTGGTGATCTCTGCCCACCTGGAGAAAGAACAGGAGAGTATGCTCATAGCTACTCTCATTAAGCATAAGGGAGCCCTTGGATGGACGATCGCGGACCTCAAGGGAATCGACCCCTCGATTTGTACTCACCGCATATATCTTGAGGATAATGCGAAGACCGCTCGGCAACCACAACGTAGACTAAATCCAAACATGAAGGAAGTGGTTAAGGCCGAGGTTCTTAAACTATTGGATGTGGGTATCATATACCCTATATCTGATAGTCAATGGGTGAGTCCAACTCAGGTGGTTCCTAAGAAGTCCGGAATCACCATCGTAGCCAATGCTAATAATGAACTCGTGCCAACTAGAGTCACTACTGGTTGGAGAATGTGCATTGACTACAGGAAGTTAAATACCGTCACGAGGAAAGACCACTTTCCTTTAACATTCATTGATCAGATCTTGGAAAGGTTAGTTGGTCATTCCTATTACTCTTTCCTTGACGGGTATTCGGGCTATAACCAGATAGAGATAGCCCCTGAAGATCAGGAAAAGACTACATTTACATGTCCCTACGGCACCTTTGCTTACCGAAGGATGCCATTCGGACTATGTAATGCCCCTGCCACCTTTCAGCGATGTATGCTTAGTATCTTTTCTGATATGGTGGGGCAATATATAGAGGTCTTCATGGACGATTTCTCTGTCTACGGTCCATCTTTCAACGAGTGCTTGAAAAGTCTTAAATGTGTGCTGAAAAGATGTGAAATAAAGAACTTGGTACTTAATTGGGAGAAGTGTCATTTCATGGTTCATAAGGGAATTGTCCTTGGACATATTATCTCGTCCAAAGGAATCGAGGTGGATAAGGTAAAAATTGATCTTATCTCTAACCCACCTCCACCCAAGAACATACGGGATGTGCGATCCTTCTTAGGACACGTCGGGTTTTACCGAAGATTCATAAAGGACTTTAGTCTTATCTCTCATCCTCTATGTCATCTACTTCAAAAGGATGCACCATACGAGTGGACTGAGCCATGTCAGGAAGCTTTCATTAAGCTTAAGGGCATGTTGACCAGTGCACCTATCATACAGCCACCCGACTGGAGCATTCCTTTTGAACTTATGTGCGACGCGTCTGACTATGCTCTTGGGGCGGTGCTAGGCCAGAGAAAAGATAAGAGGCCATACGTCATCCATTACGCGAGTAGGACTTTAAATCCTGCCCAAGTGAACTACTCGACTACAGAAAAAGAACTCTTAGCTGTAGTGTTCGCCTTGGACAAATTTAGGTCCTATTTGATTGGATCATATACAGATCATGCGGCACTTAAGTATCTTCTTTCTAAGAATGATTCTAAGCCCCGCCTGATACGATGGATCCTTCTACTCCAAGAATTTGATTTGGAAATTAAAGATAAAAAGGGAGTAGAGAACATAGTGGCCGATCACCTTTCTCGCCTTAATACCTCTGATTCCCCTGAGGCGACCCATATCAACGACATGTTCCCTGATGAACAACTGTTTAGAGTCTCCCATTCACCTTGGTTCGCTGATATTACTAATTATCTTGCTACAGGTTCCATACCGACACATTAGACCGCACAAGATAAGAAGAAATTCTTTACCGAGGTACGCAAATTTTTCTGGGACGATCCATATCTGTTTAAATATTGCCCAGACCAAATCTTAAGGAGATGTATGCCAGACGATGAGCATCAGAGTGTCATCTCCTTTTGTCACTCACAGGCCTGTGGTGGTCACTTTTTTGCTAAAAAGACCACGGCCAAAATTCTGCAGTGTGGCTTCTATTGGCCCACTATGTTCAGGGACACTCATGAGTTTTGCAAAGCTTGTGAGCGTTGTCAAAAATTGGGAGCATTGTCCCATCGAAATATGATGCCCTTGAATCCCATTCTTATCATAGAGGCATTTAATTGCTGGGGCATCGATTTCATAGGGCCATTCCCTCAATCTTTTGGAAATTTATATATTTTGCTTGCCGTAGACTATGTCACTAAATGGGTCGAAGCGATTCCATGTCGAACTAATGACCATCACACGGTCATTAAATTCTTAAAATAAAACATCCTTTCCCGATTCAGAACGCCTCGAACCATCATTAGTGATGAGGGCTCACACTTTTGTAATAGGCCATTCGAGAGTTTAATGAAGAAATACGGTATCTCTCATAAAGTAAGCACCCCATACCACCCACAGACAAGTGGGCAAGCTGAGATTTCTAATAGGGAGATCAAACACATTTTGAAGAAAACGGTTAACCCTGATCGTAAAGACTGGTCAATCCGATTGACCGATGCCTTATGGGCGTACCGTATTGCTTTTAAAACCCCTATTGGAATGTCTCCCTTTAGACTCATCTATGGGAAGGCTTGCCACTTGCCTGTAGAGTTGGAACATAGAGCCTACTAGGCGATTAAAAGTTTGAATTTCAACCTGGACGGCGCTGGCTCGCTACGTAAACTTCAGTTAAATGAACTCAAAGAAATCTGGAACGGCGCATATGAGAACTCGAGAATTTACAAGGATAAGATGAAGGCGTTTCATGACCAACATATTCTACGAAAATCATTCACGCCAAGCCAGAAAGTCCTCTTGTATAACTCTCGATTACATTTCTTTCCAGGTAAGCTTCGATCTCGTTGGACCGGCCCTTTTACTGTTATTACTACATATCCTCATGGGGTCGTCGAGATAAGAGACCCCGACAATGGTAAGGAGTTTAAAGTAAATGGACATAGCTTAAAGCCATTTGTCGAGAAATTTGATTCAGAGGACATGTCCATGCCTCTGACCGATCCTATTTACCAGGAATGATCTCCTAGTCTGATAGAGGTATAGGTAGGTTTCTTGTCTGCATAGGACTAGGGTAGTTGCTTTGGTCTGGCTGAAGACGTTAAACTTAGCGCTCCTGGGAGGCAACCCAACTTTTCAATTCATTTCATTTTCCTAGTTAATTAGTTCAATATTTGTGGGTAACATTACTGCAAACCCTCACGAGACTACAACTCATCCACTAGGGGCAACTTAAGGGTTTAAAGGTTTGTTGCATATGCTAAATGCAATCGAGAGCACCTGCAAAAGTGGTATAGGTAGGATTTTATCTTTTGTTATTTTTGTTTTACTTTCTCTCTTGTGCTGACCGACTTCTATGCTGAGATCTCTTGAAAAGTCTCTTTCTCTCGATTTGTTATCCAGGTACTATCTTCCCATCACTTCTCATTTACTTTCATTGTCCCATGTGCATTGCATGCTCATATCTTTTACATTGAGGACAATGTAGATTTTAGGTTGGGGGTGGGAGATTAGGTTTTCTAATCAGTATTTTCTTGGTCTTGAGCAGAAATTGTGAACAATTTTTATGGAATTTCTTATGAATTCAAAGTGATTTTGATGATCATCTTTTATTTAGAATTATAAGATACGTAATGTTGGATTTATGACGCTTGGATTCATTTATCTGTTAGATTTCACAGTTAAATTTGAATTGTTATTCCATGGTTAGAAGTTTTAAACATTGATTGAACCGTGATTTCACACGTCACATCTCGCTTACACATTAAGGTTTCAGTTTGATATTGAAGGGTTAACTTGGTAATCACTAAGCATGTAAGGAACCAGCTTGGAAATTTACTCGTCATTGTAAAAAAAAAAAAAAAAAAATACACACACAATTATCTTTGGAAAGGGTTGGGCGAATAATCTTCACCATAGGTTTACTCCCTATAGGTGTAGATTTAATTCCCAATAGATAATATATAAAAATGGTTGGGTGTACAGTCTTCACCATAGGTTTGCTCCCTATAGGTGAGGATTTGATTCCCCTTCTTAATATTACTTTCAATGGAAAAATCAGGAGCTGGAAAAATCAATCATTAATTCTCCTGTTGGTTACCAATGATATCCTGAAATAGAGAAGTGAATTTTAATGATGATAAGCTGAGATTAGACTATGTACTCATGGATCTTGATGTTTAGAATTTTTTTAATTAATGGATTACTACTTTGAGTTGACTATGAATTTACTGTGTGCTTGAGTCCAGGAGAAAATAATTCCCAACATTCATTTTCGTATCTGAATTGTTTTCCAAAAAAAATAAAAAAAAATCACTCGAGTTCATATCAATTGTGTTGTAGTTCTCAACTTATTTTTCGCATATTTTGCTCAGGACTAGAAAAATGCTGGTTGGGGGTTGTGTTGAGGGTCAAATATTGCATATCAGACCCTAATTATTGCTTGGATTTACGAACATGATACCGTTTAATGGCCTGCTTTAATCATGTTTGTGATGCAGAGTGTATTTGCAAGCATGGACCGAAACAGGGAGCTTAAAGCATGGATTTAAGCTCTGAAGTCACCAGAGCAAGGGACGGACTCTAGAGGACCAATATTGAAGAATCTACATGTCAGGGATCTGAGGAAATCAAGCCGTTCACGTTAAAGAGGCCCGAAACTAGTGCAGAATGCAAGATCACGGGGTTCTCACAGTCCGTTTGACACGAGACTCCATACATGGGATGTAAGCCATAAATTAGCTGTACATATTAAATTTCATCCATTGAAGATCTCAGGAAGTGGGCCAACGGATAAATCAGCCCTTAAACGGTCAATTCTGGGCCCACCTGATATCTGAATGTGCTTCAAACTTGGTCCCAACGGCTTAAATGAGGTGAGAATATGGATAGACGGATCTGATTTCTCACAAACATCTCTGTGAGACTCAAACATATAGTGCATGAGCATGGTGCATTAGTGCACCGGGCGTGCACCAAAAATCTGGAAGTCGGTCAGCAAACGCTGACCGACTCTTCTTCTCAATCTGAGAAAAACGTAACAGCGTTTTCCCTATTTGATTGGGTTTCTCTTGTGGGCCCCACCTATCATCCAGATCATCGATCTGGACCGTCCATCGGACTCCAACGGCCCAGCTAATGCAGACCTAGGTGTCAAAATTCAAAGAAGTAGCGATGATCGATTTTCAACCATTCAAACGTCAGGTAGACAGCAGTTTAAAAAACTCAGTAGGCCAGATCGAATCCAGTAAAAAACCATCCGTTTCCATCTGGTTTGTCGACACCGATCCAATAGACGAGTGGATATTCCACCAATCAACGAATGTAGACCCCACGGCGTCCAGCGCAGCTCGCGGTGCGCAGGCTGCGAAATTCAGGAAATTTGGATTTTTCGTTCGTTTGTGGCCCACCTTCTTCGATCCATTTGACGATCCAGACCGTCCAAGCTTCAGAACAGGGAATTTCTACCCTTCTTAGGTGGTTGGATTGACTGGACTGGACTAGCCTTCGGCCCGGATTCATTTCAAACGCAACCAGTTTTTGCATTTTCTTGCGCAGAAACAGAGGTTCGCGGATCGATTCCGCTGCGAACTGGGATGCGTAAAGAGAGTCGATTCTCCACCGACAGGACTCCCTACCACCTCCATCAGGCTATAAGAAAGAGAGAGAGAGGACGAGAGGGGGGATCGACGACTTGGGGGAGTTCACGTGAAGAGAAGGAGACAGGGAGAGAGAAAGAGTTTGGATTTCCTTTTTGTTTATGTTATATTTTTTTCTATGAATTTTGATGGAATTTAGCTTGTCCATGTCGAGCTAAACCTCTTAGCTAGGGCTAAGAGGTGAAGCTTGTAGAATGATGGGGGATTTTTAGCCTGTGTTCTCTTTTATTGAACTGAATCTGATTTTAGTGTGATTTTAAAGGAATGTTTTTAGTCTTTAATGGTCTGTTGTGACTGAAATTATAATGAGTCTGCAATGGCTTTGAGCATGTTCTTTTCCTTTTTATGTTCATGACATCAGGAAGCCCTGTTGTTCACCATCGTCTCTTGGGCATGGTCGGATGTCGGTACCCTTCCTAAACTTCATACATGTGATTGGTTGGTAATTAGTTTAATTCTGTTGTTTGCTTTGTCTCTTGGGCATGGTTTGGTGATGGAATCCATTCTAATTCATATACCTTTCATCTTTTAAAAACTATATCATGTAAGTTCAGTTTAATTTCCATGATTCTTAAAGCAGGCGTAAGATCTCCCTGATCTCTACAAGTGGATCCTCTGATTCCCTAGTTTCCTATCTCTGAATTCCTTAAGTTTAGATTAGTATTTTACAATTATTCCTCAAATTATAACTCAAATTAGATTTCACTCCATTCTAGTTCTAATTCTAGTTAGTTTCAGATCACGTATAGGTATCAGTCCCTTGGGATTCGACCTCGGTCTCACCAAGTTTATTACTACATCACAACCCTACCCTTGGGGAGTGAACAGTGGTTCACTGCCGGCACAGTCCTGCGATCAGTGCGATTACGAGTTCCAGCACTTACTGGGGGTGGATTGCCGCCTTGTACACATAACTTCTTAGGGCCTCCATCATGCGATCGATGGCAGCTTGCAACCCTTGCATGACTTTTCGATTCTCTCGCTGCGTCGCTTCGAAAGTCACCTTTATTAAAAACAAATTCCTCGGAGCATCGTCTATGGGAGTGTTACCCAACTTGTCATTAGAAGTCATAAATTCGAGCAAAAAGCCTCGCTCTGATACCAACTGATGCGGGATGGATGTGATGAGGTCGAGCACTGTCTTCCTCAAGGATAACTACATTGAATCCACAGAGTTTCTCTGGACTCTTCACAGAGATTCCTCGAATCTATGAAGGAAAAGAAATAATTCTAATAAAATAAAGAACAACTTGATTGATGATAAAATTGAGTTTAAAATCCTTTAAATAATGATATCAATTCTAAGAAGAAGTTTCAGAATCAAACTCCAACTTAAACTCTCTAAGATCGTGACTTACTATAAATAGTAAACTAACTATTTATAGATGGTCACGTTATTCCCCTAAAACTCAATGGATCAAAAGTTATGATCGAACTAAAACTTATTATAAATAGTAAAAATGGAAGTAAACTGGTTGGTTGGCTAAAGTAGCTTCTCTTGCCCTAAAATTATATATGGTACGTCCAATAACTCATTCGGTTTGCGAAATATGCCTGTTTTAAGGTTCCGACGGTCCGGATCACTTCTGCCTCTGATTTGGTCCATCTTGGCCATGAAATTGTCTACGACCCTCTCTACATCAGAGTGAAATTCAGGGGCCACCTGTTGATCATATGAGATATACATTGATCGGTTTTGATTTGGAATCAGAGACTGCATGGATTTCTTCAGTTGGAATTGTCTCTCGGGGAAGATGGTCAACGTCAATGGTGTCTCTGTGCAGGGCTTGTATTGATGTCTCGTTGCTTCCGGATGTTGAAAATCAGTGGTTTTAAAAAGAATAAAAATGAAAATTCAAAATTTTCAAAATTTCGGGATTTTCCTGCCAAAATTCTTTTTGAATTAAAAAATGCAGTGTGTGTGCTTTGTCCCACATCGGAAATGCAAAAGATAGTTTTATGGTTTATATGACATGTTGAGAAGGGTATTCTTACTTGGAGCTTTTTTAAGGAGATGAAACATGGGTTGTGTGTTCCAGTGCGAAGCACTGGAACACATGCACGCACGTGCGCGAGGGCTGGAGCTAGGGCACGGGCACGGGCACGGGCGTGGGGAGGGCGCAGGCAGTGAGGCAGTGTGGCTGTAGTGGCTATAGTGGTGCTAGATGGCGCACTTTGCACTTCGCACTTCGCACGTGCTCATTATGTCGCAGAGTGGTAGCTCCCTCAGGACCTTAAGCGAACCGGTGCGACCACGGTGCCATCACGGTGCGATGGGTCTAGTAAGATGAGTCTGGTCAGAGCCTTAGGGCGGTGTGGATCTGAAAAGTTAGAAATGAGCCTAGGTTTTATAGGTGACTGAGAACGGTTGGATCTTAAATCCGAAACGTCCAGTCATTTCTATAAACGGATAGCTACCTTAAAAGCCACAACAGTCCGAAAACGAACGGGCCAGGATGATCTAACTGTCAGATCTACAGATCTAATGACTAGAAATGTCTGGGAGTAATGGACAATAGCCAGAAATATTTTTCAAACGTTCTGGACCATTGAATTCCACATAGCAACGGGTCTAAACCTGAGGCCTATATAAACTAGACCATTTCAGTCCGATTTAATTATCTCAACACACCATCTCTCCCATCAAATCAGATACAGTCCATAACTCCTTTTTAGAATACTGTGATCATCTCTACCGTCTAAATCTGTTAGAAGAAATCTACTGCATTAGAACTGTTCCATAGTGGACCTATCGTGATTGCTGCATGCTAGATCCAGATAAGGCTTGTCTTATCCTAGAAGCAATTCGCTTGAAACCCATCAGCAGTTGATAAGGGGGCGAATCACGCTTCAAGGACAGCGTATTTTATACGTGATTCAGCCTAGTGAAATTGTTATTTTCAATTATTTATTTTTATATTTTCGGTGTATCCAAAGAAATTTCTTAACAATCTTAAAGCGTGATTTCATAGACACAGAAAGTGTTGCATCAATCAAACTAATGAACCAGGATCTGATCCGACTGGACTGATTCGATGGTTTAAATTTCACTAGATGGCAGGACAAGTTGAAGTTCCTGCTGACTACTCTGAAGATCTTCTATGTCCTGGATCCAACTCTCCAGCCTCTGTCTGAAGCAACGGACACTTACACTCCAGAACAGATTGCTGCTAGGATCAAGCAACAAGAAGATGAACTATTGTGTCGTGGCCACATCCTCAATGCTCTCTTTGATCGGTTGTACGATTTATACACTGGGACCACATCAGCAAAAGAAATTTGGAGCGCACTGGAATACAAATATAAGGCTGAAGAAGAAGGTACATAGAAATTTCTAATTGCCAAGTATTTCGATTTCACGATGGTAAACAATCTACCGCTGCTTGCCCAAATCCAAGAACTGCAGCTAATTATAAATAAAATAAAAGCCATAAAAATTTATCTTCCTGAATCCTTTCAAGTCAGAGCTATAATTGCAAAATTGCCTCCGAGCTGGAAAGACTACAGGAAGAAACTACTACATAAATCAGAAGAGTTCACCCTAGAACAAATCCAAAAGCATCTTCGTATTGAAGAAGAATCTCGTAACCGAGACAAAAAGGATGACGCTAATGGTGCATCCTCATCCAAGGTGAACGCAGTAGAACGACCATCCCAAAATAATACCAATGAGAAACCTGATTCCCTTAAACCTAACAAAGATCAAGGGAAATTCAAGAAAACCCAAAAGAAGAAAAACGACAAACCTAAGGGAGCTTGCTATGTCTGCGGGAAGACCGGGCATTTCACCCGAGTCTGTAGGGACCGAAAAAAGCCTAAGAAAGAAGCTAATGCAGTAGACGATGAAATCATAGCCATGGTCACAGAAGTGAACCTAGTTCAAGAGAAAATTTCTGGTTAGTAGTATGATACAGGTGCAACAGTCCATGTATGCAATGATCGATTTGTCTTCAAAACCTATGAAGACGAAACCAATGGTCAAGAGGTTCAAATGGGAAATGAAGGACGATCGAAAGTTGTAGGCAAAAGAACCGTGGAATTATTCTTTACCTCTGGAAAGAAGGTAATCCTGACCAACGTACTACATGTCCCATACATAAGAAGGAATTGTCTCAAGGGATCTCTTAAGCAAGCCTGGGATTAGGGTTGTGTTTGAGTCAGGCAAGTTGATCTTGTTTAAGAATGAGAACTTTGTGGGTAAGGGATACGCTTGTAATGGGATGATCAAATTATCTCTGAATGAAAAGAATTTTTCTGCTTACATGATTGAGTCTGTAACATTATGGTATCATAGACTAGCCCATATTGGATACAGTACCATAAAACTCATGGCTAAGAATGGCCTAATATCATACAATGATAGTGATAAAGATAAATGTGAAGTATGCATACGGTCTAAAATAGTCAAGAAACCATTCCCTAGCGTCGAGAGATCATCTCAAATATTAGACCTAGTGCATACTGACATATGTGAACTAAATGGCGTTCTTACCCGTAGAGGTAAAAGATACTTTATAATATTTATAGATGATTGTTCAAGATATGTGTATATATATCTGTTGAAATCGAAAGAAGAAGCATTTAATGCATTCAAGATCTATAAATCTGAAGTAGAAAATCAATTAGATAAAAATATTAAAATCCTTCGTAGTGACCGAGGAGGAGAATATTTCTCTAAGGAATTTTTTAACTATTGTGAAGAATACGAAATAATACATCAGTGTACAACACCTTATACACCACAACAAAATGGTGTAGTAGAGAGAAAAAATAGGACATTAGTAGAAATGGTCAACTCAATGCTAATACAAGCATAGTTGCCATTAAACCTATGGGGAAAAGCACTATTAGCCGCGTGTCATGTTTTAAACAGAATTCCATCTAAGAAAATCAAGACCTCTCCATATGAAATATGGAAAGGAAGGAAACCAAACATAGGGTATCTTAGAGCGTGGGGGTGTCTTGCATACTGCAGAACTCCAGAACCTAAAAGAACTAAGTTAGGACCAAGAGCTATCAAGTGCGTCCTTGTAGGATATGCACAACATAGTAAGGCATATAGACTTCTAGACTTAGACACCAATGTAATCATAAAGTCTAGAGATGTAGAGTTCTTTGAGAATTCTGTATTCACAGAGAAAAAGAATGCTGAGATTTAATCTCCTAATGAAATTATAAAAGAAACATAAATAGAAAAGAAAGCTCCTAGTGAACCTCGTAGGAGTCAAAGAGCAATAGTAGAAAAGAGTCTTGATCCTAATCAAATAAACTCTCAATGACTCTCTTTTCATCTGGTAGAGGGTGATAGAGAGAAGGTGATTAGGAAAATACCTATGGTTTTAACTATAAAAGATGAATCTAAAACCTTTAGTGAAGCTATGTCTTTAAGAGACTCCGCTTTTTGGAAAGAAACTATTAATGATGAAATGGATTCTATAATATCTAACCAAAAATGAGAATTGGTAGATCTACCTCCAAGTTCTAAACCAATAAGTTGTAAGTGGGTATTTAAGAAAAAATATCACACAAATTGTATTATTCAAACCTTTAAAGCAAGATTAGTTGCTAAGGGTTTCCGACAGAAAGAAGGAATCGATTATTTTGACACTTATTCACCAGTAGCTTGAATAACATTGATTAGGATCTTATTTGCTCTAGCATCCATACATCATCTTCATGTCCATCAAATGGATGTGAAGACAACATTCTTGAATGGTGATCTCGATGAAGAGATTTACATGAAACAACCAGAAGGGTTTGTTCTACCAAGAAATGAAAGAAAAGTATGTAGACTTGTTAAATCTTTGTATGGAGTAAAGCAAGCACCAAAGCAGTGGCATGATAAATTTGATTCTAAAGTTCTGTCTTATGGTTTTGAACATAATATTGCTGATAAATGCATATATTCAAAAGTATGTAATGATTATATTGTAATCATATGCTTGTATGTAGATGATATGTTAATAATCAGTAATAAAATGGAAGGTGTAAATGAAACAAAAAAGTTTCTCTCTTCAGTTATCAAAATGAAGGATCTTGGACAAGTGGATACCATATTAGGTATCAAAGTTAAAAAACATAGTGGGGGTTTCGCATTATGCCAGTCTCATTATATTGAGAAAATAATAAACAAGTTTAATCACTTGAAAATTAAAGAGGCAAAAATCCTGTTTGATCCAAGTATCAAGTTAAAAGAAAACAGTGGAAGAGCAGTTGCACAAATAGAGTATGCTAGTGCTATAGGTAATCTTATGTATGCAATGTAATGCACAAGACCGAATATAGCATACGCTGTAAGTAAACTAAGTAGGTTTATGAGTAATCCAAGTGTTGAACACTGGAAAGTAATAAGTAGAGTTCTAGATTATCTTAAAGAAACCAAAGAACTAGGTCTCTTCTACTCAAAATTTTCAGCAGTATTAGAAGGATATACCGATGCAAGTTGGATATCGAGTGCAGGGGACAACAAGTCCACTACAAGGTGAATATTCATCCTAGGAGGTGCAGCTATATCTTGGGGATCCAAGAAATAAACTTGCATAACGCACTCAACTATGGAATCAGAGTTCATAGCTTTAGCTGCTACAGGCAAAGAGGCTGAGTGGTTAAGGGATCTTCTTTTAAAAATCTCATTCTATGCGAAGCCTATACCGGCTATTTTACTCCATTGTGATAGTGAAGTCACTCTAGCGAGAGCCTATAGTGGTACCTATAATGGGAAGTCCAGACACATAAGTTTGAGACATGACTATGTAAGGCAATTGATTCAAGATGTAATCAGAGCGATCTCATATGTAAAGTCAAGTAACAACTTGACAGATCCTTTTACTAAACCTCTAACAAGAGAGGTAGTAAGGACAACATCTAGAGGGATGGGGTTGAAACTCTTTACTCAAAATTTTACCAATGAAAGAAACCCAACCCTAAATTAGAAAATCTCTAAATATTGGGTTTAATGGGTAACAAGAATTCACTGATTTGTAAAAAGTTTCAACACTAAATAAATCAATAACCTCATCCAGGATGATAGTGCTGGCCATTATAAAAGAGGGATGAGTATTAAACTCTTAATGAAGTCCAGTCAAACAAGACAAGTGTTCTAAATGGAAACACTGGAAGGATTTCACCCATGTGAACGTAGAAGTGGTGCTGCTTCTCATGAGACTTAGAGTTATCTCGGGATCGTTCATGAAACAGGATAAGCACATGACCATTAAAAGTGCTAAGCGAGATTATAAAGGAACATTTAACGCATGAGCTATTATGTGTGTGGTATTTTCGGTTATATCATAAAGGAATAACTGTTCAATGTCACAAGAACTTAAATTTCAAATAACTTTAAAATGCTTACACTAAGGAAAGATTCAAATCGAAAGATATCTTTCTTTATGCATAACACTGTTATTATTCTGGCAGAGTTTTCATTGTTTTAAAAACCAGTGGAGGATTGTTGAAAATCAGTGGTTTTAAAAATAATAAAAATAAAAATTCAAAATTTTCAAAATTTCGGGATTTTTCCCCAAAAATTCTTTTTGAATTTTTTGAATTAAAAAATGCGGTGTGTGTGCTTTGTCCCACATCGAAAATGCAAAAGATAGTTTTGTGGTTTATATGAGATGTTGAGAAGGGTATTCTTACTTGGAGCTTTTTAGAAGAGATGAAACACGGGTTGCGTGTTCTAGTGTGAAGCACTGGAACACACGCACGCACGGGCGTGTGCGTTCGTGCTCGGGCTTGGGCTAGGGCACGAGCATGGGCACGGGCACGGGCGTGGGCAGTGAGGTAGTGTAGTTATAGTGGTGCTAGATTGCGCACTTTGCACTTCGCACGTGCGCATCGTGTCGCAGAGTGGTCTCTCCCTCGCGACCTTATGCGAACCGGCGAGAGACAGTGCAACCTCGGTTCGATTAAGGTGCGATGGGTCTAGTAAGGCGGTGTAGATCTGAAAAGTTGGAAATGAGCCTGAGTTTTATAGGTGACTGAGAATGGTCGGATCTTAAATCCGAAACGTCCAGCCGTTTCTATAAACGGATAGTTACCTTAAAAGCCACAACGGTCCGAAAACGGACGGGCCAGGATGATCCAACGGTCAAATCTACAGATTTAATGAGCAGAAACTTCTGGGATTAATAGACAACGGCCAGAAACATTTTTCAAACGTTCTGGACCATTGAATTCCACACAGCAATGGGTCTAAACCTGAGGCCTATATAAACTGGACCATTCCAGTCCGATTTAATTATCTCAACACACCATCTCTCCCATCAAATCAGATACAGTCCATAGCTTCTTTTTAGAATACTGTGATCATCTCTACTGTCTAAATCTGTCAGAAGAAATCTACTGCGTTAGAACTATTCCATATTGGACCTATCATAATTGCTGCATGCTAGATCTAGATAAGGCTTGTCTTATCCTGGAAGCAATTCGCCTGAAACCCATCAGCAGTTGATAAGGGGGCGAATCATGCTTTAAGGATAGCGTATTTTATACATGATTCAGTCTAGTGAAATTGTTATTTTCAATTATTTATTTTTATATTTTCGGCGTATCCAAAGAAATTTCTTAACACCGGATGAGCTCAGGAACGCATGAAATCGAAGGTCCGGAGCAGTTTAATCAGTGGGTTATGCGTTTGAGGAGTGCGGCTATCGCACGCTGTCGATGGAAAGAGATGGATCTTCTGGTGTGGTTCCTGGGTCTTTGGTTGCTTTCATTATGAGATGCGTTGGATGACACCCAGATCCATAGCTCAACTGGCAGACTGAGTGGAGATACCTCGTTTCAACACTTGAGGTCTTGGTATCGATCCCTAGTGGGGGTGGCTTAGTGGGGGTGGCTAACATGGTTGTGTACTATCAACCTAACCCAAAAAAAAAAAGATGCGTCGGATGGGGAATGAGTTCGGGGTTTGGATGGTCCAAACCTACTTGGTGAGGGGAAGAGGATTGCGTACTAAGTAAACTTTGTGGGGTCCACCGTGATTTATGTATTTTATCCGGTCTGTCCATCCATTTAACAATATCATTTTAGGGCCTTCGCTCAAAACCGAAGCATATGTAAGGCTAAAATGGACCATACCATAGGAAGCAATGTGAATTAAATTTATACCGGTAAAAAATTCTCGGGGCCACATAAGTTTTAGATCAAGATTAAATTTGTTTTTTTTTTTTCCCCTTCATCCATGCTTGTTTGATATCATGAACAGTTTGGATGAAAAGTAAACATAACTGTAGGGCCTAGAAAGGTTTCAACGGTGGAAATCATTATTTACACTGTTTCCTGTGGTATGGTCCACTTGAAATTTGTATAAGCTTCAATTTTGAGCTCAAGGCCTAAAATTAGATGGAAAAACGGATGAAATGTGTGGATAAACCACATAAATTCACAGTGGGCTCAATTGAGTTTACTCAGTATGATAAGAGCGTACTGAGTATCTCTATAAATCGTATTGCGTACTGAGTATCTCCATAAATCGTATTGCGTACTGAGTATCTCCATAAATCGTATTGCGTACTAAGTAACTCAGTACCCTGAGTGTACTGAGTAAACTCTGTGGGGTCCACCGTTATTTATTTATTTTATCCACTCCCTTCGTCTATATTAACAGATAATTTTAGGGCTTTAACCCAAACAGAAGCATATACAAAGCTCAAGTGGACCACACCACAGGAAACAGGAAACAGTGTGATTGAACCTCTATCATTGAAAAATTCTTGGAGGCCACAAAAGTTTTGAATCAAGCCGATGTCTGTGTTTTCTCTTCATCGATGTCTTTTTTATCTTATGAAAATTTTGGATTACAAATAAACATTACTGTGGGCCCTAGGAAGGTTTCAACGGTGGAAATCATTATTCCACATTGTTTCCTGTGTCATGGTCCACTTGAGCTTTGGATTTACTTCAATTTTTGGATCAACCCTTAAAATTAGCAGAAAAAATGGATGGACGGTGTGGATAAACCACATACATTCACAGTGAGCTCAATTGAGTTTACTCAGTACGATAAAAGCGTACTGAGTAACTCAGTACGCAATCCGATTTCTTGGTGAGGAGAGACGTGGACGGCTTCGCCGTTGATGTTGAAACGGAAGGGGTCCTTGTGTTGCTCGGATTGCGGATGATAGGTGGGGTCCACCGTGCTGGTGTGAGAGAAATCCAAGCCGCTCATTAGATTCGTCAGAATTGAGATGGATAGGAGGCAAAAAAGTTGGAGCAAAACTACGATTCGAGTGGGACGCACAACAGGGAATGGCGACGGAAATTTCGGCCGACAAGGTTTCTCTAGGGATCTAACCTGATGGACAGTTCAGATAAAGCGATGGGTCCCAGCATGATGGACGGCTGAGAGGAGATGGTTGTGGTCGATGCGGCTGCTGTTTCAAATGGAAGGGAGAAAATAGGGATTTGAGGGTCGGGTCAACGCGATCAATTCACTGGCCGTTTTTATTTATTTATTTATTTTAAATGAGTGCAGTGGGGCCCACTAGAGATACTTTTGGAAAATCAACTCCGTTCATCAGATTTGACACGTTGTCTTAAGGTATAGGCATAAGAATAAGGTAGATCCAAGGATTAGGTGGGTCACAAATGATTCAACGGAGGATAACTACTATTACATGTAAACTTGCGATGATGAAGGGTCACGGTGAGAGACGGTCTGTAGATTAGTTTAATCTGACCTAGAAGGGTATTATGAACAGTTTAGATTGATATAAGATGGAGTTATGACGTATAAAGTTGAGAGGAAAGAGAGAGTACGTATATGTATGTGTACAAGCGTACGAGATTGAAGTCTAGGTTGGATGTATATATGGATTGATTTAGTGATCCAATGTTGGCTTACAGTAATCGGACGGTCTAATGGTGAAATGGACGGATGGGTGTCTTCCTCTACTGATGTGTAACTATTACAACCGTTGATTAGAATAGTAATCGAGTATACGATGACATTGAGTATCGATGGTCGTTGTGAGGTGCACAAGGGTATAAGTGTATGTACTAGAGTGCAAATGTAAGTGTGGTCCTCCTAAAGGTACAAGTTCAATTTGGGATGTATATATACCAAGGATACACACTCGTGTACCTATACAAGCGCACAAATTTTCAGGGTACCTGGAATCCAAAAGTTAGGATAATTTGTGATATTTCAGGTGGGCCATACTCAAGGAAACACTTTGGAATGTAGGCATTGCCTGGCCTCTATTTCCAATCATATGGTCCACTTGAATCATAGATGGACTGATTTTTTAGACCCCCACCTAAAACGGGTTTAGCAACTAGTAAATGATATGATTTTGGAAATACTTTAAGTTAATACTAATATAGCGTTAGAGGTAGAGCTGGGCAAAAAGGGACCAATCCGGCGGATCCGACCCGATCCGCCCCGATCCGCCCCGAACAGATCCTAACCGAAGGCCATGATCGGGTCTGATCGAGGTGGGCCAGCAAGATCCGACCATTAATCGGATCGATTTCGGATCAATGGTCAACCCGGACAGACCCGATCCGTAATCCGATCCGAATGGATCCGATCCGATTCGATTCGATTCGACCCGCACATATATTGTTTACCATTTTTCCTGTAATGTTGTCCACTTGAGATGGGGATATATCTCTTTTTTTTTTTTAAATACCATAAAATGATATAGAAAAATATATGGACGGCATGGATGAAGTAAATACATCATGGTGGGGCCCACAGAGCATTGACTTACCATCATTTAAGTAATATTATGCGGAGTACCAATACACATCTCTCACACGGCTCGATGTTCCTCGAGCAGAGCTCCCTGACGACGTGGAACCTCTCACTTCTTTGCTTGGGATGTTAGGTGGGTCCCACCTTGATGTTTGTGATAAATCCACACCGTCCATTCGTTTTGGGAGCTCATTTTAATATATGCGGTAAAAAATGAAGTATAATCCAAGACTCAAGTGGCCCTACGAGAGAAAAGAGTATAGATTTAATGACTACCTTTCTCTGTTTTCTCTTTGGTCCAGCACACTTGAACTTTGGATCCACCTATTTTTTGATATCATGTCCTAAAATGAGCCTTCAAAATTGATGGACGGTGTGGATTTCTTACAAATGTTACTGTGGCCCACATAACATAAAATTCACGTCCCAAGGAAAATCCTTGGGATGCGGATCAAGTAGGTGTACGATTGTACCAGCAGCATGTTTTTGGCGGTTAGCATGAGCAAGTTTTGTGGGTCCTACCATGAGGTATTTGTTATATCTAAACCGTCCATCCACTCGGCAGGCTCGTCTTAAGGCTTGACCTAAAATAAGATAGATCTAAAGATCTAGTGGACCACACTGCAAAAAGCAGTGGGATTGAATGTTTACCATTGAAACTTTTCATGCTAAGAATATCGGATCTGAAACTTATATAATTTGATCCGACTCATTTTTTTAGACCGAGTTAGAATCGGTTCGGCTAAGGAAAATAGTACAACGGTTCTGATCGAGTAATTAGACCCAGACTCGGCCTCGGATCTGATCGAATTCGGGTAAGGCGTTAAAAACTTCGGACCTGGTCGAGTTAGGCCGAATCCGCTCCGACTCGACTCGATGCCCACCTCTAGTTAGAGGTAGGGGTGCACATCGAACTGGTAGAACCGTGGAACCGGACCATAACCGACCAAACGGTTCGGTTTGGTCCAGTTCTAGAGTGCGAAGGTTCTGGTTCCAAAAATTAAAGAACCATTTAGTTTGGTTCGGTTCTAGTTTGGGGGTATGTTGAACCGAACCGAACCGTGATCTGAACTGTGAAAGCAAACTTGGAACCGAACTTGGAACAGAACCGTGGAACCAAACTTGAAACCGTGAGTTTACAATATATTTTAGTTGTATATTTGACTCATGATTTATGGTTTACAATGCACCCTCTGATTGTTTTCAAAAATGTATTTTTTCACTCCATATACTATATCTAAACCATTCATCAAACGGATCACAACATGAATGGACATGGGCTAAATTATAAAATTAAACATGCAATTGGGCTGGATTATAAAAAGCTCAAAACTGTGGAGTCAATCCAGAACCGAACCAGTTTTCACGGTCCAGTTCTGGTTTGGTTCTAGGGTGCTAACAGTCCAGTTCTGGTTCTGAAAATCCTAGAACTGTAAGGAACGGTTCGGTTCCGGTTTCACCCCAAAACCGGAACGAACCAAACCGTGTGCACCCCTAGTTAGAGGTGTACACGAGTAGAACCGAGTCGAGCTTGGCACAACTCGACTCTGCTTGGCCACTTGCTGACCCCAGCTCGAGCTCGACTCGGTTCGGTCCTCGAGCCTGACTGGTAGGAGTGTACATCGAGTCAAACCAAGTTGATCTAGCCTCGGCTCGACTTGGCTCGAACACTGGCTGACCTCAGTTCGAACTCAGTTCGGCTCGGTTCTCGAGCCTGACTGGCCAGCTCGGCTCGGTTCGGTCAACAGCTCGAGCCGAGTTCAAGCCAAGATCGAGCCGAGTTCGTCATTGAGGCATTTCCACAAACACCTGAATTGCAACTTCAAAAACCTACAATTTTACAAACAGAGGCAATGGTTTTACAGTTGTTTTATCAGACACCTTCTAAGTAACATAAAAAACCTAAAAAAATAAGAAGAGAAAAAAGGTATTTGTTTAATGTACATACCTTACTTGCCACTGGCCAAACCTTCCTTGCCACCAGCCAAACCTTCCTTGCCACCAGCCACATCTTGTTGAGTCATTTTATCAAATAGTTGGTGAGCAACATCAATGACAAAGTAACCGAGTCACTAAACTGGTTCGATCCGAGTTCGATTCGAGCTGGATTCAATCCGAGTTGAGTTGAGCTGGGGCCTACTCGAACTCGGCTCAAACTCATTTTTGAGCTCAAAAAATCAGCTCGACTCGGCTCAAACTCAGCTTCGAACCGAGTCGAATCGAGCTTTTTCGAGTCAAGTCGAGCGAGCTAACCGAGATAGCTCGTTCATGTACACCCCTAATGACTGATTAGCTCGGCTCGGTTCAGTCAGTAGCTCGGGCCAGTTCGAGCCAAGTTTGAGCCGAGTTTACCTCTGTGGCATTTTCACAAACAAATGGACCGCATCTCAAATTCTCACTGTTTGTTAAACAACAGCAATGGTTTTTACAAGTATTTCATCAAACACCTTGTAGGCAACATGAAAATCAAGAAAAATAGGTATTTGTTTCACATACATACCTTCCTTGCCACCAGCCGACACTTGGTTGGGTCATTTCATCAAACAGTTGGTGAGCAACATCGATATCAAAGTAACCGATTCACCGACCTGGTTCGATCTGAGTCAGATTCAAGCCAGGTTTGATCCGAGTCGAGTCAAGCTCAGCCAAGCTCGAACTCGGTTCGGAATTTTTTCAAGATAAAAAACTAGCTCGACTTGGCTCGAACTCAGTTTCGAACCGAGTCGAATCCAGCTTTTTCGAGTCGAGTCGAGTGAGCTAACCAAGCTAACTCTGCTCATGTACAGCCCTATGTAGTGTCTTGTTTGTGAAGTCCTTCTCTTCCACAAAGGATGAGGTTTTCGGTTTGCTAAAATGCCTAAGAGTGAAAATTAGAAATTAGACTTTTTATTTAATGTCCATACAATTCTAAAAATGTTTGGTTAAATATGACAAGTCAAAAGATGCTTTTATAATATCATCAACTTAGAAGAATTTTAGGTAAAAACCCCAAAAAAGGTATTGGAATATAATTTTTCCATCATAAGGTGGTGTGTTTTGAAAAATTCCAGTATTATTATCTTCAGCCGACTTAACTAATGGACCTACAGCTAGCCCCGTTATCTTTGTTTGACTTGGATCATCCATCTAAAGTCGTCTGAGCCTAAAAGTCAATGTGAATGTAACCTGTTGGATCATCCAACTAAAGTCGTCTGAGCCTGAAAGTCTATCTACGACTCAGCCTGAAAGTCTATGTGAATGTGACCCGAAGGTTCCTTGAAATACTAGTAGGTTGCAGTCGCGATTGCGTAAGTGAAAAAACATTTAACAAGTGCCAATGTAGGATGTACGTGCAGACCCTAGTCTTTCTGGAGCTGGCCCCACCATGTATGTATCCTGTCCCAAAAATATTGGATCATCACCCTAGATGTATGTGAAGATGATATGTATATCAATTGTATCTGCACGCATGTAGTCATTTATAATCTTAAAATGTTGGCGCAACATGTGGATGAAGATGGGCCACAGAAGATTGGCACCATCCATTTCCTAATCATGTTTGGCTATTTCTCATTTTAATTGACCATTTGGTGGCCCACTTATCTAATGGTGAGGATCGATCCGTAATTAGGCTCAATAGATGCCAACTAAATTGAAACAGGGAGAAAGATTTTAGTCTTACTTGAGCAGAGACCCATGTTCCAGAATTTCCCACCATCCATATCAACACTTGATTTGAATGGTAGAAAACTCATTTTATAAAAAAAATAGTATTTTATAATATTTTATATATATATATATATATATATATATATATATATATCATTGATCCTAACAAACACGGATTCAAGCAATTGATTTAAAATCAAGGTTTGAAGGGTCATCTACAACCCATGCGTGTCAATATCGGTGAGCAATAATACAGAATGGTCGCATTTAACAAGAATTCTCATTTTACCAATAAGTGACATAAGAAGGTTCATTTCAGGGGATGAAATTACCAAATCACACCAGTAGCTAGTTCTCCTTTTCTAAAATCCATTGGAATAGTTCACTGTGGGCTTACTTGGTTTGTGTTTGACATCCAACCGTTCAACATGTACACCTGATCATGATGATTAGACAAACTAAAATCATATGAATCCTGTCTGGGGTGGGCTGGGCATGAATTTAGAGTTTTCTAACTGGTTTAATCATTTTTATGTTTGCGGCTACTAATATTGGATCACCTTGATTTTTCATTTGTTTGATCATTATAGTAGGGTACACTTGTTGGAAGGGTTGGATGTCATGAGGACCCCACAATCCTCAACTTTAGCACTCTTTAGAAGAAGTAGATGAAGACATTTTGGCGCCACGCATTTTCTAAGGAATTTTGCAGTAAAAATTCTGATTTACAAATGTTTAGTAGCATATTTCATGGCATCTGCTGGGGGTTTATGGACCATTTTATCTAAAATTGAGGAATACAGGACATAATAATAATAATAATAGTTGTTGTTGTTGTTGTGAGGAAAACTGAACTGGTCAACTGCATGGAAAGAACAATTGGCCACTGGAAGACCACTAGAGCGAGTTATCCAAAATGACAAAGGGCAAAAGCTTGGAGAGCTCGAAAGACACTGTCAGGGAGATCCTCTAGGCAAAGAGACCGACCTCGAGTCAAGCACCTCGAGAGACAGGGCTTGGGAGCAAAGAGCCCTCCCTCGAGCTGAGTAGACTAACCACCGATAGGGCAGAGCGAGGATCTCAGAGGATACCCCGCTTCAAATCAAGAAAAGAAAGATTTGACACGATTCTATTCGAAGATCACGCCGACCGAAGCAGGCTTGGCGAGGTAATACTTTCAGAGGTAGATCCCCATCCAAATAAGAACCCTCTTGCAAATCTAGCATATCTCGCCAGGATATGTAGGTCTTGAAGCCTCCTAAACATCCTGTAAGTACACCCATTGCGATGAGAGAAAGGTAAGTTCCAAAAACCCTAACTCAAGTCTCACTTCTACTTTTAATCTGCCCACCTGACTTAGAGATTGGAGGGTCCCCGCACCACAAACGACACCCTTGCTATCATTTACATATTGTTGATGCAGGTATGTGTGCATCTACGAGCGTTGCACCTGTCCATCCATATTCAAGCAATAACGGTTTGGTGTCGTTTGTGGGAACGGCATCAAAGCCATTACGTTCCCATCAATATCAACGTGAATCACCATTCTTCCCCTCTTCCCCCTCAATGGATAAAAGGAAGGGAAGGGCACTGGCTACGACCGAGCCTGTGCGTGGAGAGTAACCTGAGAACCCTTAGCCCCTGATCTTTACACCATCACCAGTAATAGAGGAAAGATCTCGAAACAGGGGAAGTCAGCTTATCTCTCCCTTGAAAATCAGGTAGGAGCTTTGACCGACAACATCGACCATATCATGAGACTACTAGAAAAGCAGCATGCGCTTCTTGTTGATCAACACATAGAGTTGGGAGCATCAACTGAACAATCCCGCCTAGTACCTGTGCACCCTGAGCCGCACGCTGCGAAGGCATGACCAGGAGGAAGCATGCATGTCCCAACACAGACCCTGAAAACCACCGGGGTCTTCAAGTTATATTTGCAATATACACTAGAAAAAAGAAGGTGGGCTTGGGGAAAGGCTCTGGAGATCACAACTGAAAATGAGGTTCCCTAGAGGCAGAAATGAAAGAAATTCGAGATTAGATTGGGGATATTCAATAAGCCATCCGAGAAAAGGCTCGACCTTTGTTGACGTCCTTCTCAAATAGACAGAACCACCATTTATGGATGATATCATGCAAGCCTAATTGCCGTCCAGATTCTAGATGCCTCAAATATATTCAAGTTCGGGGGATCCGGTCGAACATCTGGAATCCTTCAGAGCATGGATGGAGCTTCACGGTGCTTCCGGACTTGTGTTGTGCAGGACGTTCTCCCTAACGCTGACTAGAGCTAGCCAGAAGTAGTAAAGGCACTTGAAGCCAAAAATCCATTAGTTCGTTCGCTTGACTTAGCAGGGTGTTCACTACCCAATTCATTTGGAGAAAAGACATAGGAAAACCGTTGACCTACCTCCTTATGATAACACAAAGGGAGGACTAACTCTCGAAGGATTATATCATTCGATTCAACGTTGAGGCTATCCAGGTAGACAATTATTTTGACTAGGTCGCTCTCATGGCCACGATGGTCGGTCTTAAGTGAGGGAAGTTCCTTTTTTCGATTGGGAAGAATCCCCCGACAACTCTTGCTAATCTCCTCAACCAAGCTCAAAAGTATTCTAACGTTGATGAGTTATTTAGCATGCACGTATAACTACTCGAGATGAGAGTAGCTCGACAAGAGACAAGAAAAGGAAGGAAGGGAAGGAGGCACCCGATGCTAGATCCAAAAGGAGAAATGATCACGATTAGAGTAGTGTCGCTTGATCTACTCAACCCCTGGAAAGTCGGTTTCGTAAATACACCCCATTGAATATTATGCCAGAACAGGTATTCATGAAGGTAGAGATAAGAGGATTTTGAAGTGGCCAAACAAGATGAGGGCTGACCTGGGAAAAAATTAATAAGAATAAATATTGTCATTTTCACCGGGACAATGGTCATAATATGGTTGAATGTTTCGACCTCAAGGAGGAGATCGAATCCCTTTACCGGAGGGGATACTTGCACTAGTTTGTTAAAAGAAGTAGAGAAGATCGACTAGCTAGGTAGCAGGAACGATGCGATGAGAAGACTAACAAGGAAGCAATATGCAAAATATGCGCCATCTTCGGAGGACTCGCCGAGGGTGGAGATTCAAACTATGCATGTTGAGCCCATGCACAAAATGCGAATGGTATCGGAGGAGAGCATTATGTAAACCTCATTGGGCAACCTAGGAAGACGCCCAAGATGGACTCGTGCAACATCACCTTCACTGAAGAAGATGCACGAGGGATCCAATATCCCCATGACAACACATTAGTGGTCACCATGACCATTACTAACCATGGAGTATATCGGATATTGGTCGATATAGGAAGCTCGATGGACATTTTATTCACAGCTGCCTTCGATAAAATGAGAGTTAGAAGGTCAAGATTACGACCAGTGTGAATCCCCTCTTACTCGGCTTTACAGGGGAAAAAGTGACCTCTGAAGGAAGTGTTCTTCTACTAGTAACGCCGAAGATGGTACCAACCAGGTCACTACCATGATCGACTATCTGGTGGTAGACTACCCCTTACTGTACAACATGATCTTATGTAGGCCATACTTAAATGCCATGCAAGCTTTAGTCTCCACCTACCACCTCACTATGAAAGTTTTGACCGAGTATGGGGTCGACAAAGTCCGAGGTGACTAATATGAAGCTCGACAATGTTATTCAAAAACTCTTTGAGGGAGGGCACAACAGTAACAAGCAATGTAAATCACCACCCTGGAGCCTCGAGAAGATACCATCAAGAGAGGATCACTGGTGGAGGATCTCGTTATGGTACAACTCGCTAAGGCCGACCCATCTCGCACTATCCATGTATGGTCACTACCTGAACCACAACTCCAGGTAGAGATAGCTGATCTTTCGAAACAACACGCCAACATGTTCTCCTCGTCACACCAGGATATGCCTGAAATAGATCCAAGAGATGCGCTCCATCGACTGAATGCAGACCCCAACCACAAGCTCGTAAGGCAAAGAAGATGAGAATTTAATCCAGAAAGGTATGCACCAATCAATGAAGAAGTCAATAAGCTCCTTAAAGGCAGATTCGTTGAGGAGGTACATTATCCCGTCTGGTTAGCCAATGTCGTGCTAGTGAAGAAAGCCAACGGAAATTGGTGAGTTTGCATAGATTATACCAATATAAATAAAGCTTGCCCCAAAGACAGGTTCCCTCTCCCCAAGATCAAGCAGTTGATAGAAGGTACTACCGAGCATTCACTCCTTAGCTTTATGGACGCATATTCGGGGTACAATCAAGTTGCCATGCATGAAAATGACAAGTAGAAATGACCTTCGTCACTAATGGGGGATTGTACTATTACCGAGTAATGTCGTTTGGACTGAAGAATGCTACTACAACGTATCAATGCTTGATGAACAAAATATTTGACAAACAGATTGGGAACACAATGGAAGTTTACATGGGATGACATGCTCGTCAAGAGCTCATTGGTAGAAAACCACGTGGCTAACCTTAAGGAGATGTTCAGGATCCTAAGAAAATACAAAATAAAGCTAAATCCAAGTAAATGTCCATTTGTCGTCATCTCGGAAAAATTCTTAGACTTCATGGTCCACCAAAGGGGAATAGAAGAAAACCGTGACAAAATCCGAGCTCTCTTAGAAATGAGTTCTCCTAGCATGACAAAGGAAATTCAGCACCTTACGGCCAGGGTGGCGATTCTAAATAGGTTTGTTTCCCAGGCCACAGACAAGTGCTTGCCTTTTTTTAAGCGGTTGAAGGGAAGTAAGAGATCGACCTGAATAGAAAAATGTTAGCAAGCATTCTAGCAACTTAAGACTTACTTGGGGTCCCCACCATTGCTCTCCAAGCCACAACCTGGGGAAGGGCTACTATTGTATTTAATTGTATCGCCAATAGCAGTCAACTTGGCCTTAGTCCGAGAAGGAGGTATCCAATGATCCGTCTATTATGTGAGTAAAGCCATGGTTGATGTAGAAACACGCTATCCAAAGATAGAAAAGCTAGATCTGGCATTGATCGTATTGTCCCGACATCTCTGACCTTACTTCCAGGTTCACACCATCGTTATCCCGACCAATCAGCCACTCCATCAAATACTGCAGAAACCTGAGGTGTCGGGATGACTCACCAAGTGGGCGATCGAGCTAGGCGAATTTAACATTGTATACCGACCAAGAGTAGCAATCAAAGGTCAAGCCGTCGCCAACTTCATTACAGATTTCACTCACCCCACACTTCAACAACAGACAAAAGTTAAGCAAAGTGAAGGATCGTAGGCATGAACCCTCCAAGTAGACGAGTCATCAAACACTCAGGGAAGTGGAAAGGGATTAATCCTGACTTCACTTGTAACGCCCCGTGTTTTCAGGACCCGAGTATACAACCCGTTTCCTAAAAACCCGAGTGTTAACTTATAAAGAGCCAAAGTCCACATATAAATTTTTTTTTTTTTTTCCCTTTCATCAGAGTAAGCAGATGAGCGTAGTATGGACAAATCAGACATAAAGGAAAGTTGCATTACCATTTAAATATATAAGAAACTGCCCATAATGACTTATACAAACCAATGTCCCCATTCTTACAATTACAAAATGGAATAATATTACATGTGAAACAAAGTAAATTACAACTCTCTTGGAATGTGAAACTCTACAAAGAACCACATGAACAACATCGGCTTGCTCTACACACATCAATCAAGCATTACGGTTTGATAGCGTCAATGGCTATCATAGTGAGGAGCACCCTCCAAGATTGCACACTCATCATTCATAACCAATATAGAACACCAATCATAATTTAGATATATCAAACAGAGCAATTTATAATCATGAGCATGCCTATAAAAATTAAGTCAACCAATACAATCTCATCATAAGCAAGATATAATAGCAGTTACAATGCAAGGAACATGTTCGATAACCAAACAATCAAACATACGATTTTACATTGCTTTGAAATCACATTGTACGTGAACTCATGCAAGATGGCTAGAAAATCGACAAAGCGAACTTCGGCTCCACCGGAAATCATGGTACAAGTAGAATTCACAAGGCGAATAGAAAATCCCCCTTTAAACCCCCACTTCACCCAGGGAATCATGTCGTACGTGAACTCCGCAAGATGGCTAGAAAATCGACAAAGCGAACTTCGGCTCCACCCGGAAATCATGGTACGAATGAACACCACAGATGAAGAGACAAACATCATACAAACCCTAAACCACCCGAAAATCATGTCGTACGTGAACTCCGCAAGATGGCTAGAAAATCGACAAAGCGAACTTCGGCTCCACCCGAAATCATGGTACGGCTGAACTCCGCAAGATGGATAGGAAACAATAGGGTATGTGAACATACCCAACAACCCACAAAGGGCAACAATAGGTCATCAAAGCCACGATGGCAAATATACGATCCAAGCCACATAGGCGATGTGCGGTCCAAGCCACATAGGTAAATGTGCGATTCAAGCCGTGTAAGGCAAATATGGACTGCAAGATCACAAGTCCAAGGTAAGTTCCATTCAGTTCATCATTCAAGCACAAGTGGTAGCATATAAATAAATTAATACATATCCAATAAAGGATAGCATGTTATCATCGAACCATTCATGCATAATGCAATTTAAAAGAAACGTTTATCTTCCAACACATGAAATCACTATACCACAAGTTAGCATATTCGAATGTAAAGTAAGAAACTCAGTTAAGGGATTCATGTCATCATCTATATTTAGATTGGTGAAATCAAGTGGGAAGCTCAAAGGGTGAGTCCTCACCTTAGGATGTAAGTCCACTTCTTCGTAGGGTTTGAAGGTGTGAATTAGCTTGAATCAATTTAACCCATGTTAGAAAATTTCTCAATATACAATAAAAATACTAACAAATCTATTTAATGATAATTTCTAATCTAAGTAGTTATCTTAAGCTCACCTGGTTTGACCGATCCGATCAAGTCTCGATTGCTCGTCTTAACTTGAACTAACTCAACCCGAGTCGACTCGATAGGTGCGACAACCACCCATCCTTCTTCACTCTCACCCCATGTTTTGGAGTGTCCAAAGAAGGCTGGACTTGACCCAAGCCCACTTGACTTGGTGGACTCGGTTTTAACCGAGTCAACTCGGCGACCACAAAAACCCAACTCCTTTTCTTCTTCCTTTCTCCTTTTCTTTTTCTTTTACTATTCTTTGGAAGGTCCGACCCGAATATGGACCGAGTCAACTCGGATGCAACTTGTCAGCGAGTTGACTCGACTCAACTCTCTCTCTTCTCTCCCTTACTTTCTCTTCTTCTCCCTTTCATTCCCTCATCCCCATCTTTCGTTTTCCTTCTTCTTCCTGCACTGACACATATTCTTTGGAACGTCCGACAAAACGAGGACCAACCAATGGCCGAGTTGCACGTGACTCGGTCGGTTGGGTGGTGCAACGAATAACCGCCCATGTTCTCTCTCCTCTCTCTCTCCTTCTCCCTCTACCTTTCTCTCTCTTCTCCTTTTCTCTTTTTCTTTCTTTCTTGCTATCTTCTTTTCTTCTTTTCTTCTGCTGAAGGATCAGAGACCAGCCCCCTCTCTGACTCGACCCAAAGAGTCGAGCTTCAAGCAAGAATGGGTCGGCGGTAAGAAGAAAACGGCGCCCCTCTCTCTTTTCTCCATCTTCCTCTTCCTGTTTACTTTCCTTCCCTTCCTCCTATAGGAGGATGTTCAGCAATGGACTCGGAAGAACCTCGGTTGACTCGAGCTCACGACTCGACAACGGGTCGAGCTCGACTCAGTTCAGGCCGGTGCAACAGTGCACCTTCTTCCTCTTCTCGGATCTTCTTCCCTCTAAAACTTTCTTCCTCTCTAACTCTCGGCTCTCCTCGAAGACCAGCAACTCCACTGGACCCAACGAGCTCACCCAATCTGTTCGAACTTACCTCCACTGGACGTGATGCGGCTCTTCTTCAATGAGGAAGATAATGGCAGATTTTTAATCTGCACCTGTTTCTTCGAAACGAGAGCATGTGACGACTTAGAAGGATGTCATGAAGCTTGAGGAAGAAGGAAAATGAAGCTTCTGTGGGGTTTTGGTGATGGGTTCGGAAGGAGAAGCTTAGACGGTGGGTTTTCTCCCGCAGCCGTAAGGAACAGCTATGCAACATTCCTTTATCTGCCCTCTAGGGTTTTCTACCCTCAAGAGTGCTGGAGTGGATGGTCTGGATTCATTTGGAGGGGTCTTTGGATGCTAATGGGCATTTGAGATCGAGCCAGCGCAACAACGCTTCCTCCCACGGCTGTTCTTTCTCTCTCTCCCCCTTTGTAGCAAAAAAACCTATCTTTGGAGGGCTAGGATCGGTTTGAAATGGGCGGTCAGGATAGGCGGATTCGGCCTCACGCGGATCGCTGAGCTGGAAGAAAAACAGTTTCTATTTTGGATATAGTGTGTTTGTAGGCCTGATTGCGGCAAGGTTTGTGTGCATGTGGATGCCTTTAAACGTGTGGTACGAGATGGGTTTTAGTGGGACCCAAGCCCTGGACACGATGGACGGTTTGGATTGGTCGATCCAATCACGGAGGTGGGCCACGGATCAACGCATGGGGACGGCTCTTTTAAAAACGCGTGGGCGGGAACGCTGGAGAAAAACCTCCTGTTTTGGAATATTTCGCGTCAGACGCGGTTTGACCACGTGGCCCGGCTTGGCCTCGGTGCACCTCAGTTTGCACCCCTCGGTTGTGTACACACACTCCTCATGTGGGGTCCACAGTGATGTCTGTGATCTGATCCACACCATTCATCAGTTTTGGTAGCCCAACCTAGGGTCTAGCCCAAAGAACGAGGTAGATCTATGGCTTAGATGGGCCATACACGCCACATTTACATTTGATTGGCGGTTTGTGCGGCCCATGGTAATCTTAGGTGGGATCTGGTCCATCTATTAGTTTCAACATTAGTATATAATAATATGTATTAAATAATAACAATCACATTAGCATATACTATTATATATTTTATCAACATATATACAACTCATAGTACATGGTATTATTTTATATTTTATATTAGTAATTATTTATAAATTAATAACGTATTTAATTTGAAATATCATGTATATTGTGTATGTACGTATTTTCTTCATTTATATTCATGTAAATATTGATCATTCTGAGTGATGTATATTTCATACATGTGGTATAATACAATTAATGTGTAGTTTAAATTACAAAATGTAAATATTAGTCGATATACATCAATTATATGTTGGTATGCCATTCATTTTATGTGTAGCTTAAATAATATGCATAATTTGAATGATTCAAGTAACATTTATATTATTACAATTAATTATAAAACTATTTTGTACTATGATGTATATACATTTAAAATGAGTCATTATGGATCACTTAAGATAGGCCACTCATCTGACTCAGGTGGGCCTCATCTGGTAGTCGGTCAGATCATGTTTGTCCTCCAACATTCCTAGGCTAATTCTGGATACACCTAGACCGATGGTCCTCAAGTCCAATGAGTTTATAGTTGCTTACAGAATCACTAAATCGGGTTTGTGAATCTAAATAAGGTCCTCATGGTAACACCCGAGTACTGAAAGTACGGGGTGTTACAATCTACCCCCCTTAAAGAGAATTTCGCCCCGAAATTCAATACTTCTACCTTAAATGGGTCGAGGAGAATCTATTTTCCCTGTCTCTAACTATTTGCTATTTTCCCCCATGAAGCATGTTTGTATTAATAAGCATTCATGTTTGACTAAAAGATTGAGGTTGTTACAATCTACCCACCTTAAAGAAGAATCTCGCCCACGAGATTCAATCATACTCATCCCAATTTCCTCTAGCATTAATTTAGATCTACGGTTTGCTCACATGAGGTAATGAAGATTTTTTTTTTTTTTTTTAATTTTAATTTTTATTTATTATTATTATTATTTTTTTTATTCATGTGGGTGTGTGTATGTTTAAAATTTACAATGATTGTTCCACATCGTCTAAAAGAATAATAAGAATAGTGGTTTATGCTTTCAATGTTCAGGTTAACATGAATCGACAATTATGGTTAGTCTGAGCCTGATACAACGATCTTCTGCCTGATCAGGGCAGTGAGTTCATTGGTATCCATCCCAATCCTGGTAACCCTTAACCTTCTGCTTGATCAGGGCATTGAGGTCATTAGGATTTGCTAGGATTTAGAAATAGGATCAAACAGCGTGCAATTCGCTTAAATATGATTCTGCCAATCCATGATCCTGATTACTCTAAGTTCATGGAAAATATCATTTGACCATTTATTTTCATAACAAATAAGACTATGAGACCCATTACGCTTCCAATGCGCACTCTGATTGTCTAAACACAAAATTCTAGGACCAAGGTTTTTATATGAAATCTAAGTTTAAAATTTTGTTAAATTTATCTAAGATCTTAAATCTGGACTTAATATGCTCAACCTAAAGTTGAAACTTTACCCAAAAATTATACAACTTTTCCTTTAATTATTTCACGTGTCGAAATTTGTGGGAAATATTATTAATAAGTAACGAGATATATTAAGAAAACTCAAATTACGATTCTTAGTACGATTCCTTAAGTTCAAAGAGCATTTTTTTTTTTTTTTTTTTTTTTTTTTTTACCAAGTGTATAATATGGTGGTTAAGGAAATTCTTATGGGCCTAAGTCCAATCCATTTGTTGATTGTTACAAGATTGTGATTCCTAGCTATAAATTTTATTTTATTTTATTACCTTTTTTTTTTTTGAAAGTTCATACTCTAGATTTTTAGAAAATTTTCATTTGGAAGTCGTGTATAAGGAATGTCCATTATTATTATTATTGTTCTCACTATTATTACTATTATAATTTATATAATTTGTCATATTTGATTTATATCCTCATAGATCGTTTATATGCATGAATTTAAGTAAGCGAAGATTAGTATCTATTATTTGTGTATTATTTGTATGGGGATACGTGTGTCATGTTTAAATTTTATACAAGGTGTCAAATTGCTTGAAATGTGTTATCCGCTATGAATTTTTTTTTTTTTTCTAGTATATTTTATTTTTGTGTATCATAAATTCTATAATTTGTAATTTATATTAATGATGTTATAAGTGTGTACACATAGTATGGATTATGGTTACATATCATTTTAATATGAAAATTTTAAATATTTATCAAATATATAAATAACGTTTCACGGTATACATCATGATGAATATTTGGTGCACATTTAATTCCTAAGTCCACATAACTATTTTGGTAGTTTACAAGGGAACCAAAGTTTTCATTCCTAAGTTTGAATGACTACACCTAAAGTGTTCAAAGGGACCTAAATATTGAGTACCTATATTTTTCAAGGAACCTTAGATCATTTCTAAGCTCCATAATCATCCGTTTACGGAGCCTAACACTTGAGTTTCTATACTCCAATTTCTCCTAACTACAGAGGAAGTTCAAATGAGTTCAAATGGTTATTCTAATAGTTTCTAAGGAGACTTAAATTCATTTCTAAGTTCTATGATCACTCAAACAACCTTTCAAGGGGCCTAAAATTTTGAGTCTCCATATTCTCAATTTCTTCTAATTTCAATGAGACTCCACATCAATTCAATTGAGTACCATAACAATTTATGGGGGAGCCTAAGTTTGGATTCCTACGTTCTCAACCATTCTTCTACGTCTAAGGGAGATTTATCTAAGTTCAATTTCTAAATTCAAACACCCTAACTTGAGACATTCTAGGCTTGTATAAGATCATTTCCCAAGGCCAAGTTTGTCCAAACTATGCTCTGATACCAACTGTAACGCCCCGTGTTTTCAGGACCCGAGTATACAACCCGTTTCCTAAAAACCCGAGTGTTAACTTATAAAGAGCCAAAGTCCACATATAAATTTTTTTTTTTTCCCTTTCATCAGAGTAAGCAGATGAGCGTAGTATGGACAAATCAGACATAAAGGAAAGTTGCATTACCATTTAAATATATAAGAAACTGCCCATAATGACTTATACAAACCAATGTCCCCATTCTTACAATTACAAAATGGAATAATATTACATGTGAAACAAAGTAAATTACAACTCTCTTGGAATGTGAAACTCTACAGCAACCCTGTGAACAACATCGGCTTGCTCTACACCTGCATCAACTGTTACGGTTTGATAGCGTCAATGGCTATCATAGTGAGGAGCACCCTCCAAGATTGCACACTCATCATTCATAACCAATATAGAACACCAATCATAATTTAGATATATCAAACAGAGCAATTTATAATCATGAGCATGCCTATAAAAATTAAGTCAACCAATACAATCTCATCATAAGCAAGATATAATAGCAGTTACAATGCAAGGAACATGTTCAGATAACCAAACAATCAAACATACGATTTTCTGTTGCGCCTGAAATCACATTGTACGTGAACTCCGCAAGATGGCTAGAAAATCGACAAAGCGAACTTCGGCTCCACCCGGAAATCATGGTACAAGTAGAATTCACAAGGCGAATAGAAAATCCCCCTTTAAACCCCCACTTCACCCGGGAATCATGTCGTACGTGAACTCCGCAAGATGGCTAGAAAATCGACAAAGCGAACTTCGGCTCCACCCGGAAATCATGGTACGAATGAACACCACAGATGAAGAGACAAACATCATACAAACCCTAAACCACCCGAAAATCATGTCGTACGTGAACTCCGCAAGATGGCTAGAAAATCGACAAAGCGAACTTCGGCTCCACCCGGAAATCATGGTACGACTGAACTCCGCAAGATGGATAGGAAACAATAGGGTATGTGAACATACCCAACAACCCACAAAGGGCAACAATAGGTCATCAAAGCCACGATGGCAAATATACGATCCAAGCCACATAGGCGATGTGCGGTCCAAGCCACATAGGTAAATGTGCGATTCAAGCCGTGTAAGGCAAATATGGACTGCAAGAT
Organism: Magnolia changhungtana; assembly: GCA_030180095.1. Lineage (NCBI taxonomy): Eukaryota > Viridiplantae > Streptophyta > Magnoliopsida > Magnoliales > Magnoliaceae > Magnolia > Magnolia changhungtana. Next base: position 3,092,988 of record JASAUF010000629.1, on the reverse strand, counting down.
CACAAGTCCAAGGTAAGTTCCATTCAGTTCATCATTCAAGCACAAGTGGTAGCATATAAATAAATTAATACATATCCAATAAAGGATAGCATGTTATCATCGAACCATTCATGCATAATGCAATTTAAAAGAAACGTTTATCTTCCAACACATGAAATCACTATACCACAAGTTAGCATATTCGAATGTAAAGTAAGAAACTCAGTTAAGGGATTCATGTCATCATCTATATTTAGATTGGTGAAATCAAGTGGGAAGCTCAAAGGGTGAGTCCTCACCTTAGGATGTAAGTCCACTTCTTCGTAGGGTTTGAAGGTGTGAATTAGCTTGAATCAATTTAACCCATGTTAGAAAATTTCTCAATATACAATAAAAATACTAACAAATCTATTTAATGATAATTTCTAATCTAAGTAGTTATCTTAAGCTCACCTGGTTTGACCGATCCGATCAAGTCTCGATTGCTCGTCTTAACTTGAACTAACTCAACCCGAGTCGACTCGATAGGTGCGACAACCACCCATCCTTCTTCACTCTCACCCCATGCTGGAGTGTCCAGCAAGGCCTAGACCAGCCCCAAGCCCACTTGACTTGACTGGACTCAGTTTTAACCGAGTCAACTCGGCAGCCACAAAAAACCCAACTCCTTTTCTTCTTCCTTTCTCCTTTTCTTTTTCTTTTACTATTGCTGGAAGGTCCAGCCAGAATATGGACCGAGTCAACTCGGATGCAACTTGTCAGCGAGTTGACTCGACTCGCAACTCTCTCTCTTCTCTCCCTTACTTTCTCTTCTTCTCCCTTTCATTCCCTCATCCCCATCTTTCGTTTTCCTTCTTCTTCCTGCAACACATATTGCTGGAACGTCCAGCAAAACGAGGACCAACCAGCGACTGAGTTGCACGTGACTCAGTCAGTTGGGCTGGTGCAACAGTAACAACTGCCCATGTTCTCTCTCCTCTCTGCCTTCTCCCTCTACCTTTCTCTCTCTTCTCCTTTTCTCTTTTTCTTTCTTTCTTGCTATCTTCTTTTCTTCTGCTGCAAGGATCAGCAGCCCCGCCTTACAACTCGACCGAGTCGAGCTGCAGCAGCAATGGGTCAGCGGTAAGAAGAAAACGGCGCCCCTCTCTCTTTTCTCCATCTTCCTCTTCCTGTTTACTTTCCTTCCCTTCCTCCTATAGGAGGATGTTCAGCAATGGACTCGGAAGAACCTCGGTTGACTCGAGCTCACGACTCGACAACGGGTCGAGCTCGACTCAGTTCAGGCCGGTGCAACAGTGCACCTTCTTCCTCTTCTCGGATCTTCTTCCCTCTAAAACTTTCTTCCTCTCTAACTCTCGGCTCTCCTCGAAGACCAGCAACTCCACTGGACCCAACGAGCTCACCCAATCTGTTCGAACTTACCTCCACTGGACGTGATGCGGCTCTTCTTCAATGAGGAAGATAATGGCAGATTTTTAATCTGCACCTGTTTCTTCGAAACGAGAGCATGTGACGACTTAGAAGGATGTCATGAAGCTTGAGGAAGAAGGAAAATGAAGCTTCTGTGGGGTTTTGGTGATGGGTTCGGAAGGAGAAGCTGACGGTGGGTTTTCTCCCGCAGCCGCAAGGAACAGCTATGCAACATTCCTTTATCTGCCCTCTAGGGTTTTCTACCCTCAAGAGTGCTGGAGTGGATGGTCTGGATTCATTTGGAGGGGTCTTTGGATGCTAATGGGCATTTGAGATCGAGCCAGCGCAACAACGCTTCCTCCCACGGCTGTTCTTTCTCTCTCTCCCCCTTTGTAGCAAAAAAACCTATCTTTGGAGGGCTAGGATCGGTTTGAAATGGGCGGTCAGGATAGGCGGATTCGGCCTCACGCGGATCGCTGAGCTGGAAGAAAAACAGTTTCTATTTCTGGATATAGTGTGTTTGTAGGCCTGATTGCGGCAAGGTTTGTGTGCATGTGGATGCCTTTAAACGTGTGGTACGAGATGGGTTTTAGTGGGACCCAAGCCCTGGACACGATGGACGGTTTGGATTGGTCGATCCAATCACGGAGGTGGGCCACGGATCAACGCATGGGGACGGCTCTTTTAAAAACGCGTGGGCGGGAACGCTGGAGAAAAACCTCCTGTTTTGGAATATTTCGCGTCAGACGCGGTTTGACCACGTGACTGCCTCGGTGCACCTCGGCTGCACCCCAGTTGTGTACACACACTCCTCATGTGGGGTCCACAGTGATGTCTGTGATCTGATCCACACCATTCATCAGTTTTTGTAGCCCAACCTAGGGTCTAGCCCAAAGAACGAGGTAGATCTATGGCTTAGATGGGCCATACACGCCACATTTACATTTGATTGGTGGTTTGTGCGGCCCATGGTAATCTTAGGTGGGATCTGGTCCGTCTATTAGTTTCAACATTAGTATATAATAATATGTATTAAATAATAACAATCACATTAGCATATACTATTATATATTTTATCAACATATATACAACTCATAGTACATGGTATTATTTTATATTTTATATTAGTAATTATTTATAAATTAATAACGTATTTAATTTGAAATATCATGTATATGTGTATGTACGTATTTTCTTCATTTATATTCATGTAAATATTGATCATTCTGAGTGATGTATATTTCATACATGTGGTATAATACAATTAATGTGTAGTTTAAATTACAAAATGTAAATATTAGTCGATATACATCAATTATATGTTGGTATGCCATTCATTTTATGTGTAGCTTAAATAATATGCATAATTTGAATGATTCAAGTAACATTTATATTATTACAATTAATTATAAAACTATTTTGTACTATGATGTATATACATTTAAAATGAGTCATTATGGATCACTTAAGATAGGCCACTCATCTGACTCAGGTGGGCCTCATCTGGTAGTCGGTCAGATCATGTTTGTCCTCCAACATTCCTAGGCTAATTCTGGATACACCTAGACCGATGGTCCTCAAGTCCAATGAGTTTATAGTTGCTTACAGAATCACTAAATCGGGTTTGTGAATCTAAATAAGGTCCTCATGGTAACACCCGAGTACTGAAAGTACGGGGTGTTACAATCTACCCCCCTTAAAGAGAATTTCGCCCCGAAATTCAATACTTCTACCTTAAATGGGTCGAGGAGAATCTATTTTCCCTGTCTCTAACTATTTGCTATTTTCCCCCATGAAGCATGTTTGTATTAATAAGCATTCATGTTTGACTAAAAGATTGAGGTTGTTACATCACTGGACCAGGCAAAGCTCTAGCATGCCCTGCAATTTGGTTTTTAAGCCTCCAACAATGAGGATGAATATGAAGCACTTCTCGTCGGCTTGAGATTGGCCAAGGCGATGGGAGCTAGGACATTAAAATTATATAGTGATTCCCAGCTAGTGGTAAACCAAGTTACCACATAATACTAAGCCAAAGGAGAAAAATGATTGTTTATCTAACCAAAGCCCGAGAATTGCTTGAGGGATTCGACAAGTACGAGATCATGCTAGTCCCTAGATTGGAAAACTTTAATGCCGACTCTCTATCTAAGCTAGCCTCAACCATCGATAATGACCTCACCATGACTATACCAATTGAATTCTTACCCAAGCCAAGTATCAGCCAACCTGACCAAAAAGGCTCTCCCAATCAACCATCCACCGAGCTGAATGGACTCAATCGCACGCTACCTACAATAGGGTGAGTTACCTGAGGATAAATTGGAGGCTTGGAAGGTCAAGTACCAATTTGCTCGATACACAATAGTGGGAGATGTCCTATACAAAATGTGATTCTCACCACCATACCTAAGATGTCTACGGTCGGACAAGGCTGAATATGTATTAAGAGAGATCCACGAAAGCATCTATAGAAATGATCATTCAGGCGGGAGAACCCTATCCCATAAAGTTTCGACAAGGATACTAATGGCCCACAATGCATGAAGACACAAAGTATTTCATAAGGAAGTGCGATAAGTGCTAGTGCTTCGCAATAGTACTGCAACAACCACCTGAGCAAATGATCCTAATGAGTGGGCCCTGACTCTTTACACAGTGGGGGGTTGACATCATAGGACCCTTGCAAATGGGTAAGGGACAGATCAAGTTCACTATCATCGCTATCGACTACTTCAATAAGTGGTCTGAGGCTGAGCCTTTAGCTCAGATCACCAAATAGAAAATGACCGACTTTATCTAGAAAAACATTGTTTGCAGGTTCGACATTCCCTACACCATCATTACCAATAATGATAGGTAGTTCGACAATGCTAGGTTTTGAGGATTATGTAAAAAAAAAAAAAAAAAAAAAAAAAAAAAAAAAACTCGGCATTCATAATGCTTTCGCCTTATCATGGTACCTCCAAGCCAATGAACAAGTAAAAGTAATCAATAAGATCATAAAAAGTCACCTCAAAACCAAGCTCGAAAAATTCAAAGGAACTTTTGTGAAGGAACTGCCACAGGTTTTGTGGGCATATTGGACCACTGCTCGCTCAACCATCGCGCACTGGGGAGACCCCATTTTCTCTAGCCTTTGGTGTGGAAGCAGTAGTCCTAGTGGAAATTAGAATCCCCTCAAGGCATATTCAACCTAGGGGAAAACAATGCACAAATGATGTTGAATCTTGACTTGCTTAAAGAACTCAGGAGAAAAATGCAAGTGAGGGTTGCCGCCTACTAGCAGAGAGTTACTTGGTATTACAACTTGAGGGTTAAAGTGCAAAGATTTAGAACAGGAGACTTGATACTCCGAGAGAGATCTTTTAGAGTATTAAGGAGCTCGGCTTGGGAGCCTAGCTTAGGACCGAGCTGGGAAGAGCCCTACATGGTCACCAGTATAGTCCAACTAGGAAATACTGATTGGATCGGACATGCAGGGGCGAGACTTACCCTATTCATGGAATCCCGAGCACCTAAATATCTACCATCAGTAGGAGTGGACTTGGGAAATTCTACAAAGACATCTTAGCATACCAAGTTGACAATTCACCTCAGGTGACTGCTACTTGTAGACTCCCCTTTATGAATGAAAGAAAAAAGTTTATATTTTCGATCATCAATCTACTGAATGACTAACACAAAACAAATGTATGCACACTACACTACACATGAGGTAACACAAAGATTCAAGAAAAAATTCCCTTTTATTAATAAAAGAAATTATTACAAAACTATTGTAATATATATATATATATATATATATATATATATATATATAGATATATATAAAGGAAGCCTAAGTCTGTGGGAGTTCCGTGGGAGTTCCTCAGCCTCAGGAGCGACAGCTTTCTGGGACCTAAGCGGCATCTTCGTCCAAATAGCCCAAGTCAAGCTCGAGGTATCGGCATTGAACCTCTTCGCAGTAATTCTGGAAGCCAGTATTGAACATCTCCTCCAGCTCTACCACGTACTCCTCAGAGGCCTTGTAAGCCTCCAAAGCATCCGCTTCTCTCACAAGAATGGCAAGTTCGACCCTCGCCACCTTCGACTTGGCTTCCTGGGAGCGCGCCTCCATCTCAACGAAACTAAATTCACCCTCAACCAGGCGGGCCTCTTCCTCGATGGCCCTTGCCTCCAGCTTAGTGACCTTGGCCAACAGGTCGACCTTCTCGTCTTGTTCAGTGGCCAGATGAGAAGCACTTGCCTCATGGTCCTCCATGGACACCCTCAAGGCCTCCTTGAGGACTTTGACCTCCGTGTGGGCTGCCGCCTGGTCTTCTGTGGCTGTTGCCAGCTCCTAAGACTTCATGATCTATAGCTCGACTCTGGTAGCTCCAAGCTTCCTATTAGCGTCATCCACCTGAGTGTTCAGATCAAGTGAGAATTGACGGATGGTATGAGCCTCGGGTGCGCCCTGAAAAAATAAAGGAGAAGGACCAGGCGTACCAGAAGAAAGCTTTGGCACAAAAGATCCCTGACTGAGGAACATTGGAAGAAAAGGGACTCGAAAGTTGAAGGAAGATGCAGGTCGACAGAGCTCAGGCTTCGTACGAACAAGTTGATAAACAATAAGGGGGAAAGGCAATATTTATACAGTCCCTGTGGCGACGCATTTATTACTGACCAAATCCATGTGGGCTTGAGGAGATGCCTCAACTGATGCACCCCTCCACGTGACAGGGTTAACCCAGGAGAGACCATGATGACCCTGGCGACAACTGTAACACCTCGAACTTTTCAATACCCGATCGAGTATTGAAAGTCCTCGAGTGTTACTATGAATTTAACTTATCATGTACATGTGTACGGTACCAATCTAGCTAACCTAACCCTACATCCATCCAACAACGTGAATCTGACCGATTAAGAATGATCTTCATCTATAAATTAAGTCATCTAACTGTTGATCATGTGGTCTGATACATGTACCTCCCCTTGAATAAATCAGTGAATAACCTCATATCCATAATGATTTAGATATAAGTTCTTTTATAAGAATTACTTAGGAACGTGCTTACTACCATGTAGATTTCACAAAACTCTTAGATTAGCAATAATTATGAAAATGCCATTGACCCTTACCCCTGAATTCCAAATCACATGGTTCTCATGATCAGTTTCAAGTAAAATTTTATATCATGCGTAATTATCATAAATTAACCATACATGTCGAATTTCAACCATTAGATCATATTAAACTAGCTACTTGACCTCTACATCCATCCGTACGCTTATCAGATCAAGATTCTGATCTATTCATCTTGTTCACCCCAATGAATATGCTTAATCCACCATTAGAACTAAAATATGAGGAATTTATATATGAATAAGTCACTCAAATCTAATGATATACATGTTCTACTCTTAATTACTCCAGAAACCTACTTTATGTCCATCCATTTACAAAACTGACAGTTCAATCAACTAAATACATTATGTCGGAAGTTGTTTGAGAAATGGATGGCAAGATTGTAAATATTCAATGCCATTATATACCACCCTTGAAGCTAAATTGTACTGTGCAGTCCACCCGATCAGCAGATCTGTTCCATCTTTGGACCCTTATCCTAACAGGGCGTGTTAAACGCAATGAATAGAGCGAATCGTACAACTACAGATAGTAAAGTGGACTTCACACAAAAGAACTTAATTCATGTTAAATTTCAAATTGTCACAATAAGCTACGTCTCTCATGCATGAGGTTTAACGGTGAGTTTTGGTTGCTACTTGGACACACTGTACGGCCTACTCAACTAACCAAATTGCCTCATATTTGACCTCATGTCTTAACATAGCGATACAAAGGTGACGGACGGAGTGGATCTTGTAGAAGTCAATCATAAACAGACCCCGCCTATTTCAAAACAATCATCCCATATAGCATCCGTCCGCACATCGTGACAGGGGCAACAAAATCGGGTTAAACAAGGATTTTCACTCCCACGTTCCTATAACGTGTAGCCCACCTAGGATTTAGATTTGTTCTACATTTGAGCCGGTAGCAGAACACGACCCTGAAACGCTGATGAATGGAGTTGATTTATCGAGGAAACATCATAGTGGACCCCACATCATCACACGTAGAATTACAGTATTGTCGTTGCGCACAAGGCTGCGTAAAAAGACTCCGCAGAAGAGTCTAGAGACTCTTAGCAAAAACTATAAAAAGGGACCAACGATGGCAGCAAAAAAAAAAAAGAGAAAGGAAAAGAAAAAGAAGCAAGAACGAGACGGAGAGAGAGGGCTCCAACCATGGTAGTAAAAGGAAGAAAGAGAAGGAAAAGAAAAGAAAGAAAGAAAGAAAGAAAGAAGAAAGAAGAAAGAAAAGAGAAAGAAAGAAAAGGAAAGAAGGAAAGAATCGAGGAAGGAGCCAACAGTTCGTTGGGTCGCTGGTTGCACATCAGATCCCCACACCTTTAAGTAAGTACACCGCAAACCCTTCTCTTTCAAACCCAATACGCCAAACAAAAGTTGACTCTTTGTTGGGATAGGATCTGGATATAGGAAGTTGAAACTAATTAGTGCACACCATTATCAGAGTATAACCACCTAATCAAAGAAACTATATTGAATAATCCAAACCAAGAGGATTAGGATAGAATTCGATCCTAAAAGACTCTTGGGACAATTAACCTAGAAGAGGGCGACTCAACAACCTAAGGTGAGGGTTTTATCCTTTAGGCTTACGCTAATTCGATTGAATATTTTATCCCGCCTTTTCATGCCTTCATGTATATGATTTTGCCTTTTCATGCCTTCATTTAATTTAGCCTTTATACTTTTATGTATTGATTTTACCTTGTCAGGCCTTCATGTTTTTGACTTGGTCTTTTTCATATTACTTTGAACCTTACATGCTATTATATATTTCACCATTAATTATTGGTCTCTTTGGTACCTTTTGTGATATGAATTATCTACCTTTTCATGCCTTTAATAAGGTGAGTTATTCCGCCTTTCATGATTATATTTTCTAGGAATTATCCTATTAATTGATTTGGTTAACATCCTTACAACTATTGGCCCTTTGGGATTATGTCATGATGCCAAATACAAGTGATTCCTCTGAATTTATGTGAGGCCATAGATACATGCCTTGCCCTGCCTTATCAAATTTATTTGAGCTGGCCCTTGCCACTCTCCTTATTATTGAGTTGGCCCTTGCCACTCTTCTATCTATTGAGTTAGCCATTGCTACTCTTCTTTTGTTGAGTTGACCATTGCCACTCTTCTTTTTATTATGTTGGCCTTGTGCTGTCTATCTTCAAGGCTTAGGCATGTGTCTTGCAACTCTAGAACCTCCATGATTTGAATTATATTCTTCATGATTCAATTTATATTTTCTTGATGCGCGTAAGTACTATGTTGGAAATCTCTGCTTTAGCGATCGATTAAATATCGTGGACGTAATGCGTTTTCGGTAGCGGCCCTGGAGCGGCACGTAAATTCATGTTCTCAGGTGAGAGTGCAATAGCTGGTGTGTATAAATCGTTCTATATACGTGACACATCAGTTTGGGGAACTGGATGTCACTTTGTCGCTCTTTTTCCAGTTTTTGGGGAACTGGATGTCACTTAGTCGCTCCTTTTTCAATTTTTCTTGGGGAACTGGATGTCGCTTTAGTCGCTCCTTTTTCGATTTTTCTTGGAGAACTGGATGTCGCTTTAGTCACTCCTTTTTCAATTTTTGGGGGTTGGTTGTCGCTTTAGTTGCTCTAATCCAAGTTGCGAGATTCACCTAATTATGTGTGGTGTTCGTCTTGGGACAACCGCGTAAAACCATGTTAAACGCGGGACACGCCGGTGAATATCCGTATAGTGAGAGTGTGGGTTGAGTCAGATAACTTTAATCGTAATCCACAATGTGGCGATCGCTAAGTGTGATACACCGCATATACTTTGCTAGGTATGCATCTTATATAGATTGCTTGTGCATTGATACCTCTTGTAGTGTGGAGTACTTGACGTATCAGAATATTTATCTTGCTTTTATGAATCTCTTGAATTACTGTTAATCTTAAAGGATAACCATCACTATGAGTAGGGCATTGACCCTCTCCCAATCGTACAAATGTTGTAGGTGACGTACAGATTGAAGACTTAGAGGATCAGCTTCCCATAGAAGGCTACATTGAAATAATACAAAGATAGTTTATTTACTTAAGTTTTATACATCCGTTGCGAACTCGATGAATGTAATAAGCTTTCATTGGAAAGACCTTTGATTATTTTTTTTTACTCTGATGAAATATAATCAATACAGCTGGTTTTATTCTTGTGGATGTTACCTTCATGAATGTATTTGGATGTAAACCAAACGAAAAAAAATATGGTGCGATTTCAGAGCATCCAGCTTATACATTATTAATACCCAGTTTTCTTGGGCACGAGTATAAACTCTGGCCGTGAAATTTCGGGATGTTACAACAACTGTCTACCTGTGATTCATTCGGGGGCTGAATGACGCTTGCCAATTAAAGGGTGTCCCCTCTTACCTTACAATCGCCATCATATCTTTTTCGAATCTCACGTTGGGCGTCGACTTTTCTGTTTATGCCCTCATTATTAAACAACAAATCTAAGTTCAACTTGGTGAGCTTGGTAAGCTCGGAAGGCATTGTCATCGAAATCCTCCCGGCAAAGAGACTGACCTCAAGCTGAGCACCTCGAGAGACAGGGCTTGGGAACAAAGAGCCCTCCCTCTAGCTGAGTAGACTGACCACCGAAAGGGTGGTGCGAGGATCTTAGAGGATATCTCGCTTCAAATCAAGAAAGAAAATATTTAGCTTCTATCCAAAGACTACGCTGAGAGAGGCAGGCTCGACAAGACGATACTTTCGGAGGTAGATCCTCATCCAAATAAGGACCCTCCTTCAAATCCAACATATCCCACTAGGATACGCGGGTCTTGAAGCTGCCTAAACATCCTATAAGTATGCCCATTGCGATGAGAGAGAGGTAAGCACTAAAAACCCTAACTCAAGTCTCACTTCTACTTTCAATCTACTAGCCTTACATAGGCATCGGTGGGTCCCCGGACACAACTGGCACCCCGTTGTCCTTTACGTATTGTTGATGCAGGTATACGTGCATCTACAAGCGTTGCACCCATCCATCCAGATTCAAGCAATAATAATAATAATAATAATAATAATAATAATAATAATAACAACAACAACAACAATAACATCAACAACATGTATTTATCAAGAAGTGATTCAAAAATCCTTGTCGAAGGACTTAGAGCTTCACATATTTAGAGGTTCATTCACACAATTAGGGGCGTTTGGATCATAAGTTACTTGAATAAGCGATTTATGTCTCAAGTAGCTAATCTTGATTTCTAGTTATTTAACTTTAAATTAAAAAGTTATTTATAATTGATTATCTACTGTTGTAAGTAGAAAAGGTTACTTATAATTGATTATCTATTGCTATAAGAAGAAAAAATAACTTATTCGCTAGTATCCAAATGAACCCTCAGAGAAACCCTTCAGGTGGCCGATGCTTGGAACTACCCACTTTTTATTTTATTTTAAGAATAAGATTCCCAATTGAAATTAATTAGATGAACTTAGATCATTAATATCGTTAACAATTATATTAGTTATCTTATAGGAAAGAATCTTCATTGAGATGGACACCCAAGGCTTCCACATATGATAGCATGAATAGATGACCCGGTCTAGCTGATCATTTTGATGAATAGTCCCAATCTGTATCTATAAGCATACGCATGGGTCCCACTCAAGTGGATGGACCCATGGACCCATGGGTTTGTCTGTATCTCCACTGACGGATGGACCCGTTGGTCCTCTGTATCTCCATTGACGGTTGGACCCATGGGTTTATCTCTGTATCTCCACTTACGGATAGACCCATGGGGTTTATTCTCCTCACTTTCATGGCCAACGATTACTCCGTCCATCAGTTTTTGCGAGACCACAATAGCACGGCTTCTAAAACTCAGGCATATCTAAAATTCACGTGGGCCATACCACACGAAGCAACATGGATTGAACGGCCACCATTGGAAACTTTGCGGGAGCATGCAAGTTTTGTATCCTGATGATATTTGTTGCCACAGCTTATCTGAGGAGAGTACCCTTTAAAGGTTTGGATGGCATATAAACATAGGATTATTACCACTCAGAAAACTGTAAGTTCTACAAATTTTCTAATGGTGGGCGCGTTCACTCTCCATTGTTTCATGTGGCATTGCTCACCTGAGCTTTAGATCTGCCTGATTTTTTAATTACTGTACTATTATGGTCCTGAAAAACTGATGGACAGGATGGATTTGTCACGGTCATCTCCATGAGCCCTCACAGCTTCCAAAAGCAGGGGACACAGGGATATTTCTATGCCCGACCGGGCACTGGCAATCAGCTTTTATGAGGAGAAATGAACTCATGCATTCATATACTAATTACCATATGCACCAGCTATTCGTGGGCTAACTCTGATGCATGAGTAGATTGAAAACCATGGACCTGATGGACTCTACCTGTTTACAGTACATCCCAAGAATCATCCTGATCAAAATTTAGGCTGGCAACAACATAGTAATCAATGTACAATCATGCTTAAATCCTATCAATTGAATCTGGATCCTCTGCATGCCACAAGCAGGAAATTCATGTTTGTTGCAATTGGACTAGATCATCATACACTTAGAGGTGTACACGAGTCGGCACAGCTCGACTCGGCTCGGCCACTAGCTGACCCCTAGCTCGAACTCGGCTCGGCTCAGCTCGGTTCAGTCAGCAGCTGGGGCCAGTTCAAGCCGACTTTGAGCTAAGATCGAGCCGAATTCGCTTCTGCGGCATTTTCACAAACACACGAAATGCACCTTCAAATTCTCACTGTTTGTAAAACAACAACAACGGTTTCACAGGTATTTCATCAAATGCATTGTAGGCAACATCAAAATCAAGAAAAAAAAATGTATTTGTTTCACGTGCATACCTTCCTTGCCACCAGCAGACTCTTGGTTGGGTCATTTCATTAAACACTTAGTGAGCAACATCAATATCAAAGTAACCAAGTCACCGAACTGGTTCGATCCGCCTCCGATTCGAGTTGGATCGATCTGAGTCGAGTCGAGCTAGGCCAAGCTCGAACTCGGTTCGAAATTTTTTTGAGCTAAAAAATCAGCTCGACTCGGCTGGAACTCAATCTCGAACCAAGTCGAATCAAGCTTTCTCTGGCCAAGTCGAGCGAGCTAACCGAGCTAACTCAGTTCGTGTACAACCCTACATACACTGCATTTAATGCAATAGTGTTGACAATGCCAATAATGACATATATCAATCACAATGTAAGAAAGCAGGATTTTCCTGCGTGTACCAAGCCGATGATCTTGTTTCAAATCCTATATATTCCTCTAGTGTAGCCCACATGAACTTTTTAATGGTATAAGTTTTTGTGTGACCCTTAGTCCTTGTGGGACACATATGAACTGGATGTAACAAAAAAACCAGGCAGACCCTACATTTTATCTTAAATTTTCTATCGTGCACGTCACCCACTTCGACATCCTCAATTTTTACATTTGGTGTGGACCACATGAATATTGGATTAGGACTTCTTGTAGATAGACCTACAATGAAATGGCAAATAAAATGGACGGATTGGATGGTACTTAAACAACATGGTGGGGTCCATAAGAGTATGTGATGGTACCCAAAGAAAAGTGAAAAGAGAAAACCCTTGATATCCTAGAAGAGTGTGATAGATGAAACACAAGCACGTATGAAATTAATGGCATGCGAAAATTAATTCGGATTATAAATTGTCCAAATCATGAATCCTTGTTTACGTGTGTTACCAAATAAATAATTAAGATCAAGGGTTAGAGTATCCATAGGCAGTAAAATCCCACTACCACGTGAGTTTGTGGGTGTGTGTGCGTGTTAAAAAAATAAAAAAGGAAAGATCATTGTATATATTATTTCAACATCTAACTGATGAATATTTCTTGGACGGTTAAAATTGCAACATGAAGTATCCTTTTTCAACAAACAAGTTTCCATGAATCAAAGGTTAGGATATTTAAACATTTTGGTTTTAGTATTGTGATATAACGACACTGTGTTACAACCTGTTTAAATTAATTAAATGGGCGACATGTATATACTTTATTAATGTATGAGTGTCAAATATCATGCACAAGCGAGTATCAAATAAATATTTAGAAGTTAGGTTGGATGTTAAGCAGTTAACGTCACCTTTATTACTTTCAAGAAGTTTTCTTAGACAAAATTATCCTTAAATTTCAACCGTCCACCCGATCCTACGGTGGATTTGTGATTTGTAGAAAATGATTTTTTTTTTCTCTCTCTTATAAAGCTTTTATACAGGATCGCTTCTCTAGATCGAATTGAGAAAGCAAACCAAGCTCCACCAACCAGCGAGAGTTTCCAGACATGAAATTTCTTTTCTTAATCCTCTCTATCTTTGCTCAGTTCCCTTCCTTTCACGGTTGCCATGAGGACGAAAGAGCTGCTCTCCTAAGCTTTAAATCCCTTCTCATGGATCCTTCAGATCGCTTGTCTTCTTGGATAGGTTCGAATTGTTGTGTTTGGCAAGGGATTCTCTGTTCCAACTCTTCTCATATCATCTCCGTCAATCTCCGGAACCCCACACCCAATCTCTTCGTCCGTGGCATCAATTCGGACTACATCCCCATCTCCAACTCCAATTCCACTTCCATCATCGGTACGATATCTCCATCTCTTTTTTCTCTTCGCCATTTACGGTACCTTGACCTTAGTTTCAATGACTTCAATCATTCCAAGTTTCCTTTTCAGTTAGGGAATCTGGAAAGCCTCGTTTATCTCAACCTCTCCAATTCGATGATTTCCGATTCGATCACGACCCAATTCGCCAACCTCTCGTCGCTACAGATACTCGATCTTTCATGTTCCTATCTCACTAATGACTTCTCATCCTTGTCCATCGGTCTCTCTTCCTTGAAATCTTCCTTTAACTCCAGGGTTTCCTACATTAACAACGGCAATGTTTCTTGCGTGAATTTGGGTTGGTTGCAGGGATTGGTGAACCTCAAAGAGCTAAGGTTGGATGGAGTTGATCTGTCTACCGCGTCTCAATTGACGAATTGGGCAGAACCCATATCATTTCTTTACAATTTGAGGCAGCTTCATCTCTCTGATTGTGGAATTTCCGGCTCGATTCCGGTTAAGCATTTTCTCAACCTCACACATCTGTCTTCGCTTGGAATGGGTTTCAATTTTCTCACCTCTACATATCCAGTTCAGCTAGGTAACCTCACTTCTCTTTCTTCACTCGAGCTCGAAAGCTCTCATCTCCAAGGTCGCATGGCTTACCTTCCTCAACTACAACAGCTTTATATTGATGACAACCCTGATCTCACCGTCGATTTAACTTCACTATTCGCACGTCCCTGGCCATACTTGCTAACTCTTTCAATACGTAACACAAACATCTCAGGACCAATCCCACCTTCAATTTCAAATGCTACCACGTTGCTCAATCTCTTTGCATCAGGTAGTTTTATTCAAGGACCTATTCCTACTTCTCTTTTTAACCTTTCAGATTTACAGTATCTAGACCTTGGTGAGAACAACCTAGTAGGTAGCCTTCCTTCAATTTCTGGTCTTAAAAGCCTTGAATTCCTTGTCCTGTTCCAGAATGAATTAAATGGTCAGATACCCGAATCGATATGTGATATTTCTTCACTTCAAACCATTCATTTGGCAAATAATGGATTCAATGGAAGAATACCCAATTGCATTGGTCGACTTCCCAACATTGAAAAGTTCTATGTCAGTTCTAACTCCATGGAGGCCACTCCCTTTTCATTGATTTCTTTATTTCAAAACTCAACCCCCTATGAAATAGATCTTGGCTCGAGTGGGGTAACTGTTAGAACCGATTCATATCCATTTCCATCTAACTTCCAACCTCAAATTCTGGGCCTGCGTTCGTGTAATTTGGGAGGAGAAATCCCAGATTTCCTTTCTAATCTGACCCGACTTGTAGCGTTAGATCTGGCTAATAACAGCTTGACTGGAACAATCCCATCTTGGCTATTCAAGCTCCCAAAACTCACTTACTTAGATCTCTCAGGTAACAACCTCCATGGAATTCTTCCCCCCTCTCTTCAACTCCATCCCTTCAATTTCCTGCTCTCATTTCTGAATCTGGCAGAAAACAATCTTCAAGGCTCCCTTCCTCTTCTGCTCAAGGATGTTGAAGTTCTCTACCTGTCTCATAACAATTTCACGGGTGAAATTCCATCCCAAATCGGACAGCAACTATCCAATGCTAGATACATTACCCTTTCTGGAAACAAACTCTCTGGGGGAATTCCAAATTCTCTCTGTCAGCCAAACAATGTTCATCTACAAGTCCTTGATCTTTCAAACAATGAGCTAACTGGAACAATCCCATCCACTCTAAGGAACTGTAGATCTCTCATTTCTCTAAACCTGGGCAAAAACCGCCTCACCGGAAACCTCCCAACTGAACTAGGATACATAAAAAGTTTAAGCTCCTTGCAACTGAACGACAACCGTGTCAGTGGGCCTTTGCCGAATTCCATCGAGCACCTTCAAAACATGGAGTTCCTGATCTTGGAAAGCAACATGTTGGAAGGTAACATCCCCTCATTTATCGGGAAGCTTCACAACCTCCGAATTCTAGTCCTCAAGTCGAACTCTTTCAATGGGTCGATCCCAAATGAGATAACCCAGCTGCGGAAACTCCAAATAATCGATTTATCATACAACAAGCTCTCGGGTCCGATCCCTGACGAAATGGGCAATTTCGAAATGCTAGTACGACGGCCCAAAGAAAGAGTACGCCTTGGATACATGATCTCACTAATATATGCTGGCATTGAACTGGAAATGGCGACGAAGGGGACGGTGCAGGAATTCCAGTTGGTGTTCTCATACAGCAGCGGAATCGACCTGTCTAGTAATTTCATAGAGGGGAAAATTCCGGCTCAAATGGGCTGGTTGCAGGGCCTTTACATGCTCAATCTATCAAAAAATGCAATCTCTGGAGCAATTCCAGTGAATTTTGGCAACATGAGCGGCTTAGAATCTTTGGATCTCAGCTTCAACTACTTGGATGGGGAAATACCCATGGCTTTGGCTTCACTTGATTATCTTGGGTTTTTAAATCTCTCTTACAACAATTTGAGCGGGAAGATCCCAAGCGGACTGCGCTTTGATACACTCACTTGGGAGGGGTCAGCTTACATTGGGAATCCTTTGTTGTGTGGGCCCCCCGTGCGAAGATCTTGTGTGGGTCCCACAGATCAGACCAATGAGGGAGCAGAAGAGGATGGGAAAGAGACATGGTTGTTTTTTGGTTTTATGGCCATTGGTTATGGGTTTGGGCTCTTCGGACCTTTTCTAGTTTTGGTTGTGGCCAAAAGGAAATGGTGGGATGGGTATTGGAGATTTATTGATGACGTGGCATTAATTGTTATAAAATGGGCGTCGAAGGTTTAATGATCACCGTTCATTGTATATGTTGCTTAAGCTTAATGTGCAACCAGGTTTGGTAATGGGTCAGGTTTGGCCTGGGTTGGGTTAGCCGAACCCTGACCCATTTACTAAATGGGCTTAAAAAACTGACCTCACCCAGGAAACTATGTGCTGTCAGCTGCACCTTATTGCTGCTTCCTTATTTCCACATTGGTGTGGTTCTTACTTTTTCATTAGTACTTGATTGATTTGTATTGATCTTGCCTTTGTAGCATGCATTGGTTATTAGATTCTTAATTTAGAAGGGATTATAACCAGGGGTTTCAACTGGCAGAGTATTCCAAATGGATACTCAAATGTTGCCTGACATGATCTGGATATTTGTGTTGCTAAATGGGTGTGGGTTTGAGTGTAGTTTTGGGTAATTTTTTAAGTTCTATTAATAAATGAGCAGATGTAGGTGTACCCTAACCTACACTTGAATCCTACACGAATCCAATTATTTATAAATAAATAATAAAAAAATATTCCATATATTAAAATTTATAATAGTGGATCATCTAGATAAAACCTACCAATTATCCATTTTCACATGGGAATGACACTTGACATGCAGGCACACAGAAATTGTATATTTGGTAAACAATATTTCATATTAAACTGGTTAAATTGTGGAAATCAGTTGCAAAATCAAATTGGTTGAACAATCCTAACCTTCACTTTGTAGACTTTATTGAAGTAGGACCATCGAATATTTTTCAATTTTAGCCTTCCCAAAAATATTCACCAATCTGATATGTAGATAATTAAAAATGTAAACTTTTGGGTCATTCTACATCTGATCTGGGCCCATAATTTGGACAGTTTAAATTTTAATTACTTTTGCTCCAAGTATGTAATTCCACCGTGTGTACGATTAAAAATAACATGAAGAAGGTTCTCTCTCTCTCTCTCTCTCTCTCTCTCTCTCTCTCTCTCTCTCTCTCTCTCTCTCTCTATATATATATATATATATATATATATATATATATATATATATATATATATATATTTGCTTTTAGTTTTTTAATTTAAAAAAGCATGTTATCATCGCATATTATTTTTTTAAAAGAAATTACGTTTTTTATTTCTGCTATAAATTTTAATTTTTTTAGATCAGAGCGTATGTTTTTATTATTTTTTATTATTTTTTTATATTTTTAATATTAAATCTTTAATCAGTACCTGCGACCTTAATGGGTACATCAGCATGGTTATGGGTGCCTTTCAGTCCTTGTAGTATCCATTGGTGGATAAAGGTATAGGTAGAGCTGGGCATCCAGTCGAGTGGGAGCATGCCTGACCCAATCCGAGTCCAAGTATGGCCTGGACTAATCTGGACCGATCCGACCTGGTCACAGGTACCGAGTTGGGTCGAGTCTGCACCAAGTCAGGTCAGGTGCAACGGGTAACCACGGGCTGAAATCACAACCCAAAACCTAGATGCACCTGCCAATCACTCTCTCTGTGTGTGTGTGTGTGTGTGGGTATATATACACACACGAGTTGGGTTTCAGATCTAGTCGAGTTAGTACCGAGTTGGATTTTGAGTTGAGTTGAGTCGACTTATTAGGTGACCTGAACTCGACTCAGTTTGAGTTCAGATTGTCCCGTGCCTAGCTCTAGGTATAGGTATGGCCGGGTAGGTTGGATTGGCATTAACTCAAGTCCATCCCATTCATCCAACTTGGCCTGAGATGACTTGCAACCTGACCTGACTTGGCCTGAACCTGGCAGAGAAGTGGGTGACCCATGGGTCAACTGGACCGATTGCCACCTGATCCATTTAAATTTGCTTAAATGCATTGAAGTGCATATACATAGGGGTGGCATTAGTTGGGTTCATCAGCGTACTGGATGGCCAAGAATTTTGGCCCAAACATGACCCATGACCCATTACCTTGCGGCCCAATCCAACCCACTTAAAATTCAAGAAGCCCCAGTTGACCCATTTAATTATAATTGGGTCAGGCTCAACTGACCTCACCTGACCTGCCATGACCCGAATCAGTTTTAAGGACAGGATACCAGTCTCTAGGGTTATGCCCAACCTAGCCTAGTTAATGGATACACAAATAAATAAACAAATCATCTGTAACCTTTTTCTTTATTTTATTTTAGGTTTTGGGTTAGTTTATATCGGGTCATCTAACCCTATCCGCTGAATATATATATATATATATATATATATATATATATATATATATATATATATAAAACAAAAAATGTATGAGCAGGTCGGGTCGACTTGGGTTCAACCCAAGCCTGACCCATTTACTTAATGGTGTCACATTTTCAGCATTAGCCCAATGAGCTACTCATTTAGCTTGGCTCAAACTTTTTTTGAAAAGAGATATAGTCATTCCAATAGGAGATTACAGCAGCTATACAGACTAAGATTTGGGCAGGCCTGAACAGGTTGGGCCCACCTATTGTGAGAGGCTAGCGAAATCCGGAAAGAAACTAAAACAAACAAGATCAGACCTCCCTCAGGCTTCCCAAACCGATAATGAGGGCGGTTGGGCAACAAGGTGGTCGGTTTCGACTGTCTCAAGGAGCTGTATGCCGAGGATGAGGACTTCAAAGATTCTTGGGTGAAGTGCCAAGAAGGTCACCCCAGTGACCTTCATATACAGGACGATTTTCTCTTCAAAGGGAATCGATTGTGCATCCCCCAAAGTTCTCTAAGGGAGCAGATTATTCAGGAGCTACATGGAGGTGGCCTCGGTGGACACCTTGGGCGAGACAAGACGCGAGCTCTTGTGGAAGAGCGGTATTACTGGCCGCAATTAGTACGTGATGTGGGAAAAGCCGTACAACGTTGTCATGTTTGTCAGACTTCCAAGGGACAATCTCAGAATACGGGCCTCTACACCCCGTTACCTGTGCCTGACGGTCCTTGGGAGGATTTATCAATGGACTTCGTGCTTGGTCTCCCACGAACACAACGCGGCATGGATTCGGTGTTCGTGGTGGTAGATCGTTTCTCCAAGATGGAGCACTTTATCCCATGCAAGAGACCCTCGACGCAACACACGTGGCAAATCTATTCTTCAAGGAGGTCGTACGGCTACACAAGGTCCCCAAGACCATTACTTCTGATCGTGACACGAAGTTCATTAGCCACTTTTGGCGGACTTTGTAGACTCGATTCGATACACAACTTCAATTCGTTGAAGGTTACCACCCACGGGGCGATGGGGCCACCAAGTTGTGAATCGCACGTTGGGAAATCTCCTTCGCTGTATTTCAGGAGAAAAACCGAAGCAGTGGGATTTGGCCTTGTCTCAAGCAGAGTTTGCATTCAACAACATGGTGAACCGCTCGACAGGAAAATCACCGTTTCAGATTATCTATGGACGAATGCCTCGCCACACGCTTGACTTGGTCCCTCTGCCCAAGCACCCAGGCACGACCATTGCACCAGAACATATGGTAGATAAAATCATGGGCATCCATGCGGAAGTGTAGACTAAGCTACATGCCTCGAACGAGAAGTACAAGGAACAAGCGGACAAGCACCGGCGACAATAAGTGTTTGAGGTGGGCGACCGAGTTATGGTCCATCTTCGTAAAGAGAGATTTCCGACCGGGACGTACAACAAGTTGAAAAATAAGAAGATTGGACCTGTCCCAATCATTCGAAAGATCAATGACAATGCTTATGTTGTTGATCTTCCCGACGATATGGCGATCTCACAGACTTTCAACGTTGCGGACCTGACCGAGTATCATGAACCAGCGCAGGATGAGAACTCGAGGACGAGTTCTTTTGAAGTGGAGGGGATTGATGTAGAGCGGGTCGCGGACAGTTTCATGGCCAAGATGGATCAGAAAAGGCCCTGGCCGACGATAGAAGTGATCCGGACCGTCGGACCTTAGATCAGGCGTATCTCACAATCCGGAATGAGTTAGCTGACGTAAAATATATGATTTTGGGGTAGAAGGAGCTACTTTAGCTAACCAACCCAGCTACGCAGGGTTATGACGCCCGAAATTGTGAAAAACCCTTGGATCGATGGTCGTTTTCCTGCTTTAATTTCGTTTTTACTATAAATAGTAAGTTTTAGTTTGATTATAACTCTTCATCCGTCGGGCTTTAGGAGTTGCGCCCAACGTAAAAAGAGCTTAGAATAATTAGGAGAACAGTTTGGTGAAGCCAAATAGGACACTTACTATTTTTGGCCGAAAACCTTGCGCACTAGTAGACATCGCGGCCGTCTATAAATAGTAAGTTTACTATTTATAGTAAGTCACGGATTCTAGGAGTTCTAGTTGTAGTTTGATTCTGATTTCTTTCTCATTGCTTGGTACCCTTATTTAAAGGGTTGTGAACTCGTTTTTATTCATCAATTAATCAGTTTCGAATTTTATTAGAATTTATTTCTATTTTCTGCTTTCTTTCCTCGTGGATTCGAGAAGTCTCTGTGAGGAGTCCAGAGAAGCTCCGTGGATTCGGAGTATTTATCCTCATCACGTTCATCCCTGCGTCAAATTTTGTCCAAGAACAGGAAACCACAAATGATTGGGGGAAGATCGTCTCTCGCTTGTACAGGAGATCCACTTGACCTTTACTCCCCATTCGAGCCAGGCCATCCCCAGAAGCTTGGCTCCAACCTGGCTTAAAAGCAGGTGGGGCCAGAGCTGATCCCACACCCTTACATTGAGGAGGCATTTTATACTCAAAACATAGATCACCTTGTGTGGAAGCACCTCTTAGGCTCCTCTGTTTGAAATAGGAATTGATTACATGAAAATTTCTCCAAAACTGAAAGATTAAGATTAATGAAAAATTCTCAAAAACTCAAAAGAGTAAGATTAATGATAAATTCTCATCAACAGCAACTTTATTATAACGAGTAAAAGATGGTTCACGCATTTATATACTTGCCTAAATGAAACGAGTTTGTAGATTTATATAAACAAGAATCACTTGATTACCTGCCCATTATTCAACAATGACCTCTAACTTGCTCTGAGAATTCTTCGGTAAAGACGTAGAAGCTTCAGGTTGCGAAGTAGAACCGAAAGGGTTGGGCGGCATGATCAAGCTTTCCATGCTTCCTTCCAACATCTGAATCACACTTTTCATAGACGGGCGATCAACCGGGTACCACTGTATGCACCAAAGTGCTACAATACTTAGTTTCTTCACAATCATACCGTCTTCTTCTTCGATAATCTTGAGTTCAATCTCTTCTCCTTGATGTAGACAATTATATATCCATTCAGGAAAGTAGATTCGGCTAGAGTTTTCGGCATTCACATCTGTGTTCTTTCTTCCTCCAACCATTTCTAGCAACACCATTCCGAAACTATAAACATCTGATTTGTAGGAAACATTTCCAAAGTTCCGAGAGAACAGTTCGGGGGCAATGTAGCCCATAGTCCCTTTTGCAGCTGACATGGATACAATGCTTTGTTCCTTAGAACATAACTTTGCAAGCCCAAAATCTGTAATCTTGGGATTGAAGTTCTGGTCTAGCAAGATATTGTGTGGCTTGATATCAAAGTGAAGAATGCGTTGATCACATCCCTGGTGAAGATACTCTATCCCCCTAGCAATGCCAGTGGCAATGTTTTGAAGCATCTCCCAACCTAGCGACGGGTTTTTATTGTCTTTCGAGAAAATGAATTTCTCCAATGATTCATTTGGCATGAATTCATAGATAAGTGCTCGCTCAAATCCATCGGCACAGAAGCCCAAAAGACGGACAACATTTACATGGTGAATCATGCCAATGGTGCCCACTTCATTAATGAAATCGCCGCCTTCTGCACTAGACCTTTTGAGGATTTTTACAGCAACAGAAACACCATTTGGTAGGTTCCCTTTATACACAGTTCCGTAACCACCTTGACCTAATTTGCATTTAAATTGATTGGTAATTTTTTTAATATCGGAATAAGTGTATCTTGTGGGATTGAGAGATTTGTAATCCTCTAGAAACTTTTCAACTTTTTGTTGATTCTCTGTTTCTTTCAGTCTCTTTGATTTCCAAGATGTGTAAACCTTAATAGATGCCATTGTTGCTATAACAAGAAGAAAGAAGCCAATGCTCACACCTGCAAAAAGAGAAATGGCATAAATTGCAAACTACATTTCGGCAATAAAACAAATGAATTTATATTAGTTTTAGATAAAAGAATTAAACTTTACCTGCAATTACAGACTTCCTCGATGGACCTAGACAAAACAATGGTAGATGATTAGCTTTAATGTGTATATGGAAGTCACTATATTAGACTTATAGCTTGATTATGAGTTCTTGATGATTTTGAAAATAATTGCATTCTTATAAAAACATTAATAAAAATAATTAATGGATCGTTAAATGCAATTAAGAAATGTAACTATCTTCTCTACGTGGAAAATGCAGGAGTGTGGAATGACCCTTGTGACTTATTAAGGCTAATGAAGAGAAATGAAACGTGTAAGATCATTCTGACAAACTGCCACATGTGTTTCACATGTGAATCTATGGATCCGGGGCAAAATCAATAGCACAATGCAAGAATCAACCAAGACCCAATTAGTAGCAGCAATGTTAAAAGGCTCGATAGCTACACGTTGGCTGCATTTTCTTGAAGAATTGCTCGTGTTGAGAACACCTTGAGAAATCATGTAGATAGAAGTTTTTATATTCAAAGCTAGTACCTATAAAGCTGAAAAGAATAGAAAACACATTTATTTTTCAAAGTACTATTTTACATCTCCAATATTTGTGTTAAATAGGACTCAAAAGTCTTAACTCTTTGAAGTTTTCAGGACTTTCTTATCTTAGTTCTTCTGTGAATCATGGAAGGGAAGCATCTCCAAACACGCATGAATACCTTGACAATTTGAGAATTGAAACATGAAGTGAGGCCAAAACAGTGAAGTAGTCTAATGATCTAAAATCCAATAACCATGAGAAGGAAAGACAATATCCCAATTATCAGATCAGATGGCGTAAATAGCAACTGGAACAAGATCAACATTGATAACCAGGAAGTGGGTGACCCTCGCTCTCTCTCTCACTCTCAAAGGGCTGCTTTTAGGTTTATAGAGAACCCTAAATGCCCCCTTTATTTGTGTATGCTCTTGCATGTGGGTGTGTGTTTTTAAGAAGAGAGTCAGTATTAGGTAAGTTAGTGTGTGGTGTGCTCCCACCTTTTGATATTTAAAAAGGTTACTAAAGAAGAAACATAAGCCAAGAGAATCCTTACAACCTCACAAAGATTTTTTTTTTTTTTTTTTTTAATTAAAATTAAAAAAGCTGATCTCTCACATCAATGAATATAATGTGTAAGACTAGCTTGGACTCCACTGTCTCTAAAACATGTTTGAATGTACTACGATGACTGTCTTTTCCTTTTTCTTTTTTGTTTTAAAGAAAAGGGGCCTCACCTATCATTTGGATCAAACCAAACAGGACCTATACATTTGAAATAGAAAAAAGAAAAAAAAAAAGCCAAAAAGACTAGAACTAGAACTGCCACCTTCAGACAGGGGATCCTGGCACCAACACAAAACCCAACCCCTCGTCCACAGCTTCCAAGAATCCACTGAGCCACATCCTCCAGCACCATTGGGAGCCTAACCACTGGACCACAACCACAAAGAACCGGCCCTAAAAACTCCCGCTAAGCACCACATTTTCCAAATAACCAACCGTGGATAAGAAGGAAAAAAAAAAAACAGAGCCATAAAACAGAGCCACTAAAAGGGAACAGTTAACCCTCCAAACTGCCAGCTCAGACCCAACAGTTAAACTCTCTAACTTGCATCTTGAAGATACTGACATCCCATCACTGCATGAAATCCTAATATCTGCAATTCCTGCCCTCCACTGTCTCTAAACCATGTTTGAGTATACTAAGCTGACATAACATCCTCAGATCTTCAATTCCTGCCCTATACACTGATGATAGCAAAATAAGAGAACTCTAATTCTGTAAGCACCCGCTCGAAGTCCACTATCTTTAAAACATGTTTGAGCTGACATCCTATTAGCACATAACATCCTAAAATCTGCATTTTTTGGCATAGACTAATGATCACAAAAAAGAGAACTCTTATTCTAGAATAACATAGTTCTCACAAATCTACTTATCCAACCTATAATGTAAATCTTAATTCGAAAATCAAAACTTAATTTTGTGAAATGTTATATTTACACATAATTTTCAACATCCAAGTTTGTAAAAATTTCACTAATAAACTCAATAATGCCTGACCACATAAGCAATGAGAGGGCGCACTAAATCTCATAGGACCATGTTGTCGACCATCATTCAAGGTGTTCAGATCCACACGTGATGTGTATATATATGACATCAACTCCATTCGTGTCCCCTTTGACGTAGGGAGGGATGTGATGAGGTCGATCACCGTCTTCCTCAGGGAATGACTACTCCGAATCCAAGCTCTCTAGACTCCTCTAGAGCTTCCTCGAATCCATGAGGGATAAAAATAGAAATAATTTCTAATAAATTGACTGGTGATAAAACCAAATTTACAATCCTTTAAATAATGAGTTCAAACTTCGGATAGAGTTTTAGACTCAAACACCCTAAAACCGTGACTTACTATAAACAGTAAACTTACTATTTATAGATGTTCTCCATTCCTACTAGACTTCATGTTTTTAGTCAAAAATAGTAACTGTCCAATTCTTAGACCTTTTCATGTTGGGCACGACTCCTACAACTCAAAAGGATAAAAAATTATATTCGAACTAAAACTTTCTATTTATAGTAAAAAGAAAAATAAAAGGGACTTTTGACCATCGATCTGATGGAATCTCACAAATCCGGTATGGGAAAATTGGTTTAGAGGGGTTGGATGGCTAAAGTAGCTTCTCCTACCCCAAAATCATATGTGACATGTCAAAAAAATCATCCTGGTTTGCGAGATACGACTGTTTTAATATTCCGATGGTCCTGATCATTTTCGCCTCCGATCGGGCCTTCTTTGGTCCATCTTTGCCATGGAACTGTCTGCGACCCACTCTACATCACCCTTGTTTTCACTATTCATACTATTAGGACGAGTTGCATGGATAAATAGGAACCCAAAAATTGTACATGTGGCATATATCAACTTAAATACACAGACCAGATTGTGTAGCCCACTGCCACCAAGTCAAAAGCCTAATATAAGATTAGTTGAATAATTCTAACCTCTGATTCATGGATGTTGTAATAAATGTCTTAAATCAAGTTTGTTACTAGGCCTGTCGATGCCATCGACAAACTGTTCGATGTCACCTTTGATGACACGAATAGTGCTCGATCCCATTGAGATTTTTTAAAATTTCCACAGTTGGTCACTGACCTATCTGGGCATTTTTTCAATGCCATCAAAGGGTGTTCAATTACACCTTTGATGACATCGAACATGGCTCGATGCTATCGAGATATTTCAGAAAATCCGGTTTTGTCTCTGGACAGTTTGAGTGTTAGTTTGATGTCATCGACTCAGCTTCGATGCCATCGAATGATAAGTTTCGATGACATCGAAGGGCGTTCGATGCCATCGAATTGTTCTGCACTACGTTGCGTATTTGCGGAATTTGGTTTCCTATTTCGATTGTGCTTCCTCCAAAGGCTATATATTTGAGTACAATCGGAATTGGGATTGTATCGAAGTGTTCTAGGGTTTTCAAATCGTCAAAGGGTTTCGAATGGTGTAATAAGGGGGAGATTCGAGGTTGTTTGAATCGGGTAAGCTCTTTCTCTTTGTAATTTCTGCTTTCATAGTAATCATCTATCGCTTTGCGTTGTGGTTTTTTCTCGTAAGAGTTTTTCTACGTTAAATTCTCATTACCGATGCATGACGTCCCTTGGGAGGATTTATCTATAGACTCCGTATTTAGTCTCCCACGAACACAACGCGACATGAATTTGGTATAGATCATTTCTCAAAGATGACACACTTTATCCAATGCAAAAAAACCCTCGATGCGACACACGTGGCGAATTTATTCTTCAGAGAGGTCGTGCGGCTACACGGGGTTCCAAAGACCATTACTTCTGATTGTGATATGAAATTTATTAACCATTTCTGGCGGACTTTATGGAATCAGTTCGGTATATGATTTCAGTTCAACAGTGCTTACCACCCACAAACAGATGGGTAAACTGAAGTTGTGAATTGCACGTTGAGGAACCTCCTTTGATGTATTTTAGGTGAAAACCGAAACAGTGAGATTTGTCTGCCTCAAGTGGAGCTTGCATTCAACAACATGGTGAACCACTCGACAAGGAAGTCCCTGTTTCATATTGTTTACGGCCGAGTGCCTCGCTACATACTTGACTTGGTCCCCTTACTCAAGCTTCCAGGCATAAGCGTTGCAATAAAACATATGACAGACAAAATCATGGACATTCATGCGGAGGTGCAAGCCAAGTTGCATGCCTAGAACGATAAGTATAAGGAGCAAGCTGACAAGCATCGACAACAAAAGGTGTTTGAGATGGGCGACCAAGTTATGGTCCATCTACACAAGGAGAGGTTTCCAATCGTGACTTACAACAAGTTGAAGAACAAGAAGATTGGACTAGTGTCAATCCTTCAAAATATTAATGACAACGCTTATGTTGTTGATCTTTCGAATAACCTGGAGATTTCACATACTTTAAACGTCACAGACCTGACTGACTATCATGAACCCAAGGGGGACGAGAATTTGAGGATGAGTTCTTTTAAAGTAAAGGGTACTACTGATCTAGAGCGGGTCGCGAACACTTTCATGGCAAAGATGTACCAAAGAAGACCTGATCGGAGGCGGAAGTGATCCGAACCGTCAAAACCTTAAAACATGAATATCTCGCAAATCGAAATGAGTTATTTGACGTATCATATATTATTTGGGGTAGGAGAAGCTACTTTAACCACCCAACCCGCTACGCTGGGTTGCCCACGCCGAATTTGTAAGATTCCATCAGATTAATGGTCGAAAATTCTTTTTAATTTCTTTTTTACTATTTATAGTAAGTTTTAGTTCGATCATAACTTTTGATCCATTGAATTTTAGGAGTTGTGTCTAACATAAAGAGTGCTTAGAAAAATTATGAGAATAACATTGTTAAGCCAAGTAGGACCGTTACTATTTTTGGCAAAAAACCATGAAGTCTAGTGAAAATCATGATGGTCTATAAATAATAAGTTTACTATTTATAGTAAGTCATAAATTTTAGGGAGTTTGATTATGAAACTTCTTTCTAAGTTTGTTTTTATCATCAATTAATTAATTTTCAAATTTTTTAGAAATTTTTTTTTTTCCTTCATGGATTCAAGGAATCTATATGAGGCGTTCAGAGAAACTCAGTAGATTCAGAGTAGTTATTCCCTTGAGGAAGAAGGTGATAGAACTAATCACGTCCATCCCTGCGTCAGTAGGACCACGGTCAAGGTGCACCGACATCAGTGGACCCTTGGTCGCAGCTAAGACGCGTCATTCAATAAGGCACTGGATTGCGACATTCCTTGATAGTTAGACAGTATTTTGTAAATAATTTTTTATCCTATTAAATTGCTTGACCCAATTAAATTCCAGGGCACAGGAAATTCCTGTGCGCTGGAAACAGATGATCTGTATTCGAACTACAACCACTGCAGTTAACTTGAATTAGCAATTCCTTTTTTACTACATGTCCCGTCTTTTTAACTACTATTAAATATTATGTTTGAGTAATTAAACATCGAGTCGAGCCGCGTAAATACTCGATCGAGTTTTCCAGTTTTTGAGCCAAGGTTGAGAGAGAGAGAGAGAGAGAGAGAGAGAGAGAGAGAGAACCTTTATGGTAATATTCTCCGATGTCGAAGGGCGGCGGCGGCGGTGGGAAAAAACATGTGGTTTCATTACTCGTGTCGCTCTTGAATTTGCATATACCTCCACGCCTTCTGCACTCGCTGCATCCTGGCACTTTCCATCTCAAACGGACAGATGGACCATGCATCCCTCGAATGAAGCGACGAAGAAAGTACACAGAATAGGCCGAGTAAGCGTAGGGGTACGACACAGAATAGTCCGAGTAAGCGTAGGGGTACGGGTAAACTTCAATGGGAATTGTAACCCTCTTTATTGGCTTGCAAGAGTTGGGCAACTCACTCAAGGGCATATCAGAATTTACAATGGAAATATGATGACCGGAACTGCCCAGGCGAGCAATCTCGTCAAAGCCGTCGGATGTAATATCGGCTGAACAATCGACGAACGTGTATTTGAAGTTGAAGTCCACGTAATAATAAGTTAAAAAATTCAAATCCTGGTCGTAGAACATGTCGAACGGATAATAAGTATAAGGAGAGGCAGAAAGATTGAGGTTGAAGATGAGGGACATGAAGCAATCATCCTGGTATGAAATCCGTAGAGTTTCAGTCTCGTAGTTGATGGAAGTCACCTTGATTTCTTTCTTTGAAGATGGGAGGTTGAGCACTGTCTGGTTGCCCCTGCATGAGAGCTTGAAACCTTGATGGCCACCGCGCTGAGGTTGGGATTCCAGCCGGAATGGGTTCCGAATTTCAGGCTCGTCCAAGCCGCATGAAGCAGGTGAACAATCGCCTTCGCAAGTGGCAATTTCCAGGGAGATGGAAAGGATGAGCTGGATGAGAAAGATAGACTGCAACATACCCATCCCTTGAGAAACGTTAGATTTGCAGCATGAATGTTGGCCTTCTTAGTTCTTATGCTACGACCCTGCTAAGAAACATTCTTATGCCGGGATGGAAATTTTTAAAAAAGACTTCTTAAGTTTGCAGTACAAAGAATGGGTGGCCATCTTATGCCAGACTAAAAATGCCTGTTACAATTTTGAGTGCGGATCCTCTGTTTCGTGGAAACAGCGAGCGGCTGAATCCAGCTTTATCATTGGTACATGTCACTGTAACTGGCACGTCACCAGTTTTATTAAATATATTAAAAAATAATTATATTTCACGGAAAGTCTAACGGAAACGGTAGACGGTTTCCATTTACAAATCGGATTGTGTACTGTGTACAGTACGCTCTTATTGTACCCAGTAAACTCAATTGGGCCCACGTTGTATGTATGTGATTTATCGACACCGGCCATCCATTTTTCATCCGTTTTTTCATCTAATTTAAGTGGTTAAGCTCAAAATTCAAGTACATCTGTTGAGGATCAAATATTGCATATTAGGCCTCAGTTATTACCTAAATTTACGAACATGATACTGTTTAATGGCTTATTTTAATCGTATCTGTGATGCAATGTGTATTTAGGAGTCTGGACTGAAAAATGGTATTAAAAGTGTCGATTTGATGCTCTAAAGTCACCAAGGCAAGGGATGGACTCCAGAAGACCGAGATCGAAGAATTTATATGCCAAAGATCCGAGAAAATCAAGTGTAACTCGAAAATCGTCCAGAATGCGAGATCATAGGGTTCCCACCATCCGTTCGGCTTGAAACTTCATACATGGCTTGAGGACAATAAATTAACCGTATACATAAAATTTAAGCTATTGAATCCTTGTGAAAGTAGCCCAACAGACAGATCAACCCCTTAAATCCTGATTTGGGGCCTGCATAATATCTGAATATGCTTCAAACTTAGATGGGGTGATAAAACGATTGGACGGAGAGGATTTCTCGAATACATAACTATGGACCCCACATGGCCAGTGCGTGTATACCATGTACACGGCACTGGCCGTGCACCAAAAACGAAAGACGGGTCAGCATGCGCTGACCGTCTCTCTGCGTGAAAAGCTTTAGCGGACAGACGTCTTCGTCCATTTTCTGGTAGTGGGGCCCATCCATCATCCAAATGGATGATCTGAACCGTTAATTCACTCAGGGGGTGGCCAAAACCTCTAAGCTTTCCTTTTGGTCCCATACATGTACAAACAGGCAGACCACGGTTCAAACGCAGGATGGACGGCGAAACAAAAATATCAGCGGACCAAACCAAAACCCGATAAAAACCACTCCTTTCCGACTAATTTTTTCCCAGGAATCCAATGAATGGGTCAGATTTCTCATAAAACATCAATATGGGGCCCACCGAACACGTCATCGCGTGCACGTGCGTAAGCCTACACACGTCCGTGGAAAATCGAATTTTTCGGCCGTTTTTGGCCCACTATCTTTGATCATCTTGATGATCCAAACCGTCCATCATGTAGCTCGTCCAAAAATGCCCTAAGGAAAGTTGGTTCTTTGGAAAAGAAGCGAGGAAAGTGGGAGGTTTAATGGCTTTTTTCTTGACTGCGTAAACAACCTTACGCAGGAACCGACTCCAGCCACCGAATTTCGCCACTCTTATAAAAGGAAAGAGAGAGAGAACGTGGAGGGGGATCTGAAGGCAGCCGTGGAGGCAAGGTGGAGAGGTCCAAGAGTTTTTTTTTCTTCTCTTTTAGTTTTTCTTCCTTTATTTTTTAGAGTTTTCAGCATGATCATGCCTATATGATCGGCTAAACCTCTTAGCTAGGGCTAAGAGGTGAAGCTTGTGGCGTGATGGGTAGTATTTTACGGCTTTGATTCATGTGTTGAACTTTCCTTGATTTAAGTTTGATTATAAGATATACTTTTAGTTTTTAATGGTTTGTTGGGACTTAAATTACAATGAATCTGCAATAGCTTGGAGTATGTTATTTCCATTATAAGCATTGTGAGCTTGGGAACTCTTTTGTTCACCATTGTCTCCTGGGCATGGTTAGATGATAGAACTCATCCTAACGTTCATAACTCCCTTAGAGTGGATGTGGATTGGCTAAATTCTGTTGTTTGCTTTGTCTCACGGGCATGGTTTTGTGATGGAATCAATTCTAATTCTCATACCTCTCATCTCTTGAGAACTGGATCAAAGGAAGTTCATATTGATTTTAATGAAATATATTCCAACTGGATGAAGATGGGACTCTAATTCTAGTTGAGTTTTTGAAATAGGCATAAGATTTTCCTGATCTCTACAAGTGGATCCTTGGCACCCTAGTTTCCCACCTTTAAATTTTGTAAGTTTTAGTCTAATATTTCACCATTATTCCCTTGAAATTTCCTGGTTTAGAATTCATCTTATTGTAGTTCTAGTTCTGGTTAGTTTCAGATTACGTTCAGGTTTCAGTCCTTGTATATTCGACCTCGGTCTCACCGAGTTTATTACTGCATCACAACCCTATACTTGGGGAGTGAACAAGTTTTTGGCGCCGTTGCCGGGGACTGATGATTACGTTTTCTAAGATTAACTAATTTTAGGATTAGTTTAAGATTAAGATTTTTCTAATTTGAGGTTAAAATTTTTTTTCCTGTTTGATTTTTATAAACTAATCTGTTTTCCTATTTTGTAGGATCCTGACATACACTTCTAATTCAGTATCTTTTTAATTTCTCTACTTTTTCTATTTTTAGAATTAGGATTTTAGTTTTAGAAATTTTCTAATTATAGGCTTTCTTTTTTAGAAATTTTCAATTTTTTAATTTTAGAATTAGATTCTTCCTTTAAGTAACCTTCTATTTTCTAGTTTTAGAAACTTTTCCCTTTTTAGAAACTACCTATTTATTTTTATTTTTAGAAACTTTCTGACTTTAGGATTTCTATTTTTAGAAACTAAATTCTTTTGTTTTCTTTTATAGGATTCTAACATAGGAACTTCCAACCTGGTAACTTCTTTCTAATTCTTTCTCTTTCTATTTCTAGATCTCTTATTGCTGTAGGATTTTTTCTTTTATTCTAGGATTAGACTCAGAATTAGGAAGCTTGGGTACGTGTCTATGCTAGATGGATAAGAAATTTTGGGGAATTCCTGAGGGTTTTGGAATTCAACGTATACCTCAAGATTTTTCTCCATCAAGAACCGACATTGAGAACCAATTAGAACGTTATGTTCCATCAGTTAATAGGTCCGTATACTATCATAATTATGGGAATGTGGATTATTATCAACCATCATATTCTCCCATGTATGATCACTATGACTATAACCAGTGGAAACATCAAAACTGGGAAGATGAACCAACAACATGTTATAATGATTATTCTCTTGGATACCCTACCATTGAGATCTAACCAGAAATAATCCAAGAG